>JAVANC010000013.1:8279496-8328663 GCA_033319125.1 Parnassius glacialis
ACGATTTTACATTATAAGAGACCCAAATTGATATGAGATGTGGGCCGGCTTTAAAGTTATCGTAATTATCAACGGCTCACACTGAGACCGCACTATTTTGCGGTCTCATAATACAGGAAATTTTTGGAACGAAGTTCCATATAGGGTGGTACAAATTTGGCGGATGGGGGCTAGACAAGAAAAAGTTTAAGATTTTTCCATCACGACCCCTTCTGACGTAGTGTAGTCCGCCTTGGCGGCTATAAGGAAGCGAGATGGAATAATATCCATCTCCCTAACACTTATTCTCATCTTGCCATAAAAGAAATATTACTTTATTCTAAACAACGATTCATTTTAATAGATGCTAGTAATTCATTTATTTGTATTTGTTAATCAATAATATAATACGTTTATCAATAATAATATACTACGAAAGGAACTTCGTCCCAACTGAATGTTCTCTCGCGAGGAAACTCACGCATGTTTTTTTTTTCTCTTTAATTAGAATATTTCATTAGTTAACATTTTTATTCCTTTTTTGCTTAATTTTAATATGTTTTCCTTTCTGTATTATATGCATGTTACCATTAAATACAAATTTCGGCAACACCTAGATTATGCCGAATACAACTAAGTGCATCCGTTGGCTGTTGGTCAGATTTGTAATGAGACTGTAATGCTAAACTTGTTAAAACTACGAAAGCACGTATCGTGTAATTTCAGCGACAGTAGAGCCATGCTTTTATACGTGGTAGAGTCATGCCGCAGTTATATTAGTAGTATAGTTGTAGCACGAATGGGTCGGCTCGTCCGGGGAAGGACCACGCTCTAACAAAATTTCAGCGTAAAATAGCAGCTTGACACTGCTGTGTTTCGTATGGTGAGTGTAGAGATCCGGAGACCCTTTTTACTGGAAATGAGGCATTCCATCTTAGTCCTCACAGGTGACAACGCATCTGCATTTTGATTCGCAAACGAGGGTAAATGTAAATATCTATGGGCCACAGCAACCACTTACCATCAGGAAGACTGTGTGCTCGTTTATCACCTTATACTATAAAAAATATTATTATTTATAATTATTATTATTTGACGGCTCCGTGGCGCAGTGGTTTAGCAATGAGTTGCTGCGCTGGGGGTGCGGGTTTGAATCCCGCACGGAAAAAGTATTTTTATGGCCTACAAGTAATTGTTCCGGGTCTGGATGTTTGTCCTTGTGCAGTTGGTGTTTGTAAACTGCCTCCACGATACAGGAGAAAATCCTAGTGTTGGGGTAACGTTTCTTTTAAGATAAAAAAAGAAAAAAAAAGGTTAAAGTGTAGCTGGTATAACGGGTGTGGCCCTTAAGCCTCTCCAAAGCAGCAAACAGCATCACTCCAATGTGGCAGTCTCGTACCGGTACAGGAAGTGTAGAGCGTCTCCCCACTAGATAGGGTGATGACCTAGTATGACATGCAGGTAGTTGATGGATGCAGGTGGCTCAGGATCGTTCTTTGTGGCATTCCTTGGGGGAGACCTACGTACAGCAGTGGACTTGTGAAGAGTTGTAATGATGATGATGAAGGTTTCACCTTGGAATATCTGCACTTCGGCCTTTAGCCGTCACACACATCACAAAAACTTTTACTTCTATTCTTTCTAATAGGTATATTAAAAAATGTTAAGCAATTTTCCCGTATCATCGTAATTCCAGTGACGGGTCACTAAATAAACATTGGTAGAAACCCTTTGTCTAATCGTTGAACTTAATTCACGCGTTATGTTTATATATAAAAAAATATAACAAAGACATCCGTTTATAATCGCTACTGATATGTTTACAAAGAACAGCGTAATCAAACGTCAAACAAAGTCAACCATGGTTCCCATACACATGTATGTAATAACTCTAAGACTGTTCCCAACAGTGAAACAATCGCACTCACAGATCACCTATTACTCTTAGCGCAACCTTATTTCTATCCAGCCAGTGCCTTTTTCTATTGGCTGAAACGTGTCTCGACTTAACGCTGCCTATGCGAAAAACTAATGTCGTTTACGTGTACGATCCATCGTAGATCAAAGCCACGTTTGGTTCGGCCCCGTAACTAATTCAATTTCGATTATTGGGTTATATACCTCACGCGTTGCCGGACTAGCAGGGCTCGTGTAAGTTACAAATAAAATTACTGAACTATTTTATAATTTAATCGAGCTTCGGCAATTTAATACTGTGTTTTTGTATTTATTTATTTTTCCCTTTTACTTATTTCTCTAATTTATGTGCATCTTACCTATTCGTAATTCGCTGTAAACAACGGTTCTTGGCGCTAAAAGGTTATCTGGAAGTAAATCACTTCCCGAGCGATAAGACCGCCTATTGTACATAATAATTTATTTCATTTTGTTTCCGTTTTAAAGTGTATTGGTGTACAATAAATAATACATTGATTTATTGATTAATACGCGTGGTGATCACTTCTCCGTAATTTTTTTCTGGACGGTTAAAGTTCATTTCTTAACCAAAAAAGTTATGAGAAGACATCCTTGCCCATCATGAGTTTTTAGTTTCGTATCTGAGTCCCATAGACCATAGTTGATAGTAGAATTAACAGTGGTAGAGCCACGCGGCAGCTTTTGCTGTCACACGGATGGGCCGGCTCGAAACGGGGTGGTACCACGACCTCACAGAAAACCAGCGTGAAGTAGAGGTTTACCTCTGCGTTTCGCTTGGTGAGTGCAGGTGGCCGGAGGCCCTTTTAACTGGAAATGAGGCATTCCATCTTGGTTCTCACGGGTGGCAATGCATCTGCATTTTGATTTGTAATAGAGGATAGATGTAGATGTCTATGGACCGCAGCAACCACTTGCCATCAGGTGGACTGTGTGCTCGTTTGTCACCCTTATCTTATAAAAAAAGACCCATAGTGGCCACGCTTGGCAGTCGGTTTGACAAGCACAGTTTTTATTTTGTAGTTGTTATTAGGAAGCCATTACTGTCCATGTCCTCGTTTCTTTCCTTCTGCCGCTTATATACGACACTCAAATGACGATATGGTGTAGTGGATATTATTACGCCGGCACTACAATATCATATAGTCATCCATCGCAATGCATACCGCAGTTACCGTTACCGCTACCATTATGACCTACTAAGTGACCACTGCTTAACATAGACCTCAACCATGGATTTCCTCTTGCATATATTTGCCACGCTTGATATGAAGGTTGTTAAATAATTTTTGTTATTGAAGCGTTTTGCTAAAGTTTTTCATCGGAATAAATCCTTACCTTCTTTTTAGGAGTTTATGCTGTATTGTTGAGGAGTTTTATATCCTTAAATTGTATATGAACAAATATCCATACCCCGAATGATTTTGGCCATGCCAGTACGTGCTCCGGGAATTGAAGCCGCAACCTGCGAAACCTTTTTAATGTAATGAAATATTTAATATACTTCTACGAAGCACGAGATTAAAATTTCGTTTGTAAAATGTAATTTTCTTAAAATATACTAGCGCTTCAAAATGAGGTTCCCCTGACAAGAGAAGAAACGGCGAAAAAGCTGCGCAGGTATCCTCTTTTTTTTGTAATTTTGTTAAAAGATTGTATTAAAACTAGCGGCCAATTTTTCTTTTTTTTTTGTTCTTAAATACAGCAATTTTGTGTACAATCGATCCCAAAGGAATGCATTCTTAGGATATAATGTGTACCATTCCATGTAAGCTATAACTCGACACAGTCTACCCGTGTGCCTATAAACTATAAACACATAATGGGGTAAAATGGCTTGTTTTTTTTTGAATAAAACTAAAGTAACAAACGAACTTACAGTTGAATTGTGACTACACACATATGTTTTCTTGTGTAGAATTATGTGCAGATGTAATGGAATGGTGCGGCCATTTACCGACAGTTGGTTTGCGGGCTTATCTTGTCACGCACGTTTTATAATATTAAAACAATCATTTTAAACAATTCACGCGTTAACATTTCTGTAAAGGCTTCACTATATTGACCCGGTTACGAGAACAGTCACGTACGTAACTGCGTATTTACGGTGCATGAGCGATTCAGTTAGCCTAGGGAGCATAACGGCTCCCTTTTATTAAGTAGTAGGGATATAGACCTCAATACACCATACGATTGTATAAATCAAGATGTAGCGTACGTGGTAGAGTCATGCTGCAGCTATACTAATAGTATAATTGTAACACGAATGGGTCGACTCGACCATGGAAGGATCACACTCTCACAGAATACCAGCGGAAAATAGCAGCTAAACACTACTGTGTTTCATATGGTGAGTGTAGAGAACCGGAGACCCTCTACACTGGAAACGAGTCATTCCATCCTAGACCTCATGGGTGACAACGCATCTGCATTTTAATTCGTAATCGAAGATAGATGTTGGGGGTCATTGTAGAAGCGTGCTCGTCGCGACCAGTGCCAGCCCTTTTCAGGGCTGCAATTCTACATAGCTGCGCACACATACCAACGAGGTATAGGGCGTCCCCCCAAGACGACGCACACCAGCTCGTCCCCGTTGGTGTGGAATGCAGCGCGCAAAGCGGCGATGGGGACCACCACCCATCACGCACAGCCCGACACGGCGGAAGGTGGAGGACAGAGTGCAGAGTTGGCACGTGGAATGTTAGAGGAGGCATAAGAGATAAGACGTATGAGTTGATTGAAATAATGAAAGAAAGAGAATTAGATGTCGTGTGTATGTCGGAAACCAAACGGAAGGGCAGTGGTACTGAAGAGCTCCCTGGCGAGCCGTTAGCTCTATGGGCCGGAGTCCCGGAGAGGGAGAGCGCCTGCCAGGGAGTAGGGGTGGTGCTGTCGTCTCGGTTGGTCGATGTTATGACTGAATATAAGGCTGTGAACTCAAGACTTCTCTGGGTTCGCTTTAAATTCGGACTGACGAAGTTATTCTTTTTGGCTGTTTATGCGCCGGTAGCTTCGTCGGCCAGGGCTGAGCTGGAGGAGTTTTGGGAGAATGTAAGAGAAGTTCTAGATTTGGTTAGGGGAAACGAAAGAATTGTTGTATGTGGTGATTTGAATGGATGGGTTGGTACCGCTCGACCAGTGTACGAGTCGATGCTTGGAAAGTTTGGCGATAAAAGGGTTAATGATGCTGGCAAACTTATACTCGCTGTATGCTAGGAAAAGGGACTTCTTGTGATAAACACTATGTTTAATCACAAGAAAATCCATATGTATACTAGAAAAAGAAAGAATGAGAGAATTATGATTGACTTGTTCCTGGTGGATGACCGACTGAGAAAACAGGTGATGGATACGTGAGTCTTCAAGGGTGCTGACCTGGGAACGGATCACTATCTAGTGATTACTAGATTTAGGCTTTATGTTTATCTATATTACTAGATGGCAGAAAAGAATGAGTGGAAAGAACATGGCAGAACCTTAGGAATAGAATGGTAAGTGCAGCGGAAGAAGTGTGTGGAACGATAAAAAGAGGTAGTAGTAAAAGAAAAGATGCATGGTAGAATGATGAAGTGAAAAAAGCTGTAAAGAAGAAGAAAAAAGCATGGTAAGACTACTTGGCCTCTAGTAATGATAAGGATATGAGAGAGAAGATGAAAGAAAGATATAACCTGCAGAAAGTTCACAGGAAAGCATTGATTGAGGAAGTGCGAGAAAGTGTAGAATGGAAGCGGACGAAAGGTTGTCACACAATGTTAAGGAGAAATCCAAACTCTTCTGGAAAGAGGTTGGAAGAACCCGAAGTGGTGCCACAGCCTTAAGAATAAACAAAGTCTTTCGAGAACCAATGACGTCCTCTCAGAAAAATCGGACGTCATGCAGCGATGGAGCTAATTTTATAGAGAAATGTATACGTGTGATGATCTTAGTGAGGGATCTGGGGGCGACGCCGTAACTGGTACGCCAAACCCGGACCTCGATGACACTGAGGTCATCAGTATGAAAGAGATTGAACGTGCGATTCGAAGTTTGAAATGTGGTAAGGCTACGGGACTAGACAGATTTACTGCTGAAATGGTCAAGTATGGTGGGCCTCGCGTCTAGGATAGCTTTCATCTGCTGTGCAATTTGTGCTGGCGGACGGAGGATGTCCCGGATGATTGGCGATTCGCAGTCATTGTACCTTTATATAAAGGTAAAGGTTCACATTTTGACTGCGGGTGCTATCGGGCGATCAGCTTGACCAGTTTAGCAAGTAAAGTTTACTCGAAGGTTTTGACACGTAGGATGCAAGAGAAATCAGAAAGATTTCTATAGGAGGCACAATGCGGATTTAGACCTGGAAGAGGATGCAAGGATCAAATGTTTTCTCTCCGCGTGATCACGGAAAAGCTTCTGGCTGCTAACCAGGAGATTTTCTGTGCTTTTGTGGATCTTGAGAAAGCATTTGATAAGGTTGTAAGGAAGAAAATGTGGGAACTGTTGCCGGGATACGGTGTGGATGGTCGATTGCTAAGGGCTGTGCAGTCACTTTACTGTGACTGTAAAGCCACAAAAGCAAATGTAAATGTAATGGGCGAAAAACAGGGTTATTTCATGTCTTTCTGGCTGTTCATTCTGTATATCGACAGCTGTTTACAGAAGCTGAAAGATAGCTATTTTGGTGTAAAATTGGGTGACATTAAAGTAAATTGTCTGCTGTATGCTGATGATGCAGTGCTTATTGCACCATAAGAGGCAGAACTGCAGGCATTAGTCACGTGTATGAAAGAGGAATGTGAAATTAAAGGTCTCCGTTTGAATGCTAATAAAACTAAGGTTCTGGTATTTGAAAGGGACGAAGAGAGAACAAAGTGTGAAATATGGGTAAATCAGGAATGTCTAGAAGAAGTAAATAAAATTGTATACTTGGGGAGTGCTTTTAGCCGGGATGGAAGATGTGATTTAGATGTGGACAGGCGTATCACTGTCGGGAACAAAGTCAAAGGTGCCCTGACTGCGTTAGTCAAAAGGCAAGGCGTAGTGAATAGTGCACGCCTTGCAATACATAATGCAGTGTTGGTACCGACTTTGTTATATGACAGCGAAACCTGGGTATGCCAGAAGAAGCATAAAAGCAAGTTGAATGTAGTGGAGATGCGATCTCTTCGTAAAATGTGCGGCGTTACCATGGCCGACCGAAAGCGAAACGAAGAGATTCGCAATATGGCAGGTTTGAAAGATGACCTTATCACAAAAATTGATAAGGGCGTGCTTCGACGGTTTGGGCACGTTGAACGAATGAGTGAAGACCGAAAGGTAAAGAAAATATACAGTGCGAAAGTTAATATTAAAAGGTGTCGAGGTAGACTGAGACTAACTTTCGAAGACCATGTGAGCAAAGGGCTCGAAGAGGGGAGGGTCAAGAGTACTCGGATACCTAGACGTGCATGTATGAAGGAGATAATGAATCTGAAAAAAAGCGAAAGAGGTATGTAAGGATCGTGACACTTGACGATTTGTTCTCTCTGGCTACCCCGTCAGGGATTGTGCGTGAAGATAAGTAAGTAAGTAAGTAAGAAGATAGATGTAGATATCTATGGGCCACAGCAACCAAACCATCAGATGGAATGTGTGCTTGTTTGTATATATATATATATATATATACAAACAAGCATATATATATATATATATATATATACAAACAAGCATATATATATTTGATTGTTGATCCAGTAACATTTGTATCATTCCGTACAATTTAAATACAATGAACCAATAAGAACTAAAATGTACAAATTATTACAGGAGGATACCACATGCTAATAACTATCTCAGCACTGTATAACTTTATTTCTAGAATAAAAAAAAATGATAATGATATACAGTTATAAATATACATAAAGCGGAAAGAAGAGAAAATATTTTATATAATATTGTAAGAATGATCTCTTAATGTGCGAGAGAGTTTGTTAGGAGGGTCAAAAATATATCCATTGTTTCGCTAAATTTGTTAACAATTTTACTCATTCTAGCAATTGGAGAATTGGAGCCAAAAACTGTTCTACGATGAGGTCTAGTCAACGGTGTAATCTTACGAGCAAAACGCGGATAGAAATAGGGAACGCTCAAATTAAATTTTCTTAAAATATCAGGATCAATCAGTCAATAACCCCAATAATAATTTCCGAAGCAAAAATTAAATCAATAACATTCCTGCAGTTTTCTAGAGAAATCATTTTGAAATAGATCAAGTTATTTCCATATGATATATGCTTCTTATCTGGCCGAATTCATGGAGAAAGGGGGACTCTTTATGATGATATTATCTTCAAGAAGATGAGATTGATTTCATTATGACGACCAGACGACAACTGTTCAGTGATGTCACAGTGATCGCGAGGGTGAAAACCGGCAGCGATCATCGAATGGTTAGAGGCACACTGAACCTAAATGTTAAGTTAGAGAGGTCTCGTCTGATGAAGTCAACGCTCCGTCCCCGTCGTGCTCTAATCCAAAGTCCCGAAACCTTTCAGCTCGAGTTACAAAACCGTTTTCAGTGCCTAGAAGACTGCAATGAAGTGGACGATATGAATGACAAGCTCGTGTAAACTGTACATGCGGTCGGAGCTAAGTTCTGCAAGACCCGCCGCAGAAGAAGACAAAAAGTCTCCGATCACACTCTTAATCTCATGGCTGTTAGACGGGAGATGAAGCTACACTCTTCAACAGATTTGACAGCATACAGGCAATTGAACAGACAGATCTCCAAATACATGCGATGGGACTTACGCAACTTCAATACAGCTCGTATTGAAGAAGTGATCGAGCAGAAACAAGGCTCCAAAGTCTTTGCCAGAGATCTGTCTGCCAGCAAAAGCCAATTGTCAAAGCTGGAGACCGAATGTGGCAGCATCGTTTCCGGGGCACCTGAGATTTTGAGTGAGATTAAAAGGTTCTATGGGCAGCTGTACACGTTATCGTTGAAGCCACACGCAAGTGTGAGTAACGATCCAAGAGCGAGTTTTGTCCGACAATATTCCGATGATATACCGGACGTCAGTCTGAGCGAAATTAGAATGGCTCTCCAGCATCTTAAAAACAGCAAGGCCCCAGGCCAAGATGGAATTACAGCGGAGCCTCTGAAAGCGGGTTGAAAACCGGTACTTGAATTCCTTCAGAAACTCTTTAATTCCGTCCTCCATGGTGGTATTACACCGGAGGCGTGGAGCAGAAGAGCGGTGGTCTTGTTCTTCAAAAAAGGCGACAACGCTCTCTTGAAGAACTACAGACCGATTTCCCTTCTAACAGAGTATTTCCCTTCTAAGTAGAGTAACAGAGGATAGATGTAGATGTCTATGGGCCGCAGCAACCACTTACCATCAGGTGGACTGTGTGCTCGTTTTTTACCCTTATGCTACAAAAAAACATAATAATAATAAAATTATTTATTTATTTCTTTATCCTTTATTGCAACACACCAACTAGGGGTTACAAAGGGCGGACTTAATGCCCTAAGGCATTCTCTACCAGTCAACCCGACGAAAAATGGAATAAATAAAGATGTTGGCAGGTGCAAGTTAAGGACAATAATAAAACATAAGTTGTAAATAAAACAGTTGAGCTATAATAAATAGATTACGCAATAAAAAACTACCTAATTGCATTTTATAAATACAGTATACATAAACAACACACATATGTAAATACACACACACACACACAGACATACATAATATATATACACACATATATACACATTCATGCACATATACACATATATACACAAATATATATATATATATATATATATATATATATATATATATATATATAAAACGGGGAAGGCAATTAATTGTTGTTTACCTCTAAATAACGTTGTCGCACCAATCTTTTAAACAAATGCTTTTTCGTAACTTCCTTGACATCAGCGGGTAAAGCGTTCCAGAGGAGAATAGCCTGAACTGTGAAGGAACTAGGTGTTACAAAGAATTTAAAAAAATTGTTCTATGTTCTGGAATACTAATTTTTAGTACATTAGAAGGACGAGGTTCACGGCCGGAAATGGAGTAGAGAAAGTTGAAGTTTTTTTAAAGATATGGCGGAGAATTAGCATCATTTAAGATGGAAAAAGTGTCAATAAAATTCTGGAGCAACGCCTTTGACGTAAAGTGAGCCATTTAAGCTTAGAACGAAAATTATGCCAAAGTTCTTCTTTTTTTTTTAAAATTAAACATTTAGTTTTTTTTTTTTCAAAACTTACATAAAACTCCCCTGAGGACTAAGATTGAATGTCCTATTACCAATAAAAACGGTTCTGTACACTTACTATACGAAACACAGCAGCATTATTTTGCTGTATCACTCTGGTATTCTGTGAGAGTGTGGTTTTATACCGATTGAGACTACAGAAATGTGCTGCAGCTAGCATAGATGACTGTTCACACAAGAATTGTGTGTTATAATGATTATGTGGTTTCCATAACCTCGCAATTTAACCTTGGAGCGAATCCGTGTTCTTTTGCGAGGATTTGTGACCTATCAAATATGATGTAGTGGATGATTCGCAAGGTTATTGAAATCAAAAACCATCCTAATTTCAATAAAATTAACTTGCTGTTACCCGCGTGTTATTTAGTGTTTTAATTGTTCTTTTTCTAAAATATAAGTAGCCTAAATTACTCCTCATAACATCATCTATCTGCCGGTGAAAGTTCCATCGAAATTGGTTCAGCCGTTTTGGAGATTAGCCGAAACAAACAGACAGACAGACAAATATTTTAAAATAGTGTTTTTGTTATAAGTACCGTATATACTTTCATATGCACTTAATAGGAGGTCAATCGACGGATTCGACTCGGCTGGGTAGAGTTCGGGAGATTACATGAGATTACAATATAACAATAAGATATAATTTTCATTGGTATATTGCAAGAACGTGGTCCTTCCCCAGTCAAGTCATCCCATTCGCACTGCAACCATAATATAGCTGCAGCGTGACTTTTCCATGTTAAATACTTGAAAAACTGTATCAGTTTTGAAAGTATTGAATATTTTCAAGAAAAAAAAATAATTTAAGAAATTTTCAAGTATGAAAAGTATCAAATGAAAAGTTATAAAATTATTATTTCTTTCTTACAAACTGTTTGTAAATGTACTAAACAGCCAAGGGGATTGATTAACTTAAGCAATCAATGCTGACTAACTGAATTGCAGTTATCGACTTATCATGGCGCATCCCTCGGTTAGATAGTCTTAATTAAGCTGCAAAAAAAAACACTGTATTTATATGTTTATTCTCTCAGACGATTTAATTTCTTACGGAAGTGTTTTTTTATAATATTTTATTTTTAATTATTATTATTTAATAATATAAACGATGCGGTTGCGGTCCCGGTTGCCAAGCGAGGCAACTATGGCAAATATCCCCCCTATGAGGCAATGCATGGGAGGCCTCAGCAGTAGACTTTATGAAAATACTGTCTTTATCACTAAGATGACTTAATATCGCAAGACATTGTGACGCTGCATAATTATTATTAATAAATAATAATTAAATTCATTATAAAGACATTTAAAAAGTCATAGAAATTATATTTTAAATAATTAAAATGCAATATTAAGTATATAGTTGAAATATATTCATTTGGAATATTGAATGTTATAGTATTATATATAAAAGCATAAATTGTCTTTAAAAATCCCTAAATTTATAAAAAAATTATATATAAAATATTCAAAATGTATTAAATAATATAAGTACAAGTCGATTATATTGCAATGATAAAGATAAATAACATTTGTAATATAATTGAAAAAAAAATGGATCTAAAATTTTTAAGTTGATGAAGGTGTTCTTGTATTAATCGGAAAATTTCCAAGTTAGTGAGGGTGTTCATGTAATGTTCCCTTATAAGAGGGGCGTTGCCGGAGACACATACCCCAGGCTGTACATATATATCGGGTAGTCGGCTGACCGACTGCTAGTAGTAAGGTTGCTCAATGACTAGTCCTATATTAGGGACTTATGATAGTAAGGTCTATGATACAAAAGCATTAAAATAGAAGGTACCTATCTATGACGCATAAGCATTATGATAGCAGAGTTACGACTTGAAGTCCCATATGTATTAGACATAATAGTATGGTCTATGAAATAAAGCAAATATATGGAAGGTCACAAATATGTAAAAACATTATATTGAAAGAAGTGGGACATATATGGGGTGGTCGGGTGACCGACTGCTAATAATATTGTTGCACAATGACTAGTCCTATATTAGGGACTTATGATAGCAAGGTCTATCGAACCAAAGCATTAATATAGAAGGTCTCTATGATGCATTATGCATTATGATAGCAGAGTTATGACGTGAAGTCCCATATGTATAAGACATACAATAATATGGTCTACGAAATAAAGCATATATGTGGCAGGTCTCTTATATGTAATAGAATTATATTGAAAGAAATGGGACTTGAAAAGGATTATTATAGGGGCGTGTAGATTGCTTCACAGCGTCCGAGACTGAGGTAAACTTGGACTAACCGATGTGCCCTAGATATATCATCTTAGTGCCGGTGGTAAGCGGGTTTGTTGTAGCAATACGACTTGCCCGTGGACATCGCACACCCCCACCGTTTGTGGGCATGGCAGTCTTAACGCATAGCGTTATGATATCTTTCGGGCTATCTTTCGGATTAGGGTGAGTGTGTTTGGTAGCACTTTTAAGAGGCGTATTACAAAAAAACGCGAAATTACAAGGTTTCCTCGTTGAAATCTTATGTTTATCGTTCATTTCTTGAAATAACAATTACTTTGTAAAAATAGTTCGTTTTCTCTCCTCAAATAAGCTAGGAATGGATTTTAGATAACTTATTTATTTAATCAGTAATAATCATTCTCCCGATGCATGTTGAGGCAAAAACTCTCGAAGACATGATTTGGGAGCTCTAATTTGTAGATTCTATTGAATATCGACCATCAAAAAAAAATATTTTTATCTCCCAAATATCCTACACTTCAATAATAATGGAATACATTTTCGTTATATGTTTTTCACACTAGGAAAAAAATTCGACATAATTCAAAAAACGACCAAAAAAGCATCGATGCAAGCCTCTATATTTCCGAAGTTCTACATCACTTAGACGTAAAATTTATACCAAAATAATCATCAACATTTGCTTAAACTATGCTATTATTTTTACTTTTAAAATCGTTACTATTATATTATAATTAATTAAATAAAAGTACCATATATTAAACTGCGCCGACCATCTGAGATCATTAACGCGCGAGCGCTTGCCGAGGGTGGACTTGCGTCAGTTTATTTCGGGCGCTGCATGGTTTCGATACTACTGTAGTGTGCGTCGATTGCTATCGTAGTGTGCGTCGATTGCCTGCATACTAGAACATTGTCAACTACGACCGCAATTTTTGATCGATCGGTTTAAAACTATTTTATATAGTTATAATTTAGATCACGTCTCTTCCATTAAACATGGTAGGGACAACGAGTCTGCAGCATGTGCACAATTGAACAAACAAAAAAATATTATTATAGAAAAATGTGGTCTATTCATTGACCTAGATCATTGTTATTTGAGGGCTTCACCTAATAGTTTATACAGCAACGGTCTTATTGAAGTTAAATATCCTATTTCAGCTTTCGGAATAGATTTTGATACGGCCTTTCGACAAAAAAAAAGTTAAAGGTTATAAATTCAGTGATTCAAGTGTAACATTAAATCAAAATAATTACTGGTTTTACCAAATCCAAGGCCAGCTTCATTTAGCAAATAAAAATGTCTGAATACTTGCCATAATATGTGTTGGCCCAGATTAATGCAGTAAAAGTACTAAAAATTTACAAATACGACCAATTTTAGATATTCAATATGTTACCCAAGTTACAAGCTTTTTATGAAAAGTGTGTACTGCCTGAAATTATCGAATCGAGAAAAGTTCGGTCAATGCCGTCGCAGCAAATATTTTTCTTATAAAAAATATAGTAATTGATTGTAAGTACCGATTAAAAAAATATTAGTTACATTTGGTTGTTATATTTATTAAAACAGGTTGCAACCGTTTATTTATTTATACCACTATTCTACCGGTAGTAGACATAATCGATTATTAACATTCGATTACAGCGTAACAATTAAAATATTTATGTGTACTTATTTTGACACTAAATTTCATAAATAATGAATAATATATCAAAATGGTATATAATAATAAATTATATAATAATATAATAATAAATTAATAAGATAACATTAAAATGACACACCAAAAAATATTCCATCCATTGAAGTCCATCCTAAGAAAACTTTGTATTATGGAAGATCAAGATCGTTTAATCGCCATACTCACAGTATTATAGTGCGAGCGAGTGAATAGATATGAAAGAAAGTATCGGTCGCGGAGCTTACCGCCCGCTCGGTGCGTAAAATACCTAAATTTGCGAAACGCCGAAATGTAAGAGGGCTCTTAAGTGCAGCAAGCATACTCAACTCCATGTCTTAGTGCAATAGCATAGTATAAAGACACCAAGTAGGCTATCTCCGGCCAATCCGCGATATAATTGCCTATTGTCTCAGGGTTGTCACTGTCACCAAATCATTAGTTTAAAGCCCGGCCCTTGCCAAAAATAATACATCTCTGTATAACTAATTCAGTGATCATTAGTCGACAAAGTTCAACAATGGTTTTCCTAACAAATACAGAAATGTATTAAGATGCAGAGCAGTATTATTTATAAAAAAAGGGATAAAATAAACCGGCGGGGCGGTGTGTGAGCTCGTGTTTAAATTATTTACTTAGTATATACTAGTTACTTTTTATTTTTAATAGGCATAATATAGTATTTGCACACATAAAGGACCATATTCATTTTTATTTTTAATTAATACAAGCAAATATATATTGAATCACACATTTATTACAAAATTACAAATTAGCTACAGAAAAATACTTTCTTCGGTTTCGACTATTACGAAACGACTTCTTATTAAACTTTAATGTGTAATATATCCGCATCCTTATAAATAACTTTTGCAAATATAATTAATTACGATTTTATAACCGTAAGTAGGTACTTAGTTACTATTCTTCCTCTGTCTGATAGACAAATAATACAACAAAAATATTGAAGTAGGTATCTCATCGTCAAGTATAAATTATATGCTATAATAAGTGACTCGCTTACCTGTCCTGTTCAATAGGTAATCTGAACAGAGACAATTCTGGAATCGATGAATTATTAAGACACCCAAACACACAGCAATACGTTCTCCTGCGATTACCACACATTTTTCATTCATTTAGCGGTGCCAAAAGCCGTGTCGCGCGAACCTCGTGCGGTGTTAGTCCCGACTGGCGCATTGAGAAACATTTCGGGATTGTGTTTAAGTGTGCGTGCGGCGCCTCATAGATACTATGGCGCACACATACAAGCCACGCGCAGTGCGTTTGTTTGAAGATAACGTACTTCCCTCTCTTTATACTATGGCAATAGCGCTATGATACGTGGAGTATTGGCTACTGGCGTCTTAGTAGCGTGCTACTTTGATATGTTGGTGGTATTTTTAGATCAATTTTGTTACCAAAGTCGTTACAATATGAGTACAATTAGTAAAAAAATACAACACAATTACTGGTGCAGCAAAAGACGTTAGACGAAAATTGATTATACGCAATAGCGTTCAAATGACAATTGTTTTTATGTAATTACTAACACAGGTCTGAAATAAACTTTTTTTTTTCTAATACATATATTTCTTCGTTCCATTAAGTAGTTTACACTGTACTTTTTTAATCTGTATAAAGTTTTTTTTTTATTATTAACGCCAAAAACGCCCTTTTCTATTGATATGCCCCGCATTCGAACCACACGGTTTGCTTCGTTTTTTTATGCGTACTACAAAGGCATAAAGTGATGAGAGTGAATAATTTACTATGAAAAAAATGAATGTGGTTTTATTTTAGCTTCTTTGAAAATACTTATACCATCAGGTGGACTGTGTGCTCGTTTGTCACCCTTATTCGCAAATACAACTTACTATGTTCTTAAAACACAAATATTTTCCATGGCTGGTATCGGAAAAGGACTAGAATTTCCGTAGAAGGAATGTAAAAAAAATATAGATCATAAGAATAGAAAAAATCATCCATGTTTTTAGTTTGTAATAAATCAATAGCCAAAAAAAAATTTAAAAACAGGCTGTAATTAAAATGCTATAAAGAGAAAAGATAAACATTAAATTAAATCAAACCCATCAATTTATTATTACGCAGTTTATAGGTATGATATTAAAGCTTGTATAAAATTTTAGTTTTTTAGTTATCACTGGACATGTTACTAAGTATGTTTACTTCATGGTTTTTGATCGTCATCTAACATCCACCATCTTTAATATGTTTTATCGCCAACAGTTGAGTCTTGTCGGTCCCTATAACATTTGTTCGAGCACCATCAAACTATCCCTAACCTTCGCCGAGTTATAACTCTTTAAAAATTGGTATAGTGGCCATCTTGTTTTCCGCCATTTTGATTTTTTTTACCACCGCTACTAATTGTCCAGGGTGTAGGCCGATATTAATTAAGACGCAACCCCGCTAAGTCTTACATTTTAGTCAGGTAGTAGTACACAATCTCCTCGAAGAGCTAAACCGAGGCGTCATTTTATTCTTATTCTTCTCAGCGAACCCTTTCGTTTGATGTGACGTCATTTTATTTTCGTATTTTTCTCAGCAAACTCTTTCAATTGATACCCATATTATGGGAATCTATAGAAAATAACTAGACCGTCATCTTGAGCCGTCGGCCATAATGGATTTACGAGTAGTATAACGTCACTTAGCTAACCATGCATTGTCATCCAAGTTAAACATATACGCAAAATTGCAGCTCAATCGGTTGAGGATAACTGCTTTAAAATTCAGTTGCAAGATTTGACGCTAACAAACATACGTGCATTGCAATTTAACTAAAAGCCTTTAAAAACACCTTTGTTCATTTGAAGATTCCAGGCAGTTTGGTTTTGGACGACAGTTTTGTTATTTATTTTTTTGAATTATTTATGTATAAGTAACAAAATAAGAATTTCAAAATGTTTATACATCACGCATAGATTTTAAGCTGTCATGGTCCTATTGAGCACACTAGATTGTCGTCATGAACTTAATAAAACGTCTGGAATTGCGTTACGTGTCTTCAGTTAGGTATTAAAGGGTCTTATTAGATTGTGGGACTCCTTTTCAGCCCTATTTCCTTTTAGTTCGTACTTGTAGGTACCACCCTCTGACCTAATTCAGCTGTCAAATAGCAGTGCATGCACTGCTGAGTTCCGTATATATTTCCGGTGTAGAGAGTCAGTCTAAATAAAGGTTGTTAAGTATTCTATCTGAGTCCTCAGAGGTGAATACACATCTAAAGCCTATATTGTTTGAAGTTGGACGGCTGAAGCCACTTACCATCAGGTGGACTCTCACTTTATTTTTATAAATAAACTGAAATTAAGTATTTGTTTTGCAAAACTGTTGCGTTGAATGCAATCACATTGCATGATATTATTCAGCAGAGACAATAACATCAGTTTTGCTGCCTGAGGGTGTACGTCATAAATATGACGGCTGACAGTGACATATGCACGCGTGCTGTTTTTATGCATTGCGATATTTCATTCATGTAGATGGTTGTAAAATTAAATGTATTTTATATTTTTTTTACACTGATCTCAAACTCACCGTAAGGTCAATTTATTTTTTGGAGTGGTGAAATCATTATCCTTCGAGTGCCACAAGAATTTACTTTTCTATACTCTTTTGCTTGACTATAACAACTCTCATTAGAAGAAACGTAAGGAAAATTTTGACGCAACTATTCATCATCATTGATAACATCATCATCATCATGACAGCCAACCATTTAGTCCATTGATGAACAAAGGCCTCCTCTAAGGAATGCTTCAAGAATTGGTACTGTGTATCCATTGACTTGATCTTATTCAATACATCTTTTATCGGGCTGTTACTCCATCTATATGGGTGTCACCCTATACTTCGCTTACTGGTACGAGGTTGTTACTTGACAACCTTTTTCTTCCATTGGTTGACGTTTTTCCGAACTATATGGGCTGGTCCATTGCCACTTTACCTTGCTGATCCATTGAGCTAAGTCAACTACTCTTTATCATATAGCATAACATAGCATAGTCTTCTACAAAGCTCGCTGACCGACCTTGAGTTTCATTTATAAGTGAAGGATCATGTCTCAGATCCATATGATATCTCTGGTAATACGCACTGGTTGCACACACTTGTTTAAAGATTTCGAGGAATGCGTGTCGAGAATATGTGTCGTAACCTCCCGAACAAAGTCCAGCCGAGTTGGATCCATCGATCTCGGACTCTTGGTCGAAGTTGAACTTACCTAGTCGGATAATTTGCCTTATTTAAACATACACGTCAGCAATTTTGGGCAACGTGTTCCCAAACCGTATCGTCATTCGAAAGATATTAAGTTACATATAATTTCAATGTCTTTAGGATATATGTATCCTGAGATGGCAGATGGTATTTACACATGACCTACACGAGAAATGAGTTGATAGATTATTTTACGATATCACAACACTACAAATCTCACTGTTCATGTAAAAAATACCGTATACCACGCACGAACAAGCGTTGTTAGTTGCGTAATTTATATAGAAGACTATATTAGAGAGCCGTTGTAGTTCAGGGGCTAAGCGATCGCTGCTAAAATTTCACAGTACGCGAGCAACCCAGGTTCCGCTGCCATGAATGAAATCGTAAATTGAATTTTAAGCGCTGATTACCACGGGCTCGACGGTAGAAGAAAACATCATAAAGAAACCTTTATGTCTGATAAATAAAAAAAATATTTCGAAGACATATAAACCGCGTCAACACTTCACTTCCTTGTCCTAAAACTGTCCTAGAAAAGAGATAAGCATATACACAGAATTGAGATGTATATAGGTACTATACTATATTTGATAAATATCTATGATATAATAACTGTTGATAAAATTTCGAAGCGTCTGCAAATAAAAGATATACATACATAAAATATTTTCATTACTTTTTAATTTATAAATATACAGGGTATTTTTGAAACGCTCCCGAAAACAAAGACAGATGATAGAAGATACTACACCTTAGCACATGGGTCACAAATAAATTTGATTCCGACGAAAAAAAAAATCATCTTTTCACAACGTTTTATTAACTTTATTCACGCTCCATCATGTTAGTACATCTAAATGAAACGATAATTTCATAAAAAAATCTTGAAAATACTTAAACAGAAAACCAGCAGTGAAACTTAAAAATTACATCAGCTGATAATAGGGTCAATATACTCGCGGACGTCGAACGCTTATAGATCCCGTCACGTAAAAACGCTGGCCTTGAACCTGGGCACTGAGCGATTTTTCGAAGTTTCATTTTTATTTTAATTTTTCATTTCTTATACAAAATCAAAGATAACGATGAGATAGTGTTTATAATTATGTGAGTACTGAGTACCCAATTAGGTAGGTTTATTAATTTCAATAATTTTTTGTAGTAAAGATAATGTAATAAAATGTACAAAATCAGGAAGGAGAGTAAAATTCCCTGAGTATTATCGCCCGTATCACGGTCTCTAGAGGGGGGTGATGTGCAGGCATATCGAACCTGGAACTTCAAAGCGCGGCAGCGAGTGAGCGTACAGCTGTCTTTATACTATGGTACAGCTACTCACGACTGTATCTAGGTCAAACGGCTACGCCTCAATCTACTTGCGCGTGAGCGGGTTCCCCCCGCCAGTCCGCATCTGCTATCGACGTAGAATGCATGTCAATCGTGCGCTTGTCCGGGCTATCGTATTCATTAATATAATTATTGTAGTCGCGAGGTACATATCGAGTTGTGTATAAGTTCTATTGTTTGTGTTAAATTGTCTTTCCTTTGTTTTCACTGTGTACATTATCCGCCTTCTTAAATGTTCTGTGTATTTGTAGACAATAAACGTTTTGTGCGTTATATGTGGTGACTTTTATTGACACTCTAAACACCCATACAACCATAACTTTTAAATTCCATATGAAAATTAGTCGTAGGGATAAAACTTATAAATAATAAACGTTGACGATGTCTTAATATACATAACGCTTTAACGGTGTGTGGAAGGTTCTCCAGTGCGTCAAGGGACTTTACATTGTGCGCATTTGTTTTAGCGTATTTGATTAATAATTTTAGTTTTTAAATCGGTTCCGTGTTGACTATCTAAAGAAACAGTTTAATTGTGTTGTTTATTAAATAATTGTTGTTATTACTTGCTATTTATTACTTAATGATATTATCCTTGTTGTAACGTTTTAAGTTTCTTGTTTTGTTTTTATAATGCCTATCGCGTACGTTTATAGAAGCTCGCAGGAATGCTTCGCATGAATTGCGAATTTACCGAGAGAAATTCCCGACCGCTCGACTTCCAGCTGACTGATAACAGCAGCATTTCAGCGAGTGTTGGAAAATCAGCCCATTGCTCTGGTAGCGGCAGGAGGTGGAAGTCAAGTGGCTGTTCACTCGGAGGAGCGCATTTTAAATGTCGTTCGCCGGAATCCGAACCTAGGTACACGAAGTATCGCTAAATTGTTAAGGCGTCGGGATGGAACAAGTGTGTCATACTGTATAGTTCACAAAGTGTTAAATTGTAACCGAATGCGCCCAAACAAAGTGTACAAAGTGCAAGCTTTAGTTCCCGGCGATCACGACCGCCGGCGAGTTTTCTGCCGTTGGTTATTAGACCAGCAACAACGTGTGCCTGGTTTCATTGAGCACGTCACCACGGAGGATTTAGAGCGGTAAGCTATTTCATACCTAATTTTTTTAAGTAACTTAGTACTGAACTGATTTGAATAGGTACATAACTGAATACATCGAATAATAAACATACCTACACGATGAATAAAACACATGGTGCACCTTGGTTACATATCATTTAAGTATTTTTTTCATTAGCGGGGAATCGAACCAGTTATTTGGGTTATTTTACCTGTGAATTCGAATTAAAGTGGCTACGTGGAGACAAGCACAGTGGCAAAATAGTAGGTTAAGTAGATAAGTTAGGTATTTAGACAAGTGTTGTAAATTATTAGGTATTGTGATATGGTATGGCACATTAGGCTAGTGGGCGCGCGGCCTCTGCGAATTCTGCGTTCTCACGTACATTGACCCTTAATCAGCTGATTGTAATTCAGTAATTCCATTGATGGTTTTATGTTTAAGTATTTTCATGATTTTTTTATGATATTATCATTTCATTTAGATGTACTAACATGATGGAGCGTGAATAAAGTTAATAAAACGTTGTGAAGAGTTGATTTTTTTTTCGTCGGGATCAAATTTATTTGTGACCCATGTGCTAAGGTGTAGTATCTTCTATCATCTGTCTTTCTTTTCGGGAGCGTTTCAAAAATACCCTGTATTTCTTATTTAATTAAGCTTTTTATTTATATACGACAATCGAAGTCTTAATCATAGTTTTTTATTCAAATTATGATAAAACTTGTCTAATCTTGATAAAAAAGGTTTTTCTTAATTGAAAAAAAGCTTGAATTTTTATTATTACATTTCTATGGAAAGTGTGTTTTAGGGGGTGTTAAGTAATATTTCAATTGACTAGAGTGTAAACCTGCGAATTTATAATAATAATAATTTTTTTAATTTTTTTAATCTCCAAAATTTTAGCAATAAATAAATCAATGTCAATACAAAATAACAATTTAAAATAATAAATCCAGTCAATTTAAATAGACAGTAGGTAGAATTAATAAATAAATAACAGAATTACACACTTTTATCAGTCAGGAAACGAGAAAACTTTTTCTGCGGTAACTGTACTGCGATAAATAATTTTAAAATCCATATCCACAATTTTAGCAATTAATAAATCAATGTCAGTACAATATAATAGTTTTTAAATTAATAAATCCAGCCAATTTAAAAAAGGCAGTTATTTTATTTATTTATTTATTTAATCTTATTTGTTGACACCTAGGGACCTAGGGACCTAGGGACCAACAAGGGTAACAAAGGGCGGACTTAATGCCTAGCGGCATTCTCTGCCAGTCAACCCGTGGAGTGATGAGATTTTGTGGCAGGTGCAAATACACACACACACACACACACACACACACATATATATATATATATATATATATATATATATATATATATATATATATATACATATATACATATATATATATACACACATACATACATACTAATATATACATATAATATACAAAACTTTACATATGTAAATATATGAACAAAATATGTATCATACATAGATATAATTTATACGTTACATATAATAATAAAATACATATATTGAAATTACATATAATAAAACATTTAAATGTGTCAAAATATATCATCATCATTCTTAACATCCAACATCACTTCGTTTCAAAAAAAAGTCATGTACCAACTTTTTAAAACAATCCTTACTTGGCGCTCTTCTTATGTTTTCGGCCAAGGAGTTCCAGAGTAGTGTTGCCTGAATTGTAAAGGAATTGTTGGTGAATCCAGTGAAATGAGATGGAATACTGATCTTATGATTAGATGAGGAGCGTAGAACCTTATCATAAGTTGAAAAGAGATATTGGAATTTGTCCTTCAGATATGCTGGAGAAGTTGGATTATTCAAAATTGAGAAAAGAACAAGCAAAATTCTAGAGTTTCGTCTTTGTTGGATAGTAAGCCATTTCAGGCGTTCACGATAATGAGAGATGTGATCATATTTTCGAAGACCAAATATATATCTAATACAGCTATTGAGAAGACGCTCTAGCTTATTAAGAAGATTTTGGTTCACATCTGGGTAGCACACATCTGCATAATCAATAATGGGAATTATAAGTGTTTGCGCAAGTGTTAGCTTAGTCTTGATTGGAAGAAAGTTCTTCAGACGATAGAGGGATCGTAAGGTGGCAAAGACTTTGCGGCTAATTTCGGTGACATGCGTACTCCAGTTCATTGTGTTATCCATATACAGACCAAGATTTTTTACAGAGGAAGAGAACGGTATCAGTATATCGTTGTAATAGACGGCAGGTAGGCTTGTCACATCAATTTTTGACAACATTCTCGAGCTACCTACGATTATAGCTTGACACTTCGTTGGATTAACTGATATTCCAAAACGCCTAGACCATTCTTTAATAGCTTCCAAGTTCAGATTTAACATTCTAATAGCGTCATGGAGCTCTTCAATAGATGAGTGCAAGTAAATTTGGAGGTCGTCAGCATACAGATGGTACTAACAGTTAAGAATAAATGTGACCAAGTTTATAAAAACTGAGAAAATTAATGGAGAAAGTATACCGCCTTGCGGAACGCCAGCATCAAGACTAGCCCACTTGGAACTCTTCTGTCCCAAATGGACAGACTGCTGACGCCCGCGAAGATATGAAGAGAACCAATCCAAGACTGAGGGTGCAAATCTTAAATAGGACAGGATAGATAAAAGGACATCATGGTCCACTGCGTTAAAAGCATTAGAAAAGTCAACAAGCACCATTACAGTCACTTTCTTCTTTTCCATACCTTGTCTGATGTCTTCCGTAACTTTGAGTAATGCTGTAGTGGTGCTGTGACCAAGACGAAACCCAGACTGATAATCGCTGAGTAGATTATGTTTAAGTACAAAATTGGAGACTTGCTTATGTACGCAGCCTTCCAGAACTTTGGATAGGAAGGGCAAAATAGATATCGGGCGAAGGTGATTAGGTAATGTGGGATTCGATATTTTGGGAATAAGGTGTATGAAAGCCTTTTTCCAGAGAGTTGGGTACTGACTTGAGTCCAGTGAAAAGTTAATAATGAGAGTAAGTGCAGGTAGTACATACTCCAGTATATTGACTATCATAGTTCTGCTGATTTCATCACAACCCACAGCCTTGGATTTAATTGCTAGAACAATTTTTTTAATGTCATCCTGGTGAACTGGAGAAAATTGAAAAGAAGGAATTTGAGGAGATTGGATAGAAGCTAAATAAGCTATCGTTTGAGATCGTATAGTAGTGTCCATAACAGGAGCAGAAGCAAAATGGAGATTAATGTCATCACAAGACAGGGAAGAGGTGCATTCCAGAGTAGGCTCCATCTTACCCACGCCAATTGACCTGAGAAACTTCCAGACATTAGCTGGCGAAGATTTAATTATATTATTATGGATATAACGGCGTTTGGCGTTACGTACCATCTGATTGCATCTGTTCCTAGCTTTCTTAAAACATGTCCAATTCTCTTCCGTACGCTCTCTTTTGAAACGCTGAAAAGCCTTATTCCGCCTTGTCATCGCCATCCGAACTCCCTCAGTCATCCAAGGTGAAGGTTGATGTTTAAGTTTTACTTTACGAACTGGGGCATGGATGTTATATAGACTAATTATTTTATTATTAAAGATGGATAGCATATCATCAACAGTGGTTGATAATTTTAGTTGATCAAAATTTAAATTAGAAGCGTCACTTTTTAGTTTATCCAAATTAATTTTAGAAAAGTTGCGCAAGTGAATAAAAGCAGGCAACGATTTAGGAGATTTTAGCTTGTATGCAACGTAAATGAGAAAGAAAAAAACAGAAAAGTGACTCGGAATACTTTGAGCGTTAATATGACAGATATTGAAAGATTTATTGTAATATTGAAAAGTTTCATTTAACTGTGTATATAAGGTATTAGAAATGTTTATGGAATCGTTACACGATAAGAATGATGAATCAGAACTGTTAAATGAATGAAATGAATCGGTATCAGACATTATTATATGTAATAGATTAATAAATAATTTATATTATAAATATATATTTATATATAAATAAAATTTAAAAGAAGATTGCTATAATTCTATTAGCTAAAAATTTTTTAAATTATTTAGGAATCTCACAAAATACCATCCCACCAGCTGACTGTTTACACAACATGAAAAATTAAACATCTTAATGATAACTTAATGATTACACAGGATTATACAATAAAGAATATGCTTAAATTATTAAGTAGTTACATACTCATTTGAGCTATACTGCTTTACCAATATGTTATATAATTAATAATACTACAATTGAAAACCGCCAAAACACACTGGTAATACTTTGATGAGAAACAAAAGAAGAAAAAAAAACTAAGAAACAATAATAACTATTCACTAAATAAGTTAAACATAAAATGTTGCATGCAAATGATGGCTTATACAATTTGTTCATAATATTTAACTTATACATTAATAGGCCGTATGTATTTGACATCTGTGCCTTCTGTGGCTTACCATCAAAGAGTTTATAAACTCTACGTGGATATAATGTCTATGGCATATAATATCTTTATGAATAATAACAGTAATGACGGATGACAACAATGACAGACTATTATAATCTAAAAATACTACATATTTATTTATCTATGTTAACTTCTTTTTACCCTAAAGTAAACAAATTATACTTATACGCATAGTTGCAAGAATACTATTAACGTTGTGTATTATCTTAACTGAAATAGTATTTATAGTATTAAAAAACGATAGCGATTATTCAAAGAGCAGGATCACAAAAAAGTTTATTTAAATAATTAAAGACACCAGATACTCATAACATTACTGAATCTCTTCATACTTATCAGGAATACACAATAAGCACACTGATAAAATAACTAATATTAAAATTACAGTGACATTCAAAGGAACGTCAACAATTAAACAAAAATTTTTACATAAAAATTGAAGCACATCAAGTAGGAGTTATAACACTAAATATGACTATTAAAAATTACATGGCGTGCTATATGTTCAAAATTTGCCAAGTAAAGATTACATCACCAATCACATTAGCATAGTAAAACAAAAGCATGAATGTCATATATGCAAAGTTGCAAAAGTACTAAACATTAACAAGTTTATGTCAATGAATACTATAAACGTAGTGACTTATCTCATCTGCAATATTATTTATAGTATAAGATAACAATAATGATAATTCTAAGAGCAGTATCACATCATAGTAAATAAAAAGTAAATTTAAGTAACTAAAATATCTGATAATCAGAACATCACCAAATCTCTTCATACTTATCAGGATTGCATCATAAACACAGATAAAATAACTAATATTAAAATTACAGTGCCACTCAAAGGAGTTTCAACAACGAAATAAAAAAAAATACATAAAAGTTGAAGCACAACAAGCAGTAGTTATAAGACTAAATATGACTATATTAAAGTTACCTTGAATGCAGTAATATGTTCAAAATATACAAAGTAAAGATAACATCACTTATCACATTAGCATAGTAGAACAGAAGCATGAATCCTATTTTTTGACTACAGGCCGCCGAGATCTCTTGGTATCATCATTATTGGTCACTGCTGTAGTAGTACGACGGGCTGTTTCTTGCACACGTTTAGTGCTAGATGAACCTTCTGTTGACTTCGAATTATTTGTATTATCCGAGGTATTAAAAGCAGTATCTGACCTGGTTGGAGTGCTTGTTGTGGGATATTTTACCATCAAAGCATCTAACTGCTCCATTTCAAGGATCTTATCATAACCATCAGGATGTTTAACATAAATAACACCATCCAAAGTCCACACATTCTTTATTCCAAAATGTTTTCGAGCTCTTTTGTGTATTGATTGCCTGGTTTTCGTAAGGAACTCAGAAACAGAGATTAACGAGCCTTTCAATTTTGATTTAACTTTCCACACTTCCCGTTTTGTATGGTGATCACGAAAATATACTATAACAGGCCTAATGCGGTTACTTTGCTGCACACCAAGTCTATAACAGCTGTCCAAACTAATGGCACTTATATGCGTTAAACCCAATTTATTGTGCAACAATTGTAGTATTTCATCTGTTATATTAGTCACAGATGCCTCTGGGATGCCATTAAAAACAGTTATGTCAGTATATAAAATATTGTATAATAACAGAATTACAATTTCATCAGACAGGAGACAAGATCAATCAAAACTTTCTCAGAGACAACCGTACTGCGATATGTCTGTCGCGGTAATGCCGGATAATATAGCAGTTCAACCTTTCTGCGATCATCGCCAGGATAGAGTAGGAGCTGGCCCGCACTCTGCGCATCAGGGACGCGGCCCGCTTGCGTATAGTGGCATGGAAGCAATCGGTGCACGCATCCGTGAACATAATAGAGGCGCTACAAAATCGAGGCAGTTCCATCACCGCCCTAAACGAATTATTGTATTGGACGCGGAGAACGATGTAAGTCTTGCTACTGTAATTAGCCCATAAGCTTTACGAGTAGAAAGATATACAGAACGCTCGAAAAAGCGTAACCTAAACCTCCTTTGAACACCACGCAAACCTACGAGCGATCATGTTAGCTATAACAAACAGCGTCCTTCGCTCCCGATTCATATCCGCGTGATCGTTCCGGTCGACGGTGAGTAAATGCCTCGGATATTTAAACTGTTCATCCCTTTCCATGGGTACACCATTTAATTTTATTTGAGGTATTAGCAGGACATTCGCACCAGCGGACTAATGTTTTGACTCTTCCTGACGTTATATAATAATCCGTGGCCACATGTATAGTCCTCGCATATCCGTATCAGCTTCCGCAGGCCGCAGACCGTCGCACTGTCATGTCGTCCGCATAACTCAGATTATGGACATCAATATGGCAGCCGACATGCTGACTGCTAAGTGCTACGATCAGCCCGTTGATATGGATTAAATAGAGTTGATGATGTTTAGCTGCCCTCCACACTCAAGCTGATACGGATCCGACATTAGCCCCGCCCACCTGACACTATTGGACTGGTTTCCGTACCAGTACTGGAGCATGCTGATAAGTTTATGAGGCAAGTTAAGTCCTATGCTTCGCAGCTTCTCCCACAGCAAGTTACAATGCCACCAGGTCAAAGACCTTGGATAGTTCGAGGAAGCACGCGTACACAATATACCAATTTCTGTGGATAACCGAGGATGAAATCCGAACTGGTTATCATGGAGTAGTACATGTTTATTCAACTGTGTGTTGAGCGAACCGTCAAAAACCTTTGCAATTACGGTGGCAAGAGAAATAGGCCTATGTTTACTCTTGTCAGTCAAGTCACCCGTTTTGTTCTTCACTATACGTACTACCACAGTTTTCATGAAATCCGCGGGCCGGTAGGAATGGCTCACACACAGATAGTAGAACATAACCCTAGCTAGCTATATGAGGTCCGGCATATTGCAAGTGCTCAACACTTGTACTTGGACTTACCATCACGTCCCTGGAACTTGCCTCCTGACATATCTCTTATAGCCTTAAAACACGTACACCTATTACTTAATAAATAATTAGTAATACGTGTAAACTAAAGAATATGTCAACAATGCCGCTGTAAGTCTGCCTAAAAACTGACACTAGTGCAACGCCTAACTATGTTCTTAGTCTATTACTGTCATATTATAAAACATGGCTTATTGATAGTCTGGCATTTAAAGTACGATTTAAGAAGAATCCTTCTAACCAAAAAGTACCTTGGGCACGACGCCACAGTTTTCATAAAATTTTACGTTTGCTGTCAAAATCCACATATTACCGCGTGTCTTATTTCGTGAAACAGATTTTAGTTTATCCTGATACTAAATGTAAAATACTTTTTTTAATAAGGCCGAAGGATTTAAGAATTGTACAATCTTAGTTTTTTTACCATCTCCTAATAAGTTGTAATAACACCATCGCTAGTATTTCTAAAAAAATAGGTAATTTATATATCACCATGAGTTGTTAAAAACATGATGACAAAATTTGTAATTTAATTTTAAAAGTACAATTTGATTTAACATTTTGAACATCTGGACGAAGTTAAACCGGTTTTGGCGACTCAATTAAAAGTTGAATATTTTCGTAGCGCTATCATTTATTTGGATCAAATATTATGAAAGTACGAAAAATACTCACTGAGTTAAAATATAATCATTTTTAATTTTAACTTTTTTATAGAATATGCGTGGACTGCGTGCTCGCTTGTACTAGAATATGGGTGACGAGCAAGCACGCAGTTCACTTGATGGTAAATGGTTGCTGTGGCCCATAGAAATTTACATTTATCCTTTATTAAGAATCAAAATGTAGATGCGTTGTCACCCCTGAGGACTGAGATGGGATGCCTTATTTCCAGTAAGGAGGGTCTCCGGTTCTTTACACTTACCATACGAAACACAGCACTATTAAGCTGCTATTTTCCGCTTGTATTCTGCGAAAGCGTAATCCTTCCCCAGTTGAGATGTCCCATTCGTGCTACAACTAAATAACTAAAGAAAAATTCACATAAATATAGCCGTAATTGCTATGCGTTAAATTAACCTATTATGTAGACATCCCATAGGAAAGTACTCTAAATAAAAGTACTAAAGTCTTTATAACTTGGAGTTAATTAAATTCCTGCCAGGATGCAATTTGATAAAGATTCGGTAGATAGCCACATAAACATCTCGTTTACGACAGTCGTAAAGGACAGTGACCGTTGAAGATGACTAACAACAAAATTGTGAGAACTTTGGTGCTGCGATTGCCAACAATCCTACAAAGCGAGGCGATTATAACAAATCCTCTTTAATAATACCAAATAAAAAATAAAATAAAATATATTTAAAATAAAATAAAGTTTAACGTAACTGAAAAGTTTAAGAGAGAAATTATTTCTAACTTTACAACAATTATGACTGACAACAACATTGCAAGATCTCTAGTGCAGGGATTGTCCATGATCTTACGAACCGTAGCAATTATGACTAATCTAATAAATTACTTAAATAAAATTAAAAATATAATAAAAATTAAATAAATTTTAACGCAAATGTTTAAAGTTTAAGAGAGAAATTATTTCTATTTAGAGATCAAAGGTACAAGCTTAGTATAAGGGTCTCATGTACACGTAGAAACGTGTCCGCAGTAACTATGTGGTCGGAACTGGGTCAAAAGCCGGACTGAATGTAACCTTAACAAACGATAGTCCGCACGTAGGAGTCACATTAATTTCACACCTGCAGGTATTTAGCTGGACGTTCTTCAATAATCGTATTTTATTCTAAACTGTGAATTAGTTTATTACTAATGGAATGTACTACGAGTATGTTAAATCTACGGGTATATAAATAAAAGTCAATTGCAGCATGCGTGAAAGATCATCACCGATTTTAATGAATTTTATTTATATTCGAGCGAGTCCCTGGATGATTTAGATTCTTAATTGCATTTGGTAGATGGCGCTGCTGTCGAGAGCTAGAAATTATCCTAAACTGAGGCGGATCGCTAGAATTAAATATTTTTATACGTGTTAAGAGGTTTAGCACGAATGGGTCAGCTCAACTTGAAGAACCACGTTTTCACAGAGTACTAGCACAAATTTACGCAGATTAATGCTGCTGTGTTTCGTATCGTGAGAGTAGAGAACCGGAGACCGTTTTAACTTGAAACGAGAAATTCCAGCTTATACCTTAGGGGTGACGATGCATCCGCTTTTTGATTTTTATACGAGGATAAATTTAGATATGTATGGGCCATAACATCCACTTACCTTCTGGTGGACTATGAGCTCGCTTTTGACACTTATTTTATAGTAAAAATACTTATTAGTTTTGTTTCTCACTTTCGTTTAAAATATTGTAATACAAAAATCTTCAGTTCGATAGGTTAAGTCGTCTGCTTTAACATAAATAAGTTAAAAATCTTGCAAAATATTCCATTTTTTAATTGGGATATCCTTATAATGTGACAGGCCCATGTATAGCGGCAGTACTATTTTCACACTAATAATTGTTATGCAAATTGAGCGTACTTTATAATACAACCGATTTAGTCATAGCCCGGTCACAGATGTTCGTCATAATCATTGAAGAACGAATTCAGCCAGCAATTTATATCACAAATCATCACTCCCTTGCGATAATATATAATAGAGATATTGGATAATGGTCTCTCTTAAGTTAATTGAATGAACCATGTTGCCAACACTTAGTAAACTGTTTAGCGATTTATTTCATTACGTATAACAACGCCGTGTTGTGGCTCCACTATAGTCCGTTCGCGTTAAGAAAATAGTGAGTCATCAGTGCAACTACAGGGTAAAGGTGTATTCACAGTGGAGTAAAAATTTTTTTTCAACTTTTAATTAAGTTTTATGGAATCAAATTTACTTAAAGGTATTTTCTTCGCGTATCACGTGGTCGCAGCACTTCTTCCAACGATTAGCGTCTATTAATGCTATTGCGTCGCCTAATAATTTTTTTTCTCATTCATTTTGAACGTGGAGTTATTGGCACAAACATAATTTTTTATTTGGGCCCAAACCAATTCAATTGGATTAAGTTTGCAATGGTAAGGCGGTAGGCGAAGAATTGTAATGCCATTACTTTTGGCAGTCTCATCTATTAAATATTTAAAAAAAAAACACAACCGTTTTGTTCGAAGGCCTGACTACAACTGGTCACTGTGAACTCGACTTTCTAATTTCTTGCATTTTAATTGGCTGCGGGGCGTGGTCAGGCCGGCGGACAACGATGACTCACTATTTTCTTAACGCGAACGGACTATAGAGTGTATCGTAAGAGCCAGCAGAGGGAAACAGAATAACACTCAAAATTAAAAAAAAACTGCGGTTACGAACCCAAATATATATTTTTATAGGATAGGGTGACAAACGAGCACACATTTCACCTAATGGTGAGTGGTTGCTGTGACTCATAGCCTCATTTGCGAATCAAAATCCAGATGCGTTGCCACCCGTGAGCACTAAGATGGAATGCCTCTTTTCCAGTAAAAAGGGTCTCCGTTCTCTACACTTACCATACGAAACACACAGCAGTGTTAAGCTGCTATTTTACGCTGGTATTCTGTGAGAGCGTGGTCCTTCCCCTGTCGAGTCGACCCATTCGTGATACAACTATACTACTAATATAGCTGCAGCATGGCTCTACCACGTTTATTATATTTATTAATTTTATTATTGGCAACTAATTACAAATTTCCACCTTTTGAGGCAATTTATTGGGAATCTAATTTCAGCAGTGGACTTTAATAGGCTGTAATGATGATGATGATTACGTATATAAACCTGCACAGTTTGTTAACAGTAAGACCTAATTTTAGAAATGATGCACATAATTAGGTGGCGAAATGTCTAACTAGGTGGACGTAAGTGTCTACTGCAGTCGTTGACACGATTATCTCATAAACAAACATAATAAATCCCATCCATTTTGGCTCCGTAATGCAGTGGCTTAGCAATGAGTCACAATGCTAAGGGCCATGGATTCATATCCCTCACGAAACAAGCTTTTGTATGGCCTACAAATTATTGTTCCGGGTCTGGATGTTTGCTCTTGTGAAATTTATATACGTAAACTGCCCCCACGATTTAGTATGAAAAACCTAGAGTGGAGGTAACGTTTTTATAAACATTTAATTAAATATTTTCACCACTAAATGACCATAATCCAACTAGCGGAGTAATTTCTAATCATATTTACAATGAGACAAATGTTTAAAAAATTGCTGTAAATTTTAAGCATGAAAGTTAATCTTTGATTGTTGCTTAAATTTATTTGGTTCACTCTGTTTATGTTTTCAAAGAAAGTTTTAATTAACTTCCTTTGTCATAATAAATTCAAAGTCCTCTTTTCAAAAGATATCGTTAGAATAAAAACAACGAACACGTCAACTTTTGATTTTGAAGTCATGAAAGCGTAACTTTTAATTGGGACTCCTATAATTTGGTGTTGTTTATCGCTGTTAAAATTAATACATTTGTGCAGTTCACTCGCAGTAGAAGTAAAATCTTCAATTGAAATGAAATATAAAACAAAAACATTTCACAGCAAATGATTTATTTAATTTCTTATTTTCAACCACAAGTGCGGGCATAAAAATTACATAAAATTTTAATTTTATAGCAAATAAATGTTAAAACTATATTAGACATGTAGAGCCAAAAAAAGGTTCTCGAGTGGCAACCTCGTATCGGCGGACGAAGTGCCCCACTAGATGGAGTGACAACCTGGTATGATATGCAGGAAGTCGATGGATGCAGGTGGCTCAGGACCGTGCTTTGTGGCATTCCTTGGGGGAGTCCTATATTCAGCAGGGCACTTGTGAAGGGCTGTAATGGCTGTAATGATAATAATGTAGAGCCTAAATTGTAGTGTATTAAATTAAAAGAATATTTTCATTCGACTAAGATTACTCTGTAATAACGGCGTCTACTGAAGTAAATCAAAAGAAAAATTTGTTCGATAAAATGATTTTACCTATACAATGAATTATTTGTAAACTTTAAGAAACATAAATCGATTGACACTCGTGTTCCGTAAAATAGACTAATTTAATATAAATCGGTAAGATATGAAATCGTGGATTGTTAAGAGTGGTTTGGATATGATAATTCGATATATCTAATTATATTTATTTGATAATTTATTTGTAAATTTTTAGTTCTTTATTTTTAACATTTACAAGTAACATTAGCCATTTTTGAAGCACCACACACAGAGAATGCTGAGATAATAAGAAACACTTTATACTGAACTAGCTGTTCCCCGTGGTATCACCCGTGTATATTATTACTCTATAAGCCGCGCGACATGACACCTCGCTTATTCTCTTTCAGTTCTAATCGGGTGACTAGGCGTCGTTCGCGTGCCGAGCCGTGTTGAATTATTTTAACTTTTCATTATCTCTTAAACTGTGCGTCCAAATAACACGCTATAAAGAACATCTTCATAAAATTGTCTATTAATATTTTTTATTACAAAATACCTTATTGCGGCTTATGTATAAGAAATAGGACTATGGTATGGTGGACTTATTTTTAGATGAAGGAATTATTTTTGTAGAATATAGTATTGTTACGCGCCACTATTAATGTCTTGTACATGGCAACACTAGTTACACTAGCGCCCTCTAGTGTCGAGTAGCAGAACTAGGAGAGTCGAGATCCTTCCAGAAATTTCGGGACCGATATGTACTCGAACATTCTAGATGTCGCTACAGTATAAGGTTCTGGAAACTATCTGAGGCCTTATATAAGGCGGTATAGACCACGACCGAGGCAGTATTGAATTGGCGATACAAGAGAATACTTCGAAGCGAAATATCGCGAACTGTGTTTTATTATTAGTGTGATTTTAAGTTGTAATTAGTGTTGTGTAATTAAATAGTCAATTTTGTAATTCAATCGATAGTTTGTAATTGTCTCGAACCCCAAGCTCGTAACATTATATACGTATCCCTAACCATTACGCCAGCGCACGCGGATTAAGCAGTTCGGAAGCGCTTTTTCTTTCGTCTTGCTTAACAATAATCATATTTAAGGTTAGTTGAGAGTTAGAGTCTAATGGCTAGAGAGTCTATACTATTTCTCGTGAATCTGGCTATCAAATATAAACATTATTTATCAAATCGAACTATTAGTTCCAGATATTAGGTGTTTAAACAAACAAAAGCCTCTTCGCTTTAGTATAAGATTCTATCTCATTCTCTCCTATAGATTTATATATGTCTGTTATTAGTGACCTTTTTTTCATTTCATTTGTTTCAACTCACACGATGCTAAAGAAGTTTTCACTTCAAAAAATGAAACGTATAAATATCAAACAAAATTTGTCATATCCCGGAAGTTTAATCAGTAGGTATTTCTAGCGGCTCCAGTTTTCAACAAAAAAAAATATAATTTATTTAATTAAAACGATGAAGTTGCTGCTACAGCAAAACATATGTATAATATACCGCGAGGTGTAGGACTGTATAATAATTTAAGTTTTTAGTTTTAATATTTTTTTATTATGGTAAAAAATGTATTAAAAATAAATAATATAAATAGAACATCAAAATGTTGAATACATGACGAATTAAAAAACAATGAGGCACGGCACAAATATTCTCATATTAAGCATTCCACGTTACAGAGAGAGCTTAATAACAATTTCGCATGATATTTGAAATAAGTACGCGACCTCATTTTGTTAATGCGTATATTATTGTGTTGTTCAATATATTTTGATATTAAACACAAGATAAAGGAGTAAGTATGTTATAACTTAAATATTTCTCACTGCTAAGTATAGCTCATCCTTTGTAATAACTGTAATAAAATAAATAGCTCCTAAAATAGATGAAATGCCAGCTAAATGTAAAGGTAGCTATTCACCTGATCTCCTCCATAAGCAATATTAGATAATAAAGGGGGATAAACTGTTCATGTGTCCCATTCCTGCTCCTTTTTCTACAATTCTTCTAGAATTAATAAGATTAAAGGGGGGGGGGGGGTAATAATTAAAATTAATTTTTATATTATATTATTTTCAGGGTAAAGCTATATCTGGATAATCCACAGACACATTATTCAGTGAGTTCAAGGCAGTTTTAACGATATATTATTATCATGTTTGCATCGAATCGGTAAATAAACGAGAAATTAATAATTATAAAGAATTCAAAAACAAACATACAGTTATAAATATCAAAAATTAACGACTAAATTAAATGTCTAACATCTGTATCAACGTCAGAACGAAACGCAACCGTAGCACAAACACGGATAATACTCGTAGATTAAACGCGGTCTATAATCTGTCAAGACAAACTCTGGATGATGCAACAATCGAAAGGCCTTAATTTCGCCATAACACTGCAAAAATTACCATACAAAGAAATTATCTGCAGTGTCTAGGACTGTTTATTTAAAAACAATATGTGAAAGGAAGATTTGGAAGCGATACGTTAACATTTCGTCTATGCTACGTCGAAGTTCAGCGCCGAAACCGAGTCTACCCAAAGACAAATTTAAAGCGTTGATTAACCTACGCAACAAAAACAAGAACTCACGATTCTCCGCGCAGATAGGGAAATGCCACGGTATTCATGTATAAGTCAGATTATAATTCGAAAATACAAGAGCTTTTGTCGGATGCAAGCACTTATAAAAAGGTTAAAAATGAACCAACAAATAACAAACTTAAAACAACTAGTGACTTCATAAATAAACACTCCCAAAAATCAAATTTGGACGTAAAATCGAAAATACTTACGTATAGTATACGAAACCACCGAAATTATACGGGTTACCAAAAATACACAAGCCCAATGCTCCACAAGTCTCATAGTGAGCCAAATCGATTCACCACCTTACAGATTGGCTCAACACTTAGCGAAATTACTCTCACCGCTCAGGGGACATATAAGAGCACAAACAAAGGATTCCTACCAATTTGTCAGCGAGATTAAAGATTTACATCTGGCAGACAATGACACTATGGTCAGTTTTGATGTGCAGCTCAATGTTCACATGCTTACCTGTTGAAGATTGCGTCTCGATTGTAACTAGAAGGCTGAAGAAAAACCACATGCCCGTATAATATGTAGTATTACTCAGACACTGACTTACATCTGGCTACCTATTTTGGAAGGAAGAGTTCTACAATCAAGTAGATAGTGTGGCGATGGGCTAACTTGTATCTTCCATTGTCGCCAATATGTCGATATTCATGCAAGACTTTAAGAACAAAGCCCTGCATACTTCTCCTGTAAATCCAAGATTCTACAAGCGGTACGTAGACGACACTTTCACAATTCTAACTTAAGATAAAGTAACTGTATTTTTAGACCATCGTAACCCCATAAATTTTAAAATTAAATTCACAACGGAGTTAGAGGCAAACAATTCTTTAGCTTTTCTCGACGTGTTAGTAATTCGGAATTCTGATAACACCTTGAAACACACGGTATTTAGAAAAAAGACCCATCCTTAACAGTTAGCTACCGTGATAAATTTTTCTTTTAGAGAGCACGAGGGATCTGTGACCGTAAACCATCTGGCCGCCGAGCTCCAACACGTCAAGTAAGTATTGAACGACAATAAGCTTCGAGTCCCCGTGCCTACGTCACAGCGAAAGAGTGACGCCGGCCACAGTCGAACGAGTGCCTGCTGTACTGCCATATGCCAGAGGTGTCACTGACAAAATTGGCTACATCTTGAAGAGTGCTTCCATTAAAACCATACTTCAAGCCACCGAAAAGATTAGTCAGTTTTTACCATGAGTCATGTGTAATGTCCCTGTGCAAGATGCAGGAGTCAACCTGTACAGTTTGATTGTGAATGTCGTATCACTTATATAGGACAAACTAAAAGATCAATAAAAACCCGCGTTAAAGAATACAAGCTAATGTGAAGAATCAACGCTCCGGGAAGTCTGCAGTCTCTGAACACGTGCACCCCCGCCCCGTCACTACATTAGATTTGATAGACCACAAATCCTCGCTAAAGTACACCGATTCTTTCCAAGGATGATTTACAAGGCTATTGAAATCAAAAAACATCCTAATTTCAATAGAGAAGATGACTGGGTGCTACCATCTGCTTGGTATCCTATAATTAATAAAATTAAATCCCAACCCAAGCATACAACTGTGAGACTTCAAGATACTGTAAGTTCATACTGCGTAGATTGGAACAAAAATTAATAATTTTTAATCTGGAGGTACCCGTGGTTAATTATGATATTGGGACGCCAAACAGCTTAGTTCCCTCCGTGATTATGGGTGTTGTAAAGTATTCGAATTGTCGGGAATTAGAAAGTTAAATTAAACGCGATAAATCCGTAAAACTAGTACTATTTAAATGCTGTGTACAGCTTTTCTCTATTTTTTGAGAGTTAACCTAAAATATAGGTTATGATGGAACATTTTGAAAGAAGAGATAGTTGCAAGTAATGAGACTAAGTAGTTAAAGTAAAAGTAGTCTAAAACGTCCCGCTGCTAGGCAAAGGTCACCTCTAACTTCAGAGAGGGTTTTAGGGCAAGGAAGCGTCCGCCGCTTTGCTCCAATGCATGTTGCCAAACTTCAAATATCTTCGAAACATTTTAATTTCTTACATTATAAATTGCAGTTAACAATTTCATTGATGCCGGCGGTCAAATTTACGGCGAGAGCTAAGCCCTGATACCAGGGTTCTAATGATTTTTAATACAGAGTTAATTTTCATGACGTACATTTTACAAAGAAGGAAATAATATACAATATCTTTGGTGAGTCTGTCTATTCCAAACTATTTACGCGGAGACTATTTCCGTTAGTTAATAGAATCAGGCGTTACTTTGTGGAAATCCATTAGAATGGTGTTGTTATAAACTTATTTGCTTAATTCCGCGTAAAGAAAGAGAGAAAATGATGTGTTCTGCCCAGTTTTAAGGGGACCTCCCACCCTCCCTCAATCGCGCGCTATACCCGTCGCCCGTCAATCTCAGCACTACCAACCCCAGCACCACAACTTAGCGGCCATGCCGGCGATGCCTCGTGTAGAGGCGAAACACGTGTCGTAATTTTGAGAGTGGTGTGTCGTGCCTAGTGTGGTGGTGCGGGGGATGGTACTGCTGAGATTGACGGCGACGGATATAGTGCGCACGATTGAGGGAGGGTGACGGTAGGGTAGGGTAACTATGGCAAATACCCCACTCATAGGTGGGTATTTGCCCATAGTTTGCCACGCTTGGCAAGTGGGTCAGCGGTGGTTATTAGGAAGACGCCGCTACCCATCTCCTGATTTGTTTCCCTCTGTCGCCTCTTACGTCGCCCACGAGACATAAGAGATATGGGGTAGTGGCTATTCTTACATCGCCACTACACGCACTATTTCACTTTTCCTTTATAAAACCATCACAGTTCACAGTTGGATATGATTCAATCCCCAGGGTTGGGAGGATTGATATAATCGCCATACTTAGCAGACAGACTGGCAATCGCAGTACCAGATTTTTTGAGCGATTTTGGCACTGCTCCTTTTCTTTCTTATAGGATAAGGGTGACAAACTAGCACACAGTCCACCTGATGGTAAGTGGTTGCTGCGGCCCATAGACATCTACATATATCCTCGTTTGCGAATCAAAATGCAGATGCGTTGTCACCCGTGAGGACTAAGATGGAATGCCTCATTTCCAGTAAAAAGGGTCTCCGGCCACCTGCACTCACAAGCGAAACGCAGAGGTAAACCTCTACTTCACGCTGGTATTCTGTGAGGTCGTGGTACCACCCCGGTCGAGCGGCCCATCCGTGCGACAGCAATTCTGCCACGTGTCTCTACTACTGTTAAAAACCTGTCGATCTTGGCTGGCATATCCAGGAATATCTTACCGCTGTAAAGACTCAAGGATTTTCCAATGCAGTTTCACCAATTGTCCACAATTCTTAAATATAAAACCTTACCCGCCGCTAATTAAGATATCATATCCATGTTTTCTGTAAAAATAATGGTGAAAAATGAGCACACAGTTTACCTAATGGTAAGTGAATGTCGTATATTGTATATCTTCTACATTTATCCTGAATTAAGAGTTAAAATGCAGACGCGTTGTCATCCCTGTGGACTGAGACGGAATGCCTCGCTTCCAGTAAAAAGGTTCTCCGGTTCAGCTGCCATTTTACGCCGGTGTTCTGTGAGATCCTGATCCTACCCTGATCGAACCGAGCTATTCGTGCTACAACCATGATATAGCACTTGCACTTGCAAGAAGTAAACAAGTTTCACAAACTCATAATAAAATATACAACGAAGAAGTAAACAAGTAGCTATTCCAATTGAAAATTTATTTTCAACGTAAATAAATAACGAGGACAGTCAAAGGGGTGTCAGCCAAATTGTTAGTTTATGGCCACAAATTTTTGGCCACAGTCCAAATCGTAGGATATCCGTATTGTTAAATCTTTTAAACTAAAAATTCAGTAAATATTTTGCTGTAAACATACCCTCAGATAACACTTTATATATATATATATATATTATAGCATGGATTATGAGTTTTTTTGTTGTTAAGGGATCTTACATTCCAAACATCGAGAAACAATCGTCTATAGATTGTTCATAGATTCTAGATTGAAATCCCAACAGGAGTCAAGAACTGAGGATATTCCGATCTGACTGGTTTGCTGGACTCGCTGTGATTATCTGCTTGTTCTGGCAATACATAATTATTAGTTTTTATGGATCCTCCTGGACACTGAATCCCATGGTGTCCGTTACTTTGCCCTTTGCTGGGGCTACAGGAATAACTTCGCTCGCTGACGCAGCATCGACGGCAGTAGCCAATTGCCCCTCATTGAAGAAGTTCTTAGTAGTAAGTAAGCAGTAAGTACTAGATAATCTTACACCGTCAATACATGGTAAAGAATTAGCTGGGCAAAAGACTCTTATCCTGAAGACACCCATATATACTAATATAATAAAGCGGAAGAGTTTTTTTGTTTGTTTAAAAGCGCTAATCTCTGGAACTACCAAACCGATTCAAAAAATTCTTTTTGTATATTATAGCCAGATTCATGTGGAATAGTAGAGGCTGTCTAGCATTAAGCTATATTACTCAGCTAGCCTTAAACATGGATATTTGTTAAGCAAGTCAGAAGAAGAAGCACTCCCGAAATGATTTATCCGCGTACGCTGCTGTTATCGTTAGGGATACGTAAATACAATGTTCTAAAAAAATATAGACCTTAACTCGGTTTGAAAAAAAGTCCGCGATAGCATATGTCTATTTCTTATACATAAGCCATAATTTTGTATTTTGTGACAAAAAAATATTGAAAATTTAAAAGTGATGTATGAGCGTTATTATTAGGCATGGCCTATTTATCCTTACGAACGAAAGTTACTTCATAATCATGACAATTTTATGAAGATAAACTTTGTTCTTTATACCATGTTATTTGGACGCATAGTTTAAGAGATAATGTAAAATTAAAATAATTCAATACTTGGCTGGGCGCGCGAACGACGCTTAAAACTAGGTCATGTCGCGCATCTCGGACACGTGATGACGCGGGTGAAACCGTGAGGCACAGCTAGTATTGTTATAAAATGGAATTACAGATGCTGTCAAATATTTTAGAGTAAATCACATCAACATCCATTTACGGCCACGGCTGGAGATAGACCTGGATTTGACGGTACTATATGTATGTAAGGTAAGTCAGTAGGCGACAATGCATTTTAATTCTTAATCAAGGATAGATGTAGTTTATTAGTCACAGCATTCTTACTATCAGTAAATTGTGTGCTCATTTGTCAGCATTTTTCTATAAAAAAAATTATGTGTTAACAGTAGAAGCGTTCTCCGACGTTAATTGCTTGTTTTGAATCTAATATGACTTCAAAACCAAATCCAATTAATTGAATATAAAGACATAAGTCATACTTGTCTTGCAGGAATCATTAATAGCACTTTAAATTAGATGAACGATGTGCCTCCTAGTTATAGTTATACGCAAAATGAAAAAAAAAAAATTTGAAATAATAAAAAATAGCTCAAAGTTTATCAGTTACAAATAAAGGTTTTGCTCATAAATTATAATCTTTGAATGTAACTTTATTGTTTTATTTGAGAACTTAGTTGTTTTATGCGTCTCTTGGAAGAATTAATATTCAAAAGGCAGTCAGAAGCTCTTGGTTGTTCAAATTCTTAATACATGCTTCTTTGTTCCCGCTTAGTGTAATGTCCATAATATAATTTTAATGCAGGATTAAATACTCCGTACTGTTCGGACAGAACGTTAAAAAAAATCGTCCTTTTTAGGGTTCCGTACCTCAAAAGGAAAAAACGGAACTCTTATAGGATCACTTTGTTGTCCGTCTGTCTGTCTGTTTGTCAAGACCCTTTTTCTCAGGAACGCGTGGATGTATCAAGCTGAAATTCATATCAAATCTATTTTCCCCTAGAGCTGTGAAAAAATCAAACTTCTAAGCCAACGCAATCTAGATAAGATACAGCCGTTGATGCCGCAAATTTTCGACATTCGCAAGGAAATCAAAACCTACAGAGTACTTCCAGTGAACTCAGAATCTTAAAATTTGGTAAGGAGCAACGTTTTATAGCACAGATAAAGGAAAAATTCCGAAAAGCATAAACTTTTAGTTACATCATATAATTAAAATATTTTTAATAATTTTAACTTATTTACCTACGGATTTGTTCGGAACCCTCAGTGCGCGATTCCGACTCGTACTTGGCCGGTTTTTTAATTTGCATCATGTTTTATATCCGGCGTTTCCTGCCAAATTCACCCCGCTTTAAAATAATAGTTTAATAATTATATAAAAAACACCCGCTACAAGTTTACATTTAAATTTTCATACCCTATTTTTCTATCCTTAGGTGGAAAATTCTTCTTAAATAATATATGACTCTAAAGTACAAATTTATTATATAATAAACCTAGCAAACTAACAGCATAGCAAAGTGGCGAAGCAATCAGCTTTGTAGCGGTTTCTAACGGTTGCCGTTGAGCAATCAGTTTCAAAATAGGAGGTTCAGATGCCTGGGTGATCAGTAATCGATTGCTGAAAACAGAATTTGAAAATTCGAAACCGTTCTTGAGATAATCGTGGGACAGACGGACAGACGGATGGACAGACGGACAGACGGACAGACGGACAGACGGACAGACATCGTGAAATCAATAAGTGACTTCGCAAGCTTCGCCACTTAATAAGAATAAGAACTATAAAAATCTGTTCCGATCGTTTCCCAGAAGTCGATAAACATACATAAAATATACATCGAACATAGAACCATCTCGATTTTGGAAGTCGGTTAAAAATATCACAAACAAACATGGCCATTTCATACAAAAAACCCAATAGCAACGGAAAAATGCTTTAACAGGTAAATAATATATCTAAAACTAATACATTAAGTAATTTTCAGAACATCTGCCAAAAATATTACAGCACTACTGTGAAAGCATTTTATATTCCTATTTAATAGATTTTTCCTGAATGCCAAAATTCATTTCTGCATTGCAGTTTTTTGTGTAGATAATAAAATTTGCCATTTTGCCACCATTGTTTAATTTTCAGTTTCGAAAACGATTTTAGTCTTTTATTTCCTGATTTAATGAAACATTATAAATACTTCTTCTAACTAACTAATTTTCGTCCCATTTCGGTATTAATAAAAAAAATATTTTGTATTAAACCTTTTTTTGTACATAAATAAAGTACTTACCATTGGATCATATCATAATCTCGTTAGTTTTTTATTTCTAAGACATGCAGATTGCCTCACGAAGTTTGACCTCACCAACGTGCACGTATTAGCTCAGAGGATGCTTACCATAACACCCAGATGGTAGTGACCTACTAGATAATCATAAAACAAACAAAATATATTACAACGACGCCAGCAATGCAATGTCCAAAGTCATCTTATGAAATTACATTATAAAAATATCTATTGTTAATGAATATTTTAAAACCTTTGGGAAACAGACATGAAATGCGTTTGGATGGAAAAGTAAAAAAAATTTAAGTGCCGAGAAATATTGTATAAATTTAGTAAAAGATTTCTTTCAAATAAACTTTGAATGAAATCCTCTTTTCGATGTTGCAATGGCAAGATTTTATGCTGTAAAAAGTTTTATTATACCAAAGCAGTCCATTCAGTTCATCAAAAATGCTTTCGAAATATACCGACTTATAATATTCCATCCATTCATGCATAGACGTCAGCCTATCAAAGTTCACAGCTGAACATACGCTTCCTCATCTTTTATCTCATAAATTACATATTTGCCATCGTTTCCACGCTTGGCAGGCGAGTTGGCAACCGCCAACCTTACCATTTATTATTTGTGTAAGGGTGCTGTCTATCAATTTATATATTATTTTATTTTATAAATTAAGGATGATAAACGAGCACACATTTCACCTGATGTTAAGTGGATGCTGTAGCTCATAAACACCTACATCATCTGTCTTCAATTAAGAATCAAATCAAACGCAAATGCATTGTCACGTCTGAATACTAAGATGGAATTCCAATGTAATGTCATGTGTGATTTTGAGTGTGTCAACGAGAGTTGAGGATTATAATTAGAGTCACCAAACTGTATTCACTGAAGGTCATATAGGTTTACGCACCAACCTCGGCACATCCTGATGAGGAGGTGGATGAAATGTATAAGGATATATCTAGAGTTATGCATTCCTCCAAAACCGACTATACGGTGTTAATGGGAGACTTCAACGCAAAACTAGGTACAAGAGAGAACGGTGAGCTGAAGGTAAGGGAAATTCGGGATAGGCCGTTGGAACCCAAGGGGCCAGCAGTCGCCCGACTTCATGGAGAAAGAGGGACTTTTTAAAATGAACTGTTTTCCCATAAGCCCAAATATTAAAATTTACGTACCTAATTATGTTTATGGCGTGTTGCAATAAATGTTTCTTTCTTTCTTTGCTTCTTCTAGTAACTGATGGATATTTTTACTTGTATTTACGTTTCAAGCAGCAATATATTTTTATTAATATTATGATGTTTTACGTAAAATTTTTAAACTTTTAGGGACGTAAAGTACTTTGACAAGTACTTTATAGAACCAGAGTACGAAACCTATCCGCCTGCAGAGAGGTGCAAGACAGGGTGACGTGATATACCCGAAACTCTTTACCGCTGCATTAGGAGACATTCTCATGCTAGCTGGACTGGAAAGGATACGGTATTAACATCAACGGCAAGTACATCACTCACCTTCGATTTGCCGACGATATAATCCTTACATTAAATAATAATCTAGAAAAGGTCTATGATAGAGTGGTGAGGAATGATTTGTGGTCAGCACTATCCGTGAACGGTGTGATCAGTATCATCATACGAGCATTGCAATCTCTTTATAGGGATTCTAGTGCTTGTGTAAGGATAAACGGGGCATACACTGAATGGTTTAATATCGAAAAAGGTAGGTAAGGGATGTGTAGCGTCACCATGGCTGTTTAATCTGTTCATGGACAATTTCTTGACAGATTTAAAAGAGAATGAAAGTGGGTTGAGAATGAATGAGTTACTCGTCAAATGTTTTCTCTATGCCGATGACCAAGTATTACTTGCGTCTTCGGCCGAGGAGTTGCAGAAGATGGTAACTGCTATGAGTGGAGCTTTTATTAGAAAGAGAATGAAAATGAATGTAAAAGAGACGAAAGTGATGGTTTTTGAAAGAGATGAGGCAGTGACAGACTGCAATATCGTGATGGGAGATGAACAAATTGAACAGGTGATAGAGTTTATGTATCTGGGTTCAAAGTTTACAAGAGATGGAAAATGTGAGAGTGATATCGAAAGAAGAGTGAATGCAGGAAACATGGTGAATGAAGCTCTGCACTCTTTTATGAGCAGTTGGAAGGTATCTAACATGGCTTGTTTGGCTGTGCATGAGGGGGTGTTGATTTCGACACTCATGTACGGAAGTGAAAGTTGGTATGACAGAAAAAACCCTCCTCCTCCTCCTCAATAGTGTTTCCCAACGGATAGGACGGAGAAAACAAAGATCATGTGTAACGTCAATGTCACACCTACGCCGGTAGTTTTTAGGAGCAATAAGCTCGAATTTCTTGACGAGTATGTTTACCTGGGATAAAATAGTCCGACTAGGTTAGTCCAAATTCACCCGATAGGTCAACCGACGAATTCAACTCGTCTGGGCAATGTTCGGGAGATTACGACATCTTCACTATCATCTTTTCGTCAGGTATATCTCAAAAGTCTAAAACGTGATTGTACAACCAGTACGTGTTGCCAGTGATGACTTATGGATTTGAGATGTCGTCTGTCACTGCTTTAATTTTATTAATATGTATATAATAGACGTGTTTATTGTAAAATAGTAATAAATTTTAGTTACTAGGCTGTTATGGAATATTTGTCAAATATTCGTTATCTCTTATCCCTTTAATATTATGTTTAATTTAAATTATATAATAATAATTATAACAATAGATAACTACGCCGCCCTTTTATTTATTCTATGATATAGTAATAGCTTAAAATAAATAATGTTCTTTTAAATTGGTTTATGAAAAACATGTTTTTATAGTGTAAAAATAAATGAAACTGTAATATTTGTTCTCATGGTCTATATTTGAAATAAGTGAACACGTTGATCGAGGTGGAGACATGACAAACGGACACACGTAACGGAGCTCAGCATAGCGCGTCCGTTATTATTTCTTCGGCCGTATTAATATTGTTTCAGGATAAATATATGGAAACAGAAAAGTAAGTAATTAAGTACTATAAAATATCCCAAATTTAGGCACGTACATTTTTATTTTTTAAAGCTTAACGCACTTTCTCCGGTTTTCTACCAGTACCAGATGAGAGTGTAGAGAACTGGAACCGGATACCCTTTTTACTGGAAACGAGGTATTCCATCTTAGTCCTCACAAATGACCACGCATCTGAATTTTGATTCGTAATCGAGGATAGATGTAGATGCCTATATGACCCAGCAACCTATGATAGATGATGATAAGCATCAGGTGGACTATGTGGTGATCGTTTGTCACCCTTATTCTATAAAAAAAAAACAGCTACCATTCAGAATGTACTAGATATGACACATGTGCGAAATATTTATCCCTCAATAATGCAGATTGCTTGTCTTCACCACCAAAAACACATTAAATTAGCATTAAAATTGCAATTAACTATTTCTTTAGTGCCGGCGGGGACTGAACAGGGGTTAATCGCGTACTTATAGAATTTACACCGACCGGCATTGATCATGAACGATCGTGTAGCTGACGGACGTGCCTCGGACCGTGTAGTGGCGGTGTAAGAGTATTCTCTACTCCATATCATATCCTATAGGTGTCGTAAGAGGCGATAGAGGGAAACAAATCAGAAGATGGGCAGCGGCGTCTTGCTAATAACGACTAAAAATATAAAAAAAAATCGGCAAAAATATTTACGGCAAACATAACCCTATGAGGAAATTCATTGGAGAGGCCTATGTTCAGCTGTAACGGTGACGGTAACGGCATAGGCTTTTAGCCACCACGGCTCTATACTTTTCTATACCTGCATTACAACTCATCACTATTAGCATAAATATCGTTTGTTATACCTCAAGCAATTAAGAAACTCATTAATAACATAAATCCCAAAATTCGAAACAATCAAACAACGATAGCTCATTATTCAGTTATATTTATCGTTAATTGAAGAAGTATACGGGGAAACAATTTGATAAATTGTGGAAATAGAGTTTTCTTTTCACCGCTTTTTTTTCTTTGGATGAGAAGCAACTTGCCAGAGTTATATTCGGTCTACAGGGACCCCTTGCCCTTGAAAACATGATTTACAAGTGGTACAATTGTTTCTTTAATCAACGCAAAAATAACTCTCTTGGAAATGATCCCAAGGCGGCACGGCCTGTAAAGGCAACCACTGCGAAAAAAAAGAAAAAAAAATTAACATTGAAATATAACCGTTTAAATAACAAACATCTGGCAAATCTCGTTGTAATGTCAGATACAACCAATCTAAATAGTCCACTCTAGATAGTAAAAATATTTGAAAAGCTGAATTTGTCAAGATTACTGACAGAATTTTCCACTGAATTTAATTGAGGTGTAAGCTAAAGGTTAATGACTTCCATAATAACAATACAATATTGTCCGTCCTATTTAATTTTTTGGCATTGATTTGAAGACGTGTTTAATAAAAAGTAAAAGTATGAGTAGAGAAAGCCCTTAAAGCCCTGAACATCAGAATGTGATTTTTTTTAGTTCTTTGCACTCGGCTTTTCCCGCCTCTTATTAAAAGTTATTTTTTACCATCTTAAGTGGAATAACGAACGTCACAATCATATTAAAATCTTTACCTCTGTTTTGCCACTCTCAGAGGTGGTTTTTTTATTTCCACAAATCACATCTAAAGTATATAAAGCGTAATATGTATACAAAAATATACCCATAGTCGAATTGCAAAACTCCTCCTTTTTCGAAGTTTAAGGACGTGTGTATGTTCCAAGCGCTGATTAGTTCAAAACAGTTCTTTTCAAACCTATTAATATCCATCGACCACTTATCTTATATAAATGTTAATTTTTTTATATATATGATAAAGGTGACAAACGAGCACACAATCCACCTGATGGTAAGTGGTTGCTGCGGCCATAGACATCTACATCTATCCTCGTTTGCGAATCAAAATGCAGATGCGTTGTTACCCGTGAGGACTAAGATGGAATGCCTCATTTCCAGTAAAAAGAGCCTCCGGCCACCTGCACTCACCAAGGCGAAACGCAGAGGTAAGCCTCTACTTCACGCTGGTATTCTGTGAGGTCGTGGTACCACCCCGGTTCGAGCCGGCCCATCCGTGCGACAGCAAAAGCTGCCGCGTGGCTCTACCACTGTTAAAATTAATTACTCATAACTTTAGGAAATTTTATGGTCTAAATAGTTATTAGAGATTTTTTTATATTTATACAGTATTTGTGGATGCTATCAAGAAAATTAAACAAGGTTTTCTTAATTTCCCTTCTAGCGTCAATTTCCATGCTTAAAATATCTTATATGAATAGCAATTTACAAAAAAATAATATAAAATCAATTTGACACAGCCCAAGAAAAATCATCATCATCATCATCATTACAGCCCTTCACAAGTCCACTGCTGAACATAGGCCTCCCCCAAGGAATGCCAAAAAGACTGATCCTGAGCCCCCTGCTTCCATCGACTTCCTGCATGTCTTACCAGGTCGTCACTCCACCTAGTGAGGGTCGCCCTACACTTCATCTACCGGTACGAGGCTACCACTCGAGAACCTTTCTTCCCCATCGGTTGTCGGTTCTTCGAGCTATATGGCCGACCAAAAACATAGTTACTAGAAAAGGTATTTTAATTTAGGTCATATACATAAGTAATTAAAAATTCAAACCATATGAAGTTTTTATGAAAATGCTGTGGATAAAACGATAATTTTCACCAATTTATGTTACTTAATTTAATAAAATAATTGCTTAATTATGTTAGAAAGACATGTTCTTTAAAATAAAAATATAATATCTTTATTGTTTTTCTTTAAATATTTTAAAAATACTATGAAAACACAATAAAACTCGGCGTTTGGATCAATTCAAATTAGACAGCCGCTAGGCTTTCCAGAGAGTTCATGCTCAGCACTCTGCTTGATGTTATCCATGCATACGAGGATTACACTATTATAGTGTTATCGACAAGTCTTAGTTTCTTATAATATAATATATTTTATTCGTATTTTTGGTGGCCGACAATATTTATTTTAGGGTAACAACATATTATGGTTCAGACGTTATGGGAAATAAAACCAAGCTTTATTAAGCAAATAAAAGATAACGAAAAATATTTGAGTGGTAAGAATTAAGTTAAAAGTTT
>JAVANC010000013.1:8328763-8357393 GCA_033319125.1 Parnassius glacialis
GTTTTCGAGAGTCATTACGAATCGTCTCGCGCGCAGACTTGACGACTTCCAGCCTCCCGAACAAGCCGGTTTCCGAAAAGGCTTTAGCACCATAGACCACATACATACTCTACGGCAAATTGTACAGAAGTCCGAGGAGTACAATTTGCCACTATGTCTGGCGTATGTGGACTATGAGAAAGCCTTTGATTCCGTCGAAATTTGGGCGGTGCTGCAGTCCCTTCAGCGGTGCCAAGTTGACTGTCGGTATATCGAAGTGCTGAAGTGTTTGTACAGTAGGGCTACGATGGCTATCCGAGTACAGAACCAGAGTACGAAACCTATCCAATTGCAGAGAGGTGTAAGACAGGGTGACGTCATATCCCCGAAACTCTTCACCGCTGCATTGGAAGACGTTTTCAAGCTTCTGGACTGGAAAGGATACGGTATCAACATCAATGGCGAGTACATCACTCACCTTCGATTTGCCGACGATATAGTCCTTATGGCAGAATCGCTGGAGGACCTAAGCACTATGCTCAATGACCTCAATAGTGTTTCCCAACGGATAGGTCTTAAGATGAACATGGACAAAACAAAGATCATGTTTAATGTCCATGTCACACCTATGCCGGTAGTTGTTGGGAACACTAAGCTCGAAGTTGTTGACGAGTATGTTTACCTGGGACAAATAGTCCGACTAGGTAAGTCCAACTTCGACCGAGAGGTCAATCGACGGATTCAACTCGGCTGGGCAGCGTTCGGGAAGCTACGACACATCTTCTCGTCAGACATACCTCAAAACCTTAAAACGAAATTGTACAACCAGTGCGTGTTGCCAGTGATCACTTACGGAACTGAGACGTGGTCCTTCACTGCTGGCCGTATGAGGAAGCTCAAGGTCGCTCAGCGAGCTATGGAGAGGGCTATGCTAGGAGTTTCTCTGCGTGATAAACTCAGAAATGAGGATATCCGCAGTAGAACCAGAGTGACCGACATAGCCCAACGGATTAGTAAGCTGAAGTGGCAATGGGCCGGCCATATAGCTCGAAGAACCGACAACCGATGGGGAAGAAAGGTTCTCGAGTGGCAGCCTCGTACCGGCAAGCGAAGTGTAGGGCGTCCCCCCACTAGATGGAGTGACGACCTGGTAAGATATGCAGGAAGTCGATGGATGCAGGTGGCTCAGGACCGTGCTTCGTGGCATTCTTTGGGGGAGGCCTATGTTCAGCAGTGGACTTGTGAAGGGCTGTAATGATGATGAATGATGAGTAAGTAATTATTTATATATCCACTCCTTTATATATTACAAAAATTGTAAACGTATATATTATTAAATTAAATTAATTATAGTTAAAATTATATTTTTTTTTATGGAATAGGGGGCAAACGAGCATGCGGCTCACCTGATGGTAAGTGACTACCGCCGCCCATGAACAACCGCAACACCAGGGGAATTTCAGATGCGTTGCCGACCTTTTAGAAAAGTGTAAGCTCTTTTCTTGAAGGTTCCTAAGTCGTATCGGTCCGGAAAATTCGCTGGTGGTAATTGATTCCACAAGGAAGTCGTGCGAGGGAGAAAACTTCTTCTAAATCGCACAGTCGTGGACCGCCAATCATCCAGATGGTATGGATGGTAACGCGAGTTTTGTCGCGATGTGCGATGGTGAAATTGAGCGGCTGGAATTAGTCCGAACAATTCCTCAGAGCACTCCACGTGATAAATGCGATAAAATATGCAAAGAGATGCAACATCTCTACGCAGTGCCAGTGTATCGAGCCGATCAGAAAGAACTCGGTCGTCGACGATTCGAACCGCTCTGCGCTGGATGCGGTCAAGTGGAAGGAGCTGGCACTGGGGTGCCCCGGACCAGAGATGAGAACAGTATTCCATGTGGGGCCGAACTTGCGCTTTGTAAAGTTGCAAGCGATGTGCCGGCATGAAATACTGTCTCGCTCTGCTGAGCACGCCAAGCTTTTTAGAGGCCAATTTGGCCTTCCCTTCCAAGTGACCACGAAACTGCACACTATTCGATATGTCGACGCCAAGGATTCCGATACTAGCTGAGGCAGCAAGGGGAGTGCCTTGAAACTGAGGAGATACGACAAAGGGGTTCTTTTTAGCGGTAAACACGCAAACTTGTGTCTTCTGGGGATTGAACTGGACTAGATTTAGTCGGCCCCAATCCGAGACTTTGTTAAGCAAAGACTCGACTTCAGACACAAGTTTGTCCCGGTACTCGGCGAAGTTTTCCCGAGAAATATTGGCACGGCCGGTATATAAGGCATCACCAGTGCTGTCGTCTGCATAGCAATGAATGCTACCGGTTAGCAACATATCATTGATATGCAGGAGAAACAGCGTTGGTGATAGCACGCAGCCTTGTGGAACACCAGCGTTGATAGGCTTGAGATCAGAGCATGCACCGTCTACTACGACCTTGATGCTCCGATCAGCAAAGAAACTGGTGATCCATTTGCACAATTTCTCAGGAAGCCCATACGCAGGAAGCTTCGAAAGAAGCGCTTTGTGCCAGACCCGATCAAAGGCCTTCGCTACGTCCAAACTAACGGCCAATGCCTCCCCCTTGGACTCTACTGCCTCCGCCCATCTATGAGTTAAGTAGACTAGAAGATCACCAGCTGATCGACCCCGACGAAAACCGTACTGGCGGTCACTAATCAGCTGGTGATCCTCAAGGTACCTCATGAGCTGGCAGTTTATAATGGCTTCCATTATTTTGGAGAACAAGGAAGTGATAGCGATAGGCCTGTAGTTGGACGGGTCTAAGCGGTCGCCTTTTTTAGGGATCGGGTGCACCAAAGCTGTCTTCCATGAGTTCGGGACTACGCCTTGGGAGTAGGAGTACCGGAAAAGACGCGTTAAAACCGGTGGACTCCATCGGGCCCATTCGACTTGCTGACGTCCAGGGGAGAAGAGTGCTTTGCGGACCGAGCGCTGCGTAAATCGCACATCTGGCATGGAGCACTCACATCGCGGGGATGGTCGGCGGTGTGTTCCCCCCGTCATCTAGAGTCGAGTTGGACGCAAAAAGAGAGCTCAACAGATCGGCTTTCTCCTTTGCGGCATGGGCCAGTGAGTCGTCCTCTCTGTGCAGAGATGGAAGAGATGGCTGACAGAAGTTCCCTTGGACAGGCCTTGGCGAGAAACCAAAATGCACGGGTTCCCGAAGGAAGGCGAACTAGCTTCTCGCCAATTCTGCCGATGTGCTCAGACCTTGCCTTGGCAATGACGCTTTTGAAGGACCTGGAGGCGGAATTATACTTCTTTTTAAGTGGCGCTGGTGTTTACATCCCGAGACGTTGATGCGTCAGCCCAGGCCTGGTAGCACTCCTGCTTATAGCGTGACGCTATTTTACAGGAGCGACGAAACCATGGCTTGGATCTGCCTCCGATGGGCAGCACAGAGGATGGAATAAAAAGTTCCATACCCTGAAGTACCACATCAGCAACCAGAATCGGCAACAACGCTGGGATCTTCCGGCGAGAAGCAAACCCGCCCCCAAGGGTAGGATGCAAAAAAGACCGCATCCCCGTCCCAATCAGCTGACCTATAGTGCCAAACACGGCGGCAAGCTGTAGATCGCAACTGCGATTGGAGCGTGAGTGGCACCGTACTCCGGATCAGACAATGGTTCGAAGAGGCCAGAGGGGCATCGACGGAGACCTGATATCCGTCCGGATGAGAGGTCAGCAGAAGGTCCAACAGGGAAGGTACATGGTCTTCCACATCTGGGATCCGCGTAGGCAAAGTAACCAGTTGTGTGAGACCATATGCCCAAAGCAAAGTCATAGGACAGATCTACCCGCATGATCGGTTAAACGAGAACCAAGCTATTCAGCGTGGTGGGCGTTGAAATCACCGAGTATCACGATCTCTGCGGATGGGACCTGTTGTAGCACGGAGTCTGCAGCCATTTGGACGTGGTCTATGAGTCGGTCTGTGTCGGCATTACCGCTATGGGACCTATAGAGGCACCCGTAGATGCGAGGATGGTCGTCGCTGTCTACGCGCAGCCAAAGGATGGAGAGGTCCGTACCTTCAAGACTGGCCGAGGCGTCGAAAAACAGATGTCCTCTCTGACATACACGCAAACTCCAGCCCGGGGCACAAACGAGTGTTCTAATTTGTACCCCGGGTAGGAGAGATACGACGTATCAGCCGGAGAGGACACCTGTGTCTCGGTTAGAAAGAGCAAGGCCGGCTTAGCTATCTCCAGATGGTAGTGGACGGCGTTAAGGTTTGAATGAAGTCCCCTGATATTGCAGAAATCCACGGTAAGCGTGGCAGGGGTTGCCTTTGTTTTCTTGCTCCGCTTGCCCCGAGCAGGTTTCGTCTTGAGCGGAATTTCGCCCCCCCCAGAATACGCGGGGGCAGCCTGAGCACCCACGCCCAGGAGTGGAAGAGTTTGGTCGTGGATGCTCAGCGGAGGGATTCTCCAGGGGGTGCTGGTACCCACCTGGGGTAGTCTTTTGTTTAATTCCACTACCATGTTGATGGGGGGGGGGGGGGGAATTGGGCCTCCGGGCCACCTGCACTCACCAAGCGCAACGCAGAGGTAAACCTCTACTTCACGCTGGTATGCTGTGAGGTCGTGGTACCACCCCGGTTCGAGCTGGCCCATTCGTGCGACAGCAAAAGCTATCGCTTGGCTCTACCACTGTTAAATTTAATTTAATATTAATTATAATTTATATTCCTCCCGGACCGCTTTTTACACGTATATTTTATGACAATAATTTTAGCCCGCATTTTGTTTGTTGAATATGACGAGAGAAACACAGAATCTAAATTAGTTTCGGATGAAGAAGTGAGTTTAAATATAATATCGCCAAGCGTAACAAAAGCGTACATCGTATTGTCATTAGTGGTGTATCTTGTCTAGTGTAGTGGTGTTGGGAGTAGCGGTGCTGGGATTAGTGGTGACGGGGGATAGTGCACGCAATTGAGGAAGGGCGGGAGGTGCTCTTCATACTAGGTAAGACACATCATTTTGTTTTAAAAGCGTGGATGTTTTTGAAGTAAATTTATATTCTTTAAAGCTTTTAGATAATTATAATGCTAAAAATTTAAAATTGAACCCTAATTTTAAATATTTTTAACGAATATAAATAATTTATAAAAAGAATTTGATAACATTGATTATAACGCTTGGAACTCATTTGAGGGATTAATATACTTGTATTTGGTGTCAAGTTACGAAACTATCCACATCGCCTTCCACTGTTACGTCAAAAATAGTTTCCCTAAATTAAAAAAATTCGCTACCGCCAATTAAAATAATGTGATTTAACGGTGACATGATCCGATTGGCCAATGTTTAATCAACAATTTAAGACATTAATTCACGATAATTTACATACAGTTAACTGATATCGAACGTGTTCATTATTTAGTAAAAAAATTAAGTGACAAAGCGTTATCAATAGTGCCTACCACAGAAAATTATTCTATTACATGAAATGCGCTTATAGGTATCTACCTATAAGCGCATAACGACAAACATACTTGCATCTACATTTATTAACCAACTATTGAACTCAACCCCCGTGTAGTGGCGGATAAGAATAACCACTACCAATATCTTCCTGTGGGTGTTTTAAGAGGGGACAGAGAAAAACTGAGGCAGAATATGGGCAGCAGCATCTTTATGATAAAAGCAAAATAACAATAACAAACTGTGGTTGCCAACCCGCTTGCCAAGCGTGGCAACTATGGGCAATATAGCATTAGTAAAGTAACTAAGAGACGGCCTACAGTCCCCGGTGGCCCCACTATTCCTGGCTACGGCGGCGACCATGGTAACGGTGGGACGGGGGGTGCTTAATATTTCTGGTGGAGATTCTGGTGCTCGACCTGGCAACATATAAGGCACGCACCCTGAGGACTGACGATGAGATCCTGGAGCTGGAGGAAGAGGTAGACAAATTGCGCTGGGATAATATAGGATTATCTAAGGTAACGAAGGGAGGGGGAGGACATGGTCATCCTCGAATTTGGCAACTTGTTCTATCACTGTGAGGGAGATAATCTGTCCCAAGGAGGTGTCGGGTTTATCGTCGACAAGTCTCTCGTTAACCACGTGGTAAAGATTGGGAGTGTTTCGAGGTGGATTGTGATACCTTATACTCAGAATCACCAAACGGTATTCATTGATGGTCATACAGGTTTATGCACCAAACTTGACACATCGCAATGAGGAGGTGTAGGAAATGTATATATCTAGAGCCATGTATTCCTTCAAATCCCACTATACAGTGCTAATGGGAGACTTCAGCTCAAAACTAGGCACAAAAGAGAACGATGAGCTGAAGGTGGGGAAATTCTAAATAGGGTAACGGAACTCAAAAAGCAGCAGCAGCAGGCAAATTTCATGGATAAAGAGAGACTATTTATGATGAACTCTTTCTTCCAGAAGCGGCCCCATGGGAAGTGGACCTTGCCGAGCCCCGACAGTTCGACAAAAAATGAGATTGGATTCATTATGACGACCAGACGGCAACTGTTCAGTGATATCTCTAAGATCACGAGGGTGGAAATTGGCAGCGATCAGCTGGATTGAGGTGGTTGAAGGATGCACATTGAACCTAAACATTAAGTTGAAAAGGTCTCGTCTAATGGAGGTCCACGCTCCGTCCTTCTTGTGCTCTAATCCAAAGTCCCTAACCTTTCAGCTCCAGGTACAAAACCTTTTTCATTACCTAGAAGACTGCAATGCAGTGGACGATATGAATGACAAGCTCGTGAAAACTGTGGTCGGTGCGGTCCATGCGGTCGGAGCTAAGTTTTGCAAGACCCGCCGCAGAAGAACACAAAAACTCTACAGTCACACTCTTAATCTCAAGACTGTTAGACGGGAAATTAAGCTACAGTCTTCAATAGATTTGACAGAATACAGGCAACTCGATAGACAGATCTCCAAGAAAATGCTTACGTATTAAAGAAGTGATCGAGCGGAACCATGGAAGTATTTTACCAGAGGTTTGTATGTCTGTGTGAGTCAATGTTGCCTGCGCCATTATTGCAGCCATAATTTGCAGTGAAAATGTGGGCTTTTAATGACCAAAATTATATTAAAATTCTGTATATTTCTGTTTTCAATCATCATCATCATCATTACAGCCCTTCACAAGTCCACTGCTGAACATAGGCCTTCCCCAAGGAATGCCACAAAGCACGGTCCTGAGCCACCTGCATCCATCGACTTCCTGCACATCTCACCAGGTCGTCACTCCATCGAGTGGGGGGGAAGCCCAACACTTCGCCTGCCGGTACGAGGCTGCCACTCGAGAACCTTTTTTCCCCATCGGTTGGCGGTTCTTCGAGCTATATGGCCGGCCCATTGCCACTTCAGCTTACTAATCCGTTGGGCTATGTCGGTCACTCTGGTTCTACTGCGGATATCCTCATTTCTGAGTTTATCACGCAGTTTATCGAGCGGAACCATGGAAGTATTTTAACAGAGGTTTGTATGTCTGTGTGAATCAATATTGCTTGCGCCATTATTGCAGCCATTTTTTGCAGTGAAAATGTGGGCCTTTATGACCAAAATTATATTAAAATTTTTAGTTTAATCGGATATTTTATCCTTAAAACAACACGATCATCGATGAATCGTGTTTCAGATCGGACAAAGATGCAATTTGAAAATGCAATTTCGTTTTTTTTGCTTGCATTGTATTGATATTTATAGTTACATTAAATTATGAGATATCTTGAATCTTAAAATCCATCAATCAGTTTAGTTTACAGAGGTTGACTAAGGTATACAAACATGTATGTGTACATACAAACACACTCACGAACAATTATTTAAATTGCTGGGTATAAAATAGAGAAACAAAACATAAAATATGCAGAATCTTACACAAAATTTGCTCGTTTGAAATTTCATATTGAGCAAGCATCATTCAAGCAGTTCGAATTGGAACTACAATAGCACCAATGAAAATTTTTAACTGCAGTTTTAAGTACTGACAACTTTCGTGAAACTCGTATGTATATTATTTTCGTTTCAATAATCCTCTACTGGATTTAGACCTTTACAATTAGACTGTATAACTTTAAAGATTTTCCCAATACCTTTTCGTACTTATTTATTATCAGTGTGGTCGCTGCGTTATGTAATTAATCACAACATTTCGTCTAGTGGGTTCCGTAATAGCATACTATTAAGATATAATGGCAATCGATATTTGACGGTATAACCAACTTGCTTACTCCAAACCGAGTCACAAATCATCGGGAAAGCGTATCCATATAAACAAACTTTAGGCAAAGGATGAAGTCGCTAATGATTTATCTAGTATAAAGGTTTATTATTTAATAATATTTGTAAGCAAGAAAGAAAACGCATAGGGTAGTGATAGGAATAGGGAAAGTAATCAATTGCACTCTTATGAAGAAAATTTGAAGATCAATGCTGTTTCATTGCTAAAGGATCTTCCACCACCTATCGATACAGTCCACCATAAAGACGATTACAGGTCATCTTGAAGTGGTCCCTGTCCAGTCGCCTTAGCCCCGATGGGCCTACTACGCTTGCCTGTTCTTCATTGCCTGGTCTTGACTCAGCCCTGGTGGGCCTACTACTCTGACCTGGCTTCCTTCGGCTGGTTCCTTGATCTGGCTCGAAGGACCATTAAAAGGTATCCAGACCGCTCCCTCCATTAACTACGGCAGTTAAGAGCCAACTGAGCTGTCATCCCTCAGTTGATGGCTCCGTGGCGCAGTAGCTTAGCAATGAGTTGTTGCGTTGTGGGTCGCGGGTTCGAATCCCGCACGGAACAAGTATTTGTATGGCCTACAAATAATTGTTCCGGATTTTGATGTTTGTTCTCGTGCAATATATGTTTGTAAACTACCTCCACGGTACAGGAGAAATTCCTAATGTGGGGGAAACGTTTTTCAAAAAAAACAGAAGAAGCAGTAATTATAAATGACAAACATGCCCGCCAATCAGGGTAATTATGGCAAATATCCCCCTATGGGAAAATCTATAGAGGAAGCCTTTATTCTTTGATGGGCAGAGACAGTAGCGGTAACTGTTAGTAACAAATATAACACTGTCTGATACCTTTAGGGGTGGAATTTTTCTTCAAATTTATATGGGACCACTCCTAAAAATATAAACTATTTAATAAAATAAAAATAATTGACAATGATATTCGAATTAAGATCCTTCTCCTCATTTAGAAGTCTGCTGAAAAAAAAAAATTTTATTCCTACAAAATCCGAAGCAGTAGCCTAAATTTGCCAAAGTCCTAAATATGTGAAGTCATGTTTGCGAAGCGTACATGTTATGAATCATAAATACATGTTTTGAATTCGCTCAAGCATAATAAGCTGCACTTCAGTAATGACAAAGTAATATAAATCAGCATACTCAAGGATGGTAAAATAAGGCAAACGCAACTTGAATTTTAATTGGAAGAAAATTCCCAAGTCTTCGCGGACTAATAATCTTAGTCCCAGTGAAGTTATTAGTTACGCATTGAAAAGTTGAGATTTAATTTTATGATTTTCGGTTTCTAGGGAATGTATTTATGTTATGGACCAAGTGATTAATAGGAAATTATTTATAATGTTCGGGCAATATGAATAATGCCCAATATGTGTAGGCAATGTGATAAAAATATTGAAATAATTAAATTGACCGAGCTTTATGAATAGTCTGTTACTTATTGAACAGAGTATTAAAAATAGGTTAGGTTAAGTTTTTTTTTTATTTAACAGTTAAACACAATGGGAATAAAGTTATTTGTTAAATTTCAATTTCTTTGTTGTGCAAAGGAAGCCCTGACACTGCACTGACTTGACGGACTTGATTTTCCCTTCCTTCGTACCTCCGAATGTGAAGTGCTCTTCGCCAGAGCGGTTTTAGTGCACCAGAAGAAGTGCTCGAATCAATTAAACGACAGGAACGACAAAACGCTCTGGCTCTCGAGGAATGCTATGAACGCAAACGCGTCATTGGAGCAATCCTGGCGGTCTTCGAAGCCTGGATGCAGCGACGAGCAGGAAGACTCACCTACAGACTTACACAGATAATTACCGTGGCATGGGTGCTTCGATAATTATCTGTGTAAGATCGGACGGAGGCGACTTCGCTTCCCATACGCTTGCAGTATGCTCAGCATGGGAACAGGAGCGGACCATCGTGCTGAACCGCATCGGGCGGAACCTTTCCCTGCCAGCAGTAGTGTCGGCGATGCTGAGCGGGGATTCCGCGTGGAGGGCCGTAGCCACCTTTTGTGAATCTGTTATGATTCAGGAGGAGGCTTCTGAGCGGAATTGGAAGAGTGCGGATCCCGCTCGGAGACGATGTTGCTAAGGCGTTCGTCACGGCCCCTTCTCTTGAAAATGGTATTCCCCTACCAGATGTATGTAACCCCCGAGGAGAACGATGACTCGGAAGTGGTCTCGAAACATTGTGGTAGTACTGCGAAGGTGCAGAGTGTAGCAAGTATTGCCCCCGGGACGTGCTATTAGTGTAGCAAAGCGATGGAGGGGCTCCGGTTGCGATCCGAACGGAGATCCCAGAAACCCTCGTATACGCTGATGGTGACCACCGTGGGATTTAAGCCGATAGGAGTCCGGCGTAACTTTCTGGTTGCCCCCACAACGAATGATATCCATGACGATTTTCCTACGAAAAAAAGAACAGACATTTTGATAATGACCGGACAATGTGATAATTAATGAAGTTTAAATCAGTATTAATTACATGGCCCGATTTGACTTGCATTATTCATGTTGCGCGGATATCATATTCATATCATAAAATTTTCACAAGTTTTTAACTTTGATTTTATCTATTACAATACTAATTAGTATAAAATGTAACTAACATTTCAAAGAGAAACATTAATCACATTTTCTTAAAAACTTCCCCCACTATGAAATTTGTCAAATATTTCACTTCATTCCCAATGGCACTGCCCTGGTGGCAGGCAAGCAAGGCGAAGTTAAAATGAGTGATATTCGTGCAGTTGAAAGGAAAAGGCAGTAGATGAGACCAATAAATTCTCATCGGTAAGACCACTGGTGTGAGGAGTACCTACGATGTAAACCATCAAGTACATACTACGATAGTAGGTGGTAAAACTCCTTTACTACTTCTGCCGCCATCACTAGTGCGTGCACTGCTGTTTTCTGCTCTGAAAGGTAAAGATAAAATTACAGCTTGCGCGGTATTCAATCTTGGTTCAGATGACAACGCATCTGCATCTTCCTTTGCTTGAACTTGGTTGTAGGTGATGAGCTGCAGTACATATTCACTATCAGGTGGACTGTAAGTCTTTTTGTCACTTTTCTATTATAAAAAGTTTGAAGACATCGTTGGTTTAGTAGTCGTAAACGCGATTGCTCTTGATCATGAGGGCCAGAGTTTGAATCCCGGATCGGACCAAAATCAGTTATTGGGTTTTCTGTGAAGAAATTCTCAGTAGCAATCCGGAATTAGGAAGTTGACGGTGTTCCAATCCGGTGTTTAAGAAAGCACGCAAAGCTGTTAATCCTGCGCTTGATCTCTCTCCGGTCGTTTCGTTTACCGTTCCATTGCACATGAGATTGACTATGATAGTGAGGGAAAAGAGAGTTTACCTGTGCTTACGCATATACTCGGGCACCATAATCCTGTCCTGCGCAGATGGCTAGTTTTTTTTGAGACTGGTTGTGACCGAAATTCATTCTGGAGGACATTACTATTTATTCTATAACACGTGGTATCCGAGTTCGATCCCCGCCGGCACCAATGAAATTGTTAATTGCAATTTTAAATGCTGATTGGCCACGTGCTCAACGGTGAAGGAAAATATCGTGAGGAAATCAGCATGTCCGAGAAATAAGAAAAATATATTTCAAAGACATGTGAAGTTCGCCAACACGCATTGGGGCAGCATGGCGAACATTTCCTTGCTCTAAAACTCTCTCAGAAATGAGAGGAGGCCTGTGCCTAGCAGTGGGACGTAAATAGGCTGCAACTTTACTTTACTTTACGTAGTAGAGCCACGATACACCTATATTATGGTTGGTCGGCTAGCCCGGGTAGCACCACGCTCTCACAGAATACCAGGGTAAAATTACAACTTAATGCTGCTGTGTTTCGTATGGTGAGTATATCTACACCGAAGAATCGATGACCTTTTTTACTGGATACGAGACATTCCATCTTAATCCTCAGGGTGAATACGCATCCGCATTTTATACCTCTGGGTCCGCCTTACTCTCTACCGGTAGGTGGAGAGTAAGGCGTTGAATTTACCGTGTATGATCGCAACACAACAATAATTAATTTAGAACAGAGAAAATGGTAATATTTTTTACAAATGTTACTTTTTTTGGAATTCAAACCAGCTAGCTCTGATTTGATAGTCCAGGTACTCTTAACATCAAGCTACAAAATGCGGTTGAAAAAATGTACAATGATCAACTTCTCTATCAACTATCTCGAATCCATTGAATTAAAAGCCTTTTATGAGAAAATGTAAAACCCATAATCATACTCACGTTCAATGTATTCAAACTTTGAACGAGGATGAGGAATGAAGCGGAACGGAAGAGAGTTCCCTGTGATTTTCCGGAGGGGAATCTAAAATAATAGTTACTCTTGCAGCAGAACACTGCCTCGCGATATATTCGTCTATAGGTATGGATTGTATTATAGAATAAAACTATATTTGTATCACTTTTAGCGGTCATTGTTCTGTCAGTGATACATTTTTTTTTATAAAACAGAAAAGACAAACAATCATAAAACATATTACTATGAGGATTAAAATGGATTGCCTCACATTTATATGTTTTAAATTAAAAAGTTATTAGTTTATAAATTTCGTATTAATTAATGAGTAAATTATGAATAAAATAATATAAAAGAGCGCTATGCTTAAACATAGTTTCATCAGGTTCCATCCGATGTAGTTCAATTAGAATAAATTAAACGATGAGAGTAGGTGCGGACTTGTTACTTGCTCATAATATAATAATGTCCTCCAGACCGAATTTCGGTCACGGCGGCCAGTCTCAACGGAGATTTGCCATCGGCGCAGAACAAGATTATCGTGCCCAAGTGTATGCGCAAGCACAGGTGCACTCTCTATTCCCTCACTCTCATAGCCCGATGGGACGGTAAACTTACACGACCGGAGAGAGATCAGGCGCAGGACCAACGGCTTTACGTGCTTTCCGAGGCACGGGAGTGAAACACCGCCAACTTCCTGACTCCGGGCAGCTACTGAGAATTTCTTGATGGAAAACTCAATAACTGATTTTTTGGCCGGACCCGGGATTCGAACCCGGGACCTCATGATCAGCAGTCGCACTACTACAACCACTAGATCAACGAGGCAGTCATCATATAGTATGACTATTCATCATATTATAGTCTCATAATATATCATAGTGAGCCAAGATTTGAACAAACGTTATTTGTGTTAAAGATCAGTTTATTATAAACGCCTTGTTTACACATGTTCTTAAAAAGACATAGTTCACTAAAGTTAAATTATCTTGATGTCATAAATACTTCCAGTAGCTGCACGTTAATCTAGTCATTTAAATTAAATTGAAGTTTCTGTCTGTAATATCGAAATAACTGGGTTAAGACCATTTTTAAAGGTTATATTTTATCCAAAAACATGATGGACTTATTTTTGTGTCGAATCTAAAATTGATTTAAACATGTATTTGATGATTATAGAGGGATATTACACTTGACAGAAGGTAAGAACTGAATATTCTTTTTCGGCGGCTTGAACAAAGTTCTAATAGAAGTTCGCTTCAAGATGTAGCAAATCTTGTCTGTGACAACTCCGGCATACACCGGTAGTACAGCAGGCATACGCTCGACTGTGGTCAAAAGTACTCGGTTATTGTAACATAGGCGCGGGCTCGAAGCTTGTTGTGCAGAACCTGCTTGACCTGCTGAAGCTCGGCTGCCAGGTGTTTGCTGTCACAAATCCCTCGTGTTTCCTGTAACAAAGATTTATCCATGGTAGCTGTGTAGGATAATTGTGAGTGTGGTGGGTGGAAGGAAAAGGGAAGATCTCCCGCTGGGCCAGGTGTTCTGCCTGGGGAGCGGTAAACGCTCCGATTGGTAGTTCGGAGCTATTCTATATATGCTGCTTTAACTTCGGAACTTTCTAAGCGCGATTTAGGCTTCGATGTGTTTCGCTTGTGGTGCGACGACAGCGCCGCCACAGTGAGATTCACGGTTTAAATATCGGTTCGTATGGGTCTTTTTCTATCCACAGTGTGACCTATGGTGTTGTTAGGATTTCGAATGACTAACATATCTAGGAAAGCTAAAGAAATATTTGCCTCTAACTCTTTAGTAAATTGAATTTTAGAGTTTATGGAATTAAGATGTTCTAAAAATGCAGTTACTTTGTCTGATGGTAATATTGTGAAAGTATCGTCTACGTACTGCTTGTAGATTCTTGGAGTTGCGGTAAGGAGGGTTTTCTCCTCAAAGTCCTAAGACCAAACAAAAAGATTTATAAAAACCCGCGTATAGTACAACATATAGCTGACATATATGTAGTGAAACACCAACGCTCCGGGAATTCTGCAGTTTGTGATCATATCCTGGTCGGTGCCCGCCATTGCATTAGATTTGATAAACCACAAATTCTCGCGAAAGAACATCGATTCATGCCGAGGATGATACGTGAGGCTATTGAAATTAAAAAAGCATCCTAATTTACTATACTCTTTGGTTCGGCTTCAGTCGCTGTCGTGAGTGGACATTGTTTCGGTTGTTTGCAGCGGCTCAAAAAGATCGCTGTACAAATACACAATATTCGAATAACCAAATTTCTTAAATACTTGATTATAATAATAATAAGAGATTTTTTATAACAATATTTTAAAAGCACAGAATAAATAATAGTATTACGTACTAAAAGTAAGTAGTAAATTTTTTTCATCATGGGTGTCATTTTCATGGGTTTCGAGGGTCCTGAAGCCGATAGTGCTGTCGAAATGTAAATCCAAGGTGGCGGCTGCAATAGGTATAATTTTTTTTATCATGGGTGTCATTTTCATGGTTTTTGAGGGTGTTGAAGCCGATAGTGCTGTCGAAATGTAAATCCAAGATGGCGGCTGCAATAGATATCAAGTTTTTCATAATGGGTGTCATTTTCATGGTTTTCGAGGGTGCTGAAGCCGATAGTGCTGTCGAAATGTAAATCCAAGATGGCGGCTGAATTAGGTACTAATTTTTTCATCTTGGGTGTCATTTTCATGGTTTTCGAGGGTGTTGAAGCCGATAGTGCTGTCGAAATGTAAATCCAAGATAGCGGCTGCAATAGGTATCAATTTTTTCATCATGGGTGTCATTTTCATGGTTTTCGAGGGTGTTGAAGCCGATAGTGCTGTCGAAATGTATTTAAACTACTTTAAAAATACCGTATAATCATGTTATACGTAATTTTTTTAATGCGCTTAAGGTATGCCCAATTGGATATACCAATATATTTAAATTATCCTTAATAATACATATTTAGTTGACTTCGAATACATTGATGATGTTGTTATTTCTGGTTATTGTTGGCATTTATTCGTATATTGAAGTCGGTTGTAAAATATTCTTCATTTTTACACTTGTTTACATTTACACAGTTGTATCAGTTTATTGCAAGCCCGTATCTTCGATCATTTTTTTGTTATAGGAGAGGGGGCAAACGAGCATGCGGCTCACCTGATGGTAAGTGACTACCGCCGCCCATGAACAACTGCAACACCAGGGAGGGAATTGCAGATGCGTTGCCGGCCTTTTAAAAAGGAGTACGCTCTTTTCTTGAAGGTCCCTAAGTCGTATCGGTCCGGAAAAATTGCTGATGGTAATCGATTTTACAAGGAAGTCGTGCGAGGAAGAAAATATAATAAACAAATAAATAATAAGATCATAAAATATAATAAACATAATTAATGTTTTCAATTCAGATATTGTGATTTGCCATATATTTTTAAACTATCATGAACCAGTGCTTGACAACTAAGTGGTGATATAGCCGAAGATGGTAAAGTGCACTGTAATCGAATAGACATTGTATCCGAAAGGACAGATGTAAGTAAATTATTACACTTATTTGCCCTACACTTTACGAACGGTGAAGCAAACAGAGAAAGCGTCATGTCGCACGATGATGAAACAGAGAGAGGGGAAAGAGAGAGGAGTTATGTAACTCTTGCACACACCAGCTCCCATATGTATTATATAAAACAACGTTAGACTATCTTCTTTGTACCGGTGCTCAAGACTGGTAAGTTTGGCTTTGACTGTATTGAAGTCACCGGTAAGCCACTTAGCACACCTTTACATTAAGTCCTAAGCCACTAAGTAGGACTTTGTAGCACTATCCTACAAAATGGGAGTATTGAGAACACGACCAGACTTGCATATCATTTAGAGTAAGCAACTGTCTCGGCTTGAAGACACCTAACTTACTAGCAGCTGCTTTGGCCCTGCAACCTGGAACCACCCAAAGTTCGGGTTTAATAACTCCATATATTCGACTTCTTATTCATCATCAGTATTGCAGACCATCACATGTTCACTGCTGAAGATAGGCATAGATATATAAAATCATCAAAAACTATCTTTACCGGTACACCCTCCTACCGTGAATCGAGAAACTTCCTTTCCCATCGGTTGTCACTCCTTCGAGCTGTATGGCCGGCCCATTACCAATTCTGTTTGTTGATTCGGTGGGCTATATCGGTTTTTCTGGTTCTACATTGAATATCCTCACTACGAATTATATCCCGCATAAAAACTCTGAGTATAGGCCTCCATAATTTGCTAAGTGACCTTGAACATCTCTTACTCACTTAGGTAAAAATATTAATACGTAAATCTTTGATTTCGCTTTTGTGTCACTTTTGCACAAATGCTCACAGGATTACAGCAACATAGTGGAACACAGATAAGAAAATCGATAATGGCACATCGAGGTTACAAATTAGAATATCATAAATGTCTTCTTAGCACCGCGTGGGGTGAGAATGTGTTTGGCTATGTTATGATAATTTTCTTTCTTTTGTAATACACTCGTATAGCTTTACTTTTTCCAGTGTCAAGAAATAAGAGGTCCTTTATAATAATTTGTTTAAAAAATGTTGATGCATCATGTTGCGAAGTGTTTGGGAGATTTCGACTGCAGCTTGAGTCAGTGGCCAGTACCTTACCTTTTCATTTTTTAAATGCTAAGTAAAGTATTTCATTTATAGAATGAATACTCTCTTAATTTAATGAAAAAGACATCGAAGTAGCTCACAGAATTCTTACTTTAGAAATAAAATCGAACTGGGAAAGCACAACTGTTAGATACACTTTTTACCGTCGATGTACTGCAATCGTTTCAGACAAATCCATAAAATGTTTTCTACCTCCGATAAATTCTTCGTTAAATAACATCTGTTCGCCGGTCTACAGAAAGTTTAGGGTTGTCAAATATTATTTGATTTTTTTTTGTGATTAAAATATCATCATCGTAATGATCATCATTACAGCCCTTCACATGTCCATTGCTGAACAAAGGCCTCCCTCAAGGAATGCCACAAACACTGTCCTGAGTCACCATGTGGAAGTCGATGAACCCAGGTGGGCTCATCGACTTCCTGCATGTTTTACAACGCCCTGCTTAATTTCCTAATATGACATGACTCGTTGTTCAAGTTGATCTTATGGTGTACGTGGATTTTCTGCCAAGAAATTTTTAGTAGTAGTATGGAGACGCAACTACTTTTTGATCCTTAAAACTTTAACTGTCCGGTTTTGCAGCAGCTCAGCAGAGCGAGACAGTGTTTCATGCCGGCACATCGCTTGCAACATTACAAAGCGCAAGTTCGGCCCCACATGAAATACTGTCCTCATGTCTGGGCCAGCGCACCCCAGTGCCAGCTCCTTCCACTTGACCGCATCCAGAGCAGAGCGGTTCGAATCGTCGACGAGCGAGTTCTTTCTGATCGGCTCGATACACTGCCACTGCGTAGAAATGTTGCATCTCTTTGCGTATTTTATCGCATCTATCACGGGGGGTGCTCTGAGGAATTGTTCGGACTAATCCGAGCCGCTCAATTTCACCATCGCACATTGCGACAAAACTCGCTTTACCATGGCGATCCACCACTGTGCGATTTAGAAGAAGTTTTCTCCCTCGTACAACTTCATTGTGGAATCAATTAACACCAGCAAATTTCCAGAACCGATACGACTTAGGAACCTGCAAGAAAAGAGCTTACACCTCTCTCAAAAAGGCCAGCAATGCATCTGTAATTTCCCTGGTTTTGCGGTTGTTCATGGGCGGCGGTAGTCACTTACCATCAGGTAAGCCGCATGCTCGTTTGCTCCCTCTTCTATAAAAAAAACATGTTTTTATTCTTTTCTCGCAATCCCGTCCATTCAAAGGTTGTCTGGAAGAGATCGCTCTTAGCGATAAGATCGCCCATTATATTACATTTCTTTCTCTTCTTCTTTGTTAATATTTATGTTTTTTGGCGTACAATAGGCGTGTTATCTATCTACCTAATTTTATCTATCGGCATATGTACGTCATAGAGCAAAATTAAATTATATCCATTCTCCGTCCCCTTCCAGCGTCCCAGAAAATGTCCCGAAGCGCGGTTTTATCAGTTTTAAGGAAAACCGTATACGATACATGAGAAATTTCTTGCTAAATATACTATCAATCTGTTATGCATACACATGTAATATAACATATAATTTCCGCGCAATTAGCCACGAAATATGATTTTTTTATCATTTATCGCTTTTTTGCTCAATGTTTAGTTTACTCAAAAATTTCCTACTTTGCCGCCAAAATATGTTTGACTTAAATAAAGAATAAAAAATTCTCTTTAAAAGAGGTATAATGTATTTCTCTTATGTACCGTGTATGATTTTCTTTTGAAAAGTGGAATAAATCGCGCCGCTGCACATTTTCTGGGGCGCGATAGAGTGACGCTAACCCGGGAGGGGGGAGAAAGAGTGGATAAAATTTACAAAAAATCTACAAATTTTTTTTTTTTAAATCTGACAGGTAGTTCCAGAGATTAGCGTGTTTTTAAAAACGAAAAAACAAAAAAACTTTCCGCTTTATTATATTAGTATAAATATTTAAACCACATAACTACCGAATTTAAAACGATATTTACACAATTATTGTTTCTGTTGCAGCAACGAGCCGTTTACCAGCTAGTCTAAAATAAATTCTTACCTCTAGCCTCTAGTGTCTGAACATTTGGAAAAACGTAACAAATTTTTAACTTCGAATACACTGATATTTCAAATTTTTCATAGCTATTCTTTCTTTCTGGTGGTATATTTTGCCTATCGTAAAAAAATCAGTTAAACACTATTTTATTATCACGAGTCACATGTAACAGATCCATGTCAGAGACGCACAGAATATATACCAAATTTAACAAATAAAATACGTTGTCTAAAATTCATATCTTAATCTAATATTGTGTATATTTATTAATCATGAAATATTAACACAAAATATATATTTTGTAGACGTCCCGTGATAGAAGAAAGGCTGGGTTTGAATTTTACATTACGCGAGAAACCTGAGTTCGGTACATAGTATAGAATATAGGGTAAAGTATTGTATTCTTGATTCTAAATTATTAAATTGACGACTACTTCAATTGGGTCAGTGAATCAATAACGAACATTGTTAGAAATACAAAAACAAAATAGAAAACATTTTTATAACTATCTATTCCTTCCCTAATATTAGTACATTGTCTATGATTCATGTCACAATTTGTTATTAATAATGACACTAATATTATAATTTATTTACAGAAGACGGTCATTAGAGCAATCTACGGCTTAAAAACTAAAGAGTCTTTAAGTAGGTTAATATATTAACTTTATCCTCTCTATACATTTACGAAAATTTAATGCAAGTACAAAATATAAAGGTAGTTTAAAAAATAATATATTTCCTCTGTAACTACTAGGAACAAACAAAAGCTAGGAGTGCCAGTTACTTGACTCCACAGATTTTTTTTATAGAATATGAGCGGGAAAACAAGCACACAGCCCACCTGATGGTAAGTAGATGCTGTGGCCATATCTACATTTATTATCTCAATTAAAAATCAAAATGCAGATTACATTGTCACTCCTGAGGATAAGAGACGGAATGGCTCTTTTCCAGTAAAAAAGAGAGATCCTCTACACTCTACACTCGGAAGGTTCTCTACACTTTTTGCACCAGTTAAATCACAACCACAATAGACAAAACCACGTTACTATCTTAACACTCGTAGAATGACTTCACTCCGCCGGAATTCGGCATGGAGGATGTTACTCGATTTTATTTATTTATTTTATTACAATTTATCTAGGGGAACCTGTACAAATAATCAACCTACAATATAGCTAATGTTAGGATTATATCATCTTAGTCTGTAAAAAAGAAGGAGCTGTGGATTATATAAATAAATAAAACCAAAGAGACTATTGTAATTTCATTAAACAAAACCTTTTAACAAATTGAACAAGTCCATTGCAAATCAAATTTAGCAGAGTAAAGGAGTTACGACAAGCTCGAGATGACCCTTCGATAAAATTTGACCTACTAACAGAGGGCAACCTTTCTTTATTTGCTTATCGTTAATAATGTTGTTAGAAAGTTTGTTATGCATGTAGAGATAAAAGTAAAAAGTAAGAAATTAATTTCCTTCACACGTTCCACACGAACATAGGCCTCCTGTATAGATTGCCATATAGAGACAATTTTCCATAGTTGTCACGGTTGGCAGGCGGTCTGGCAAACGCAGTTTTTTATTATTTTAAGTTGTTCTCGGGAAGATGCTGCTGCTCATTTCCTATTTCAGTCTCCCTTTAGCACCTCCTTCAACACCTACTGGACGGACTGACCGGAAACTCTTATCTCAAGGGTACCCCATTTAGAGCCGGGGCGGCATCAGAGGCTATATTATGATATATGAACTAAGTGGCGCAATTATGATAAAGATAAAGATACATTTATTGCATAACTGTGTACAATATGATCTTAATAGAAAAACATATAGTTTTAGGCTCAACAGTCTACCCATGTCGGATATGCAACAATGAAAAATAAATTTAAAATTAACTACTTACTAACATTACTTTTACTAAAATACTCATTGAGATTATAAAAAACATTTTCAATTAACAATTTCCTTAATTTTGTTTTGAATATATTTCCATTTAATTGCTTAATAGCTAGGTAGTAACTGGTTGTATACACGGATACCAGTAATATAGGTACTTTTATAATAAATCATATTTCTAATAATAGGTAAGTTTATATCATATTTATATTTTTCGCGATGGTTTTTCTTTAAATCAGATTTCAAATTAAAATATTGCATGTTGTTTTTTACAAATAGGCATAGTTCCAGGATAAAGATTCCAGTCAATGTTAGGAAACCCTTCGTTCTGAAAATATATCTTAATGATTCGGTACTATGCATGTTATATATTGTTCTAATACATTTTTTCTGGAGAACGAATGTGGATTGTACTTACATGAGTTTTTGAGATATGAATTTTACGTGGTAGAGCCATACTGCAGCTATATTACTGGTATAGTTGTAGCATGATGGTTCGGCTCGACCAAGGAAAGACCACACTCTCACTGAATATCAGCTAAAAAATAGCAGTTTAATGCTGCTGTATTTCGTATGGTGAGTGTGGAGAACCGGAGACACTTTTTACTGGAAACGAGGCATTCCATATTAGTCCTCACGGGTGACAACGCATCTACATTTTGATTCGTAATCGAGATAGATGTAGATGTCTATGGGCCACAGCAAACCACTTACAATCAGGTGGACTGTGTGCTCGTTTGTCATCCTTACCCTTTAAAAAAATACTACATATCTGTGCCTTTAGCTGCACAGACTATCGTTCGGTGAGTTTCACAGGTGGTAAAGTTCCTGAAGGGAATTGTATTCGCAACTGGTCATCGCTGCTGGTGATAAGAGGGTTGGTTCTTTTCTCACTTTATAGCCATTCGGCGAGGAAATTTAGCCAGCGTTCTTGGCATTATACCGCGGGAATAGGACTGTATGATAATTTAAGTTTTTATTTTAGTATTTTTTTAGTATGGTATTAAACTTTGTATGTATTTCAATGTTACTGTAATCTATAACTGGTTGGGGTCGGTGTTTATCATACCCCACTACCCCATATAATCCCGTGGTGTCGCAAGAAGTGACAGAGAGAAACACAGCAGGAGATGAGCAGCAACGTCTTCTAATAACAAATAAAACTAAAAAAAGGGTTGTTAATTCCGCTTTGTGGCAATTATGGCGAGTATCCCCCTATGATGAAATACATGGAGGAGGCTTATGTTTACCAGTGGATGTAATTCATTAATTATATAATGAAATACGAATTCCCAACTAAAAATATATAGAAGCAATACTATGCAATAACTGATTTTTCAAAATTTTAGAAAAACAAAATGCCATCTTACACTAAAACGCTCTTTAAATTGTTTCAAATTTATAACATACCTATGCAAATTTATAAGGCTCAAGTCAATTTACTATGCGTTAACTTGCAAGTTCGCGAAGCTTATTTTGTTATCAACGTAGTAGAGAATGTGACACAGACACGCGATATTACAGCAATTGCATCGCAATGACTGCAATCGCAAGACTCGTGTTGTATTTATGCTACGTTAATTTCAAATGGAGTACAGAAACTTTTGAATGTTGGCATTAAAGTGACATTACTTTCTTAAACTAAAATCGCGCTTATTACATATAGTAGATTGACGCTGGAACCACTTTATACTTTATTAAAAAAAAAATTCGTTATCCGTATGATTGGTTTTATTCTATGCGAAAGCTAATATGGACTCCTTTGTTATTTTAAAACCATTTATTTAACAAATATCCGCAGTAGAATCGCTGGACATATAACTCGAGGGATCGATAACTGATGGGTTTTCGAGTAGCCTCGTTACGGTACGCGGAGTGTGGGCGTGGCCTCCCACTAGATGGAGTGATGACCTGGTAAGAGATGTAAGAGATATAGGAAATTAATGGGTGCAGGTGGCTCACGATCGTGATTTCTATCATTCTTTTGGAACAGAACAATGTTCAAAAATGGACTTGCGACTAGTGAGTTGAGTTATAATGATGATTGAACTTAGTATTAAACATATCAAACGTAATAAAATGCAGTAGACAAGCCGCTGTTGACAAGATGGTGAATAAACTTCCTCTATCTATGAGAGAGGCCTATGTTCATCAGTGGACATTAGATACGCTGTATTTATTTTGAATTAGCATTGGGTTTTATGATATTATTTTCATCCAATGTTCTCGCTGTGGAACGGGTCGTAAGGAACAATGACAGATGCGTTGTCACCTTTAAGAACTAAAATGGAATGTTTCACAGCATGTTTCTCTCTAGATCCTTTAAATAACTGAGCTTGCTCTGTGTTCTGGATACAATGCAAGCTCTGCTATTTAGTGACAGAAATAGGTTAAGAGAGTGTTATCTAACCAGACGGAGTTTTGGGAAAAAAGGCGTTTTTTATAGAAGATGAGCCAAACAAGCAAGTGGCTCACCTGATGGTAAGAGTCGACCGCCATCTACAAACAACTGTAACACCAGAGGAATCACAGGTGCGTCGGGGACGTTTAAAAAGGAGTAAGTTCGCTTTCGGAGGTCCCTAAGTCGTATTGGTTCGGAAAAATTGCCGTTGGTAAACAATTCCGCAAAGTAGTCGTGCGAGGAAGAAAACTCTTAGTAAATCGTACAATAGTGAAGCGCTAAGCATACAGATGATGTTGATGGTAACGTAACTCAATAACGTAGTTATTTAAGTTTTCTAACATTGTAAATTACCGTTGCAAGTGGAATCAAAATACTTAACGACGACTTATCAGCTATCATAGATTGATTTGCTCCTTATGAAATTTTGGTCAATACTTTGAAATGCCAAGCTATACTGGTGGGCAGCTCAAGGATGCTGGCTAAGACGAATCTTGTAGACTACCTCCTATTTATTACGATAGTATTATAATTCCGTTTAGCATTTCTGTTAAAATCTATTTCTACACATCGACATCACGCTGAATTGGAGAACCCAGTTTTCCAGAAGTGAGTCTTACAGTGATTGCCACGTTATGCTCTCTGTATTGTTTAAAACATTTTCTTCCTACAAAATCTGAGATCATGCTTGTGCAATCGCTTACATTACCCATAATTGATTATGCGGATGTGTGTTACCCAGATCTGTTCCAAGATCTTCTAAACAAGCTGGAACGCTTTCTCAATAACTATATAAGATTAATTTTCAGGCTAAATTGGCTTACAATCCGGCAAAGGCGCAATTCTAGAATATTGTTTGTTCTTTTTTGTATGCTTTTTCATTTTATTGCTTGTTTTACATTCTTCTTCTAACAACAAAATCTGTCTTCCTGTTCACTTCACCGAGTTCTATGGTAACTCCTTCACGGTTCAAACTACAAGCCTTTGGAACTCCTTCCCCGATGACATCAGAAAATCACCCTATAAGTACGCTTTTAAAAAGTTGGTCCGTAATTAACTTAAAGACAACGCATTTTACATGATTCGTCCATTTAATATGTTATTGTTAAACAGACGTATATATTTGTATTCATTTGTATGTACTAATTATGAATGTACATGAATATGTATATGCATGTATTTATACATTTGTATATATGTATGCATAGGTTATATATGCTTTTTTTATAGGGATAAGGGTGAAAAACGAGCACACAGTCCACCTGATGGTCAGTGGTTGCTGCGGCCCATAGACATCTACATCTATCCTCTGTTACAGATCAAAATGCAGATGCGTTTTCGCCCGTGAGGACTAGGATGGAATGCCTCATTTCCAGTAAAAAGGGCCTCCGGCCACCTGCACTCACCAAGCGAAACGCAGAGGTAAACCTCTACTTCACGCTGGTATTCTGTGAGGTCGTGGTACCACCCCGGTTCGAGCCGGCCCATCCATGCGACAGCAAAAGCTGCCGCCTGGCTCTACCACTAAATATACCAATAAATATATGTATAGTTTATTAGTAAAATGTTTATATTATGTAGTTAATTATCATTTTTGAATTGCGTTCTTTTATTCTATATTGACACACCTACGTAAAGCTTTCACCACTTCTTGGGTTGACTGGTAGAGAATGCTTTAAGGCCGCCCTTTGTATTATTTTGTTTTGAGGAATGCAATAAATAATAAATAAATAAATAAGTTATATGAAGAACACATTTTTCTATTGTCTAAATAAAACGGTAAGCGATACATTATTTTACACATTGCGCTTAAACTTTATAGATTGCTATAAAATCGGATCATCGCTATCATTTAAGATTGTAGTAAAATGTACTTTGTAGAGCTTTTTTATGATATTCATAATGGCGATTGCGTGGAATCAGCTACAATTTTGCAAAATCTATTAAATTACATTACCATAGATTCTCACTACACTCAGAGTTGACTGGTAGGGAGTAAAACTTAACATTCTTGATAATTATACATAGGCCTCCCCCGAGGAATGCGACAAAACACGGTTAGACTCTTCACAATTGCCGCCAATAGATATGGCCTTTGTGTCGCACACACCTTTACTACAGGACGAGTGACTTGATCGGAGCCAAGATGAACAGCATGCACACGCGTAAGCTTCCATTGTAATGACGCAAGGTCCTCGTCGCATACTACAATAACAGTGCCTTCACGAATGGCAGAGCCGCGATCATGAAGCCTCTTACTATTCTGTTGTAAGTGATGAAGATATTCTCTACTCCATCTATTCATCTTTTCGGAACAACTATTGTATTCAGCGCGAACGTGTGAGAAGGTTAGGATTTCCGTTCAACAAAGATACATCAGGTAGAGGCGTTAAGGATTCTCCTATTAAGAAATGAGACGGTGTTAAGGGGGAAAGGGATCGGTAGAAGCCGAACTCATGACGCAAAGGGGACGTGAGTATAACACGGCTTCGATTTGACAGAGAAGAGTATGCGTCTCGTCTCAAGTTTGAGTTCGAGTTCCAACCACACGATGTAACACTAGCTTCGAAGAGACCTCCAAAATAGCTTACATACGGAGGTTGAATTAATTAATTACGAAAGTGCCACGTAAGTCCCTGTTGAAGGTTTTGTTAATTAATTATACTCTGAACGACATCACTACGTAAAAACGCGCATAGGTCTTTAAGACAATTGTTACATCCTACAAAAATATTTCCGCAGTGCGAATATATATTCGTACATAATATTCGACGGGAAATGAAGCATCGCAGAGCTACTAAAATGCATCAGTGGAAAGCTCCGAAACGAGTTCCAGATGTACGGCCTTAACGCTTATACATGCGAATACCTAACATTGCACTATTTTTGAATTACGTACTTTATATGCAAGAACAAAAAATGGACCGGCATAATCTACGGCCGTTTTGAGGAAAGGACGCGCCGGACGTATTCTCGAAGCTAGAAGTGGTCCCATTCGCTGTTGATCACGCGTTGGACGAGCACGAAAACAACGGACACAGCGGTGTATGCGTTGACGCACGATGTCACGGCAAGACAATATCCAAATATTGTCGTGCCGTGACATCTAAAACGCTGTAACAGCAAGTATTGCACGGACTGAGGTTCAACGTGCAGATAGCTTATGTGAGCGTCGTCGATAATCATATTATATAAAGCATGTTTTTTCGGTAAAATTATTTGATGTGTAGATTCAAATGGTAATAATGATTTATGAATTCGATCTCTTACACTTTATCGCTATCCCAGATAGTTTATCACTTTCCCAAATAGGAGTAAGAAGTCGCAATTTTTTAGAAGGTCATTTTACTTTAGATATTTTTAAAATATCGTCTGGAAAGACCGATTATTGAGTACAGCCATTGAGGTCAGCCTTGGCGAGAGACCAGAATGCACGGGTTCCCGAAGGATGGCGAACTAGCTTCTTGCCAATTCTGCCGATTTGCTCAGACCTTGCCTTGGCAATGACGGTTTTGAAAAACCTGGAGGCGGAATTATACTTCTTTTTAAGAGCGTTGGTGTTTGCATCCCGAGACGTTAATGCATCAGCCCAGGTCCGGTAGCACTCCTGTTTATAGCATGATGCTATTTTACAGGAGCGACCAAATCATGGCTGGGATCTGCCTCCGATGGACACCACAGATGATAGAATAAAAAGTTCCAAACCCTGAAGTACCACATCAGCAACAGAATCGGTAACAACTCTGGGATCTTCCGGCGAGAAGCTAAATCGCCCCCAAGGAAAGGATGTAGAATTTTTTTTTATAGGATAGAATGACAAACGAGCACATAGTCTACCTGATTGTAAGTGGTTGATGTGACCCATAAACATCTACATCTATCCTCGTTTGCGAATCAAAATGCAGATGCGTTGTCACCCGTGAGGTCTAAGATGGAACGCCTCTTTCCAGTAAAAAGGGTCTTCGGTTTACTATACTCACCATACGAAACACAGCAGTGATAAGCCGCTATTTTACGCTGGAAATTCTGTGAGAGCGTGGTCAATCCCCGGTTGAGCCGACCCATTCGTGCTACAACTATACTACTAACATAGCATGGCTTCAGCATGGCTTTACCACCTATAAAAAGGATGTAAAAAAGACCGCATCCCGTCCCAATCGGCCGACCTATAGTGTCAATAACGGCGGCAAGCTGCAGATCGCAACTGCGATAGGAGCGTGAGTGGCACCGTACTCCGGATCAGACAATGGTCCAAAGAGCCCAGAGGGAGCCCATCGACTGAGACCTAATATCTGACTAGATGAGAGGTCATCAGAAGGTCCAACGGGGAAGATCCATGATCCTCTATATCTGGGATCCGCGTAGGAGAATTAACCAGTTGTATTAGACCATATACCAAGGCAAAATCCAGCGTGGTAAGCATTAAAATCACCGAGTATCACGATCTCTGCGGATTTTGACGTGGTCGATGAGTCGGTCTGTGTCGGCATTACCACTATGGGACCTATTGAGGCACTTAAATACGCGGGGATGGTCGTCGCTGTCTACGCGCAGCCATAGGATGCACAGGTCCGTACCTTCAAGACTGCCGAGCTGTCGAAAGCAGATGTCCTCTCTGACGTATACGCAAGCTCCAGCCCGGGGCACAATGGAGTGTTCTAATTTGTACCACGGGTAGGAGAGATATGAAGTATCAGCTGGGGAGGACCCATGAGTCTCGGTTAAAAAGAGCAAGGCTGGCTTCGCCGTCTCTAGATGGTAATGGACAGCGTTAAGGTTGGAATGAAGTCCTCTGATGTTGCAAAAATTCACGGATAGCGTGGCAGGGGTCGCCTTGGTCTTATTGCTCTGCCTGACCCGATCAGCATTAGTCGCGAGCGGAATTTAGCCCCCCCCCCCAGAATACGTGGGGCAGTCTGAGCACCCATGCTCAGGAGTGGAGTAGTTTGAACGTGGATGCTCGATGCTCAGCGAGGGATTCTCCAGGGGTGCTGGGTACCCTCTTTGGGTAGTCTGCATTCACCAAGCGCAACGCAGAGGTAAACCTCTACTTCACGCTGGTATTTCTTGAGGTCGTGTTACCAACCCGGTTCGAGCCGGCCCATCC
>JAVANC010000013.1:8357493-8364993 GCA_033319125.1 Parnassius glacialis
ATACCAGTTCAGCGTGACACTTTTATTTTCAAGGACTGGCTTTGGTTCATACTTATAATATGGAACGTCTTGTTGAGTAAAACGAAATTTAATGGCAAGATGCTGGTGTATTATTCTAGCTACTTGGTTATGTCTGTGCAAATACTCACCATTTGATAGTTGTAAACAACCGGAAATAACATGTCTGAGGGACTCTCCAGGGCGGTGACATGCGCGACATACGTCAACCGTGTCGTCCCTCAAAATGTACTTCCGGTAGTTATTCGTTTTAATTACTTGGTCATGTACTGCACAGATAAAACCTTCTGTTTCCGCAAAAAGATCGCCAAACTGTAACCAATGTACTGATGCTGATTATTATTATTATTATTTACATTTTACTTTTTATGAATATAAAAAATAAAATGTAAATAACAATATTAATATTCATAATTAAAGTTAATTTAGTAATAACAAAATTATGATGATTTCCTGGTCTTCTGTGAAAATGACGGTATTTTGTTTATTTGCGATATTTGATTTTTTTTTATGATAAGGGTGGCAAACGAGCACACAGTCCACATGATGGTAACTGGTTGCTGCGGCCCATAGACATCTACATCTATTCTCTATTACAAATCAAAATGAAGATGCGTTGTCACCCGTGAGGACTAAGATGGAATGCCTCATTTCCAGTAAAAAGGGCCTCCGGCCACCTGCACTCACCAAGCGAAACGCAGAGGTAAACCTCTACCTCACGCTGGTTTTCTGTGAGGTCGTAGTACCACCCCGGTTCGAGTCGGCCCATCCGTGCGACAGCAAAAGCTGCCGCGTGGCTCTACCACTGTTACTGATTCATATTGTTGGTCCCATTTTATTCACTGGTACTATTATATAGACGCTGAATTTTTTTTTACGTACGAGTAGACTTCAAAATTTCATAAATGCAGTTCTGCAGCAAATAATGATGAATACTATACATGTAATAAAAGTAATTTTACGGATTTTATCACATTACTTTTGAACTTTTTTACTCGGGTTTTTTTCCACAACTTTGGATGAAAGTTCCATAAAAATTGGCGTATGAGAACTCATTGCTGACGTGATGCACCGACGCTCCGAGAAGTCTCAAGAATGTCAAAATGTTCACTAGAACAAATACCCGCAATAAAACACCGATTCGTACCAATAATTATTCGCAAGGCTAAATAAAAAATAACATCCTTATTTCAATAGAGAAGATGGCTGGGTGCTGCCGTCTGCTTGGGATCTCATAATTAATAAAATTAAATCCAAACCCAATCATACTTCTGTAAGATTTCAAGTACTGTAAGCTCGTTCTGCGTAGATCGGAACAAACATTATTAATTAAAAGCGGCAACGACGTCAGGGTCGTCAGCAGAGTTTCAAATTATTATTATTATGTAAATGTTAAAACTAATTTTAAACTTTATTTACAAATTATAAATATCGTATTTATTTAAAAAAAAAACATCCGTCATCCCGCCTATTAACTATGTTAATCATATTACATAATATAATTAATAGAATCAGGCGTTACTTTGCGGAAATCCATTATATAAAAGCTTTTAGAAAAAAATTACTTTGCAAATATCCGCGTTATAAAATAAAATGATGTGTCTTACCTAGTTTGAAGAGCACTTCCCGCCCTCCCTTTTTTTCAAGAATATATTAGAATTATAAACACGAATTTTCTACAGATTTATTATATGTTAGGTATAGATTCAATTTTTCTAACTTTTTGTAAAAATAGTTAAATGTTATACATAATTCATTAAAATATTTTTATATTAGAATTGTTTGTATCACATATTTTAAACTCGCGATCCATGTTGGTCTACGACTTATAGGTCTCATAATGTTTATGTGGGACTTATAGTAAGAAATAATGTGCCAACTATGTTACTTGCATAGCATGTCGTAGAAGTCGACTAATAGGATATTGGGTTTGTCATTTTGTCGATGTTGGGCAAGTATTCTTTCACAGTTTTCTATTCAGACCCATAATTTTTCTACGAACGCGTTGGACTCTGCTTACTCCCTCGGGCTTACAGGCGTGATGCTATGTTCATAACAGTCTTAGTTGATATTTTTATTTTAATAGATATTGTGTAGAAATATCACCGACCAATATATTTTCTTGATACCTTATGTGCCTTTTTTTTTTTTTTTTTTTTTTTTTTTTTTACATGGGGAAATGCCTACGCATACCCGCCTGGCGGGGGCAAGGACGGGTTATGTCGGGCTCGCACCGACTAAAACCCCATGGTGTTCCACCCTAGTCGCATATTGGCAGGGCCACGGGAACGCTTTCGCACACTTCCGCGGCCCCACCTGCGCTGGCCGCCCCATGGCAGCCCCTCCTCGGGAGAGGAACACTCCTCCCCCATCTCCTTCTCCGGTAAGGCGCACCAGAACACATGGCGCGCCCTCCTCCTCGGCCTCCAATTTCACATGCCCAACGGACGCCCCCGTGTCCGATGCGCGAAGGCCATGGGGCCAGGAAAAACTAGCACTCAGGAGCACCAGCCTGCCTGACCCCAGCGGCGGATCTGGTCTATGGCTCCGCCGCCAACCAAAATTCGGCTGCGGAGGGTAGGGAGAGCGGCGCCTCGCAATACCGGCACTCCTCTCCCCCCGCAGCCCCACCACCACCGCATCAACGGTGCGGCCCCGTTTGAGTCGCGGAGGATAGGGCGAGTGGCGCATCGCCATACCAACACTCCTCTTCCTCCGCGACTCCACCCCGGCTGCAGAGGTAGGGGTGGGGAGGACACCCCTCTCGCAGCAGCCCACCAACACACATCCGGAGTGGGCTCGTTAAGCCCACTCGGAGTGGCCACCTCGGGCCGGCCCTACACCTCGGGCCAGCCAAGGGGTTCCTCTTCGTTCACCGCGGTTGACCAAGCCACGGCTACTAAGCCCCCCCGCCACGACAAGGCGGGAACCCGTTCGGGGGGGATACCTTATGTGCCTAGTGTTATGTTGCAGTCTGAAGGATGCCAAATCAATTGAATGTTACGAGTACTTCATTATTTAAGGTTTATACTCCAGGCGCAATTTGTGCTGCTTAAATTAATAGGAAGTTTCATAATAAAACTTTTAACTGTTACGGCTATCTTAAGAAACGCTATAAATTACGAAGTTTAAGCAGCTTTGAAAACAATTTGTATATTTTATGATCGGACGATGATGTTTCAAAATTAATAAATAGTTTTTGGCAAAAAGCAAATTTACACTACCTATTTTATTAATTGTACCGTATGTAAAGGAAAAAATCGTAGTAACAGCCTATATCCACTCCCACCACTTCTGGGCATAAGCTTTCAATCATTTCTGAAACGGTTTTAGTTCAATAAGTCCTTCGCGATAATTCACATGATGTCTTTGAAATATTTTTTATCTTCAGACATGCTTTTTACTGCCGAGCACATGGCAAAGTAGCACTTAAAATGAGGGCATCGACGACTTTTTCTGCCACCAGGGCGGCGCCACTTTACAGTGAGGTAAATTATTTGACAGATTTCATAGCGGGGGTGATAATTTCTTAGGAAAATGTAATATTTAAGGTTTTTTTTCCGTATTATTAGTTATATTTTTTATTAATTACATTAGAAATGAATAAACTAAACTATAACTAAAAGACGATAATAAAAAAAAAGTTATAAAGTGCAAAAAATTAAAAATCAAACCACTGACGCATTGTGTTGTGTATTAATATAATATTCTAGATAATGATAAACTATTATTTAAAACTAATTTCTCAATTAACTGACACTGGGTAACAAAAAACTTTACCTCAGTCATAACTAGCGACATGGTGAGTGGAAGATTATTAGCCTTCATTTCAACAAACGTTTGATTGGTGCTGGTGGAGATCGAACCCGGGTTTTTTGTGTATATGTGAAGTTTACGGCGAGCACAGGCTCTACACACACACACAGGAACTACCACTGCTCTAAACTAATATATGCCTGCACCTGACTAATAAACTATACTATCCAATTTAAATACAGTCTAACTTTCATGGAGCGATGATAAGCATTCAAATTTGTAACAGTGTTTTTATATAATATTACATAATATGTTAACGTGAAATTGCGACACAGCTACATATATTATATAATAATAATTATAATAAAATTTATTTCAGTAGAAATATTAGATTCACAATCATTAGTCGCCGGAGTCTCCTTTTACGCAAATATTGCCTGTAGCAGGTGACTCCGGTCTTCCATATTTAATAAGTATAGAATATAATATATAGAATATTATATTCTATACTTATTAAATATGGTTTACAGCTTTTTTCCCCAATGATAGTGATTTTGTGCATGCATTTTTGTGCGTGCGTGCGTGTGTGCGTGTGTGATGTAAAAGCAACTCAGTGTTCGCATAATTAAGACTAACTAGGTCTTTAATGATTTTATTATAAATTTGGGCAGAAAGACTATTGTATTGTATACTAGAAACTTAATTTTAGTTTGGGGAACTGTAGCTACATTATTTTTTCCTTTTTTACTTGCATCTTAGGGTATATTTTTGTGTTTATTTAGTGTGATCTGTTTTATATACAGTTTTCTTACCAAAAGTTACCCACTATCGAAATAAAGTCTTTCCGTGGTGGTTAATATTTTTAAAGTACATTACTTTAATAAGCGCACGTTGTGCTCTCTCAACCTCTATAATCTTAGTTTTTTCCGCACCTACCCAAACAGGAATTCAATATCAAAAGATAGATTGAACCAAGGCGATACATATCGCATTCAAAATATTTCATCATGTTCCTCGGTCATAATTATTTTTATAATTACCTGGAACCACATGCGTTAATGATCGATAGACCCAAATCAACACTCTGACTATTCCAGCAACTTGTTCAAGCTGTGGGTACCAGTACAGTCTCTGATCCAGTATGACGCCCAGGTACTTAGTATGGGTAACTTTATTAATGATCGGTCAGTTGCAGTTTTCATCCTCGGTGTTACTACAATCATGAACCCTTATTCTAAATCTGTCAGCAGGCTGATATTTATTGTAGACACTAAAACATATGTAGTTTGTTTTATTTGTGTTTAGCGAGAGCTGTAAGTTGCATTTTAACCAAGTAACTATTTGGGTCATTATTTTTTTGGCACTATTTTTCACAGCTTGCCAGGAGTTTCCAGAGAAGATGACTGCTGTATCATCGGCATAGGAGACGCTTTTTGCTACAATTCCCTGTGGGACTCCGTATGCTACTTCTGCATCTTCACTAAAATACTGTTCCAATTTGACTCTTTGCTTCCTATTAGAGAGCCAGCTTTTAAAAAGAGTTAATGGCGTTCCCCTTATATCAAACTTTTCCAGCTTATTCACAAGGATAGGGACGGAGACGGTGTCACAAGCTTTTTTGATATTAAGAAACACCGTTAAACATTTATTTTTTTATCAGTTTCTTCAACTATTCGCGAGCTTAGGGAAGTTACAGCGTCTTCTGTTGATTTAGCCGTTCTACATCCATATTGGGAAGGAGACAAAATATATTTATTTGGAAATTTTACTTAACGAGTATTCATAAGTTTTCCAAAAACTTTGATATGCTGGGTAACATGGATATAGGCCTATAATTATTCACTACCATCCTATCCCCATCTTTGTGTACTGGAATAATAATAGATTGTTTTAACTGGGCAGGGAATATCCCTTCATTAAAACAAAGTTTGGAAAGTTAAGTAGAACAAAGAGTAGGAATGACTTTATATCTTACAAATTTTAAATACTTTGTTGAGATCATATCCCAACCAGGTGCACTGTTATATTTTAGGCTCATCAAGATTATATCCACTTCATCATGATCTGTATCAAGGAGCGTAAACGAATTTCCCAGTGCAGGCAGTGTGTTAGAAAAGTTATACGAGTCACGCAAAGCAATATGGTGAATTTGTTGAGCAAGTTGTTTAACAATTTTAATAAGATACTCATTAACAAAATTTGTTGCTTCGGTAGGGGTGGGTTTAATATTGAATAATTATGTGATTATTAAAATGTTAAACCATGAAACACCAACAAATTTTGATTATTTTTAAAATTTCATTGTGTGGGTCTTTTTTATGTTCTTTTGTAAATTATTTCTATTATTTATGCAACAGTAGTACTCTATGGTTTTACGATACGTTTACTCTTCGGAATTTTAATAGTAATAATATTGTTTTTTATAGAATTAGTTATATATTACAAAAAAAGTCAGTATATTATGGTTGCAGCACTATTGGATCGGGGAAGGATAACGCTCTCACTGAATACCAGTGTGAAATAGCTACATAATGCTGTTGTGTTTCGTATTGTGAGTAAAATAAAAACCGGGGACCCGCTTTCTAATCTAAGATGGACGCCTATCTTCAGCTGTGTACTTTTAATTAGCTGTAATTAATGAATGTACGATTATTCTAATGTATCATTTTTGTTGTTTGGTTTGGATACGAATATAATTTAATGCCTTAACCTTAGAGTTGAAGACATAAGTAATTTGTCTTGTAAATGCAAAATCTAAACTATTATATGCTGAACAGCTAACAACAATTTTTTCCACTTTGTAACTTAAATAACTTGTTGCTACTGCTTTATAAGTTTCTCATGGGAAATCACTTAAGAAAACTCCGCTTTAAAAAATTTAGTTAGCTTTCCTTATGTGCAGGGAAAAAACAAGCAAAAAGTATGACGTAATAATATCACATTTCGTCGTGCCGTGGCTTATAGAGGCTTAGCGCTCGCCGTAAATTATTTTTCACAGTACGAGAGAAACCCAAATGCAATTCCCATCGGCATCAATAAAATAGTATATTGTCGTTTTAAGTGCTGATTTAATTTAGAAAGCAACATTTTTTAAAGAATAAGCGTGACCAATGAGCACATATTCCAAATGATGGTAATTGGATACTGTAGCCCACAGGTATTTACATTTTCTCCACGATTGAGAATAAAAATATAGGTGCATTGTCACCACTAAATACTGAAATGGAATGCTTCGTTTCCAGTAAAAAGGTTCCCGGTTCCCGGTTCTCTACACTCACCATACGAAACACAACACCATCAGGCTCCTACTATAAGATGGTATTTTATGAGAGCACGGGCCTACTCTGGTTAAATAGACCCAATCCTAATACAACTGTGTAATTAATATAACTGGAGCACGCCTCTCGGTGACCCTTTTTACTGGAAAAGCGGCATTCTATGTTAGCCCTCACGGTTTGCAACGTGTTTGCATTTTGATTCGCAAACGAGGATAAATGTAGATGTCTTTGGTCCAAAGAAACCATTTACCATCATGTAGACTGTGTGCTCACTTGTCACCCTTATGTTATTAAAATATAAAATAATAAAAGTAAATATGAGTTTAAACAAAATGTAATTAAGTAGCTACAAAGTCTCAATTATAACACAAAGGAATCTATACTAAAACCCATAAGTTGATATATTGCCCATAATAACATAATATATACCATATTTACAACCACATCC
>JAVANC010000013.1:8374993-8553977 GCA_033319125.1 Parnassius glacialis
CAGCTACGACATAAATCTTTTTTTTTATTACCTTTTTTTTTAAAAAATAATTTGTAAATCACATCATCCATCCTCACATTCATACTCCATTTTTGATATATAAAATTGTAAATACTCTTTTAAAAACTTAAATATATTATTGTCTTGGTCTATTTGGTTGTTTTGCTGATCGTAGGTTAGGTTTTCCTTCTCTTTTAATTGTCGCTTCACGACAGTTTGGCGCCCAACGTAAAAGTCCTCTTTCTCTCTTAATTCTTCACCTTTACTGCGCCTTGTCTAGTTCCTTTTGATTTAATTGCTTTCCCTTTTGTTCTTAACTTACTATTCATCATTCATTTACACATCCTTTTCATACCTTCAAAATTCTAAAACAAAACTTCTTCTAGTTTTTCAACTTATTTGGATTATATTTAGGCCTACAAATAACACTTCATTTACATTCATCACTCTAAGTTACATTCATCACTATAATATTTTTTATTCTAGATAACTTAGAGGTACGATTTTAAATAATATTTTTATTTCTTAAACTTAACTTTACACGTAATTATAACAATGAAAAGGGTTATTAAGTACGAATTCCTTAACAAGGCCGAACTTGAATACGAAGTGAAGATTAGATGTGAGGAACCAGCTAATACTGTTTTGCTTCTAAAAAAACAAGTTTTACGTTTAGTTGCGAATTCTCACCCTGAAGATATTCTGACTTCTCCAATTCCGATCGAGGATGACTTGTCTCAAATTGATTCTACATTGACCTATCTGGACTGTAAAATTAAAAAAATTTTACAAGGTGAAACCAAATATTTACGACTAATAGAAACTTTTATTAACCATGTTTTTTACAGATTAGAGCGAATAGATACTGACTTATATCCAGACTTTAAAGCTAATTTCGAGACTTTGAAGATGAAATATGACGCTATGGCTAAACAATTCGAATCCTTGACTCCACCTTCAACTGAAAATGACGTTCCATCACTTGACCCTCCTGATGACCCGACTGTTACGGTTGACCCGACTGTCACGGAACTCCCTCTTGTTTCTCAAACTTCTATTCAGGTCCATACCCCGTATCCTCCACCACCACCTCAATCTTTTTCTCCATCCAACGTCTTCAAAGATCTGAAAAGACACACCTTCAATGGTAAAAGCTGTCCAAGATCCTTTCTTCAAAAACTGGAAGAATACTGTATAGCTCGTGGCTTGTCCAAAGACTTGTTGATTTCACAAGCGTTTGAAATTTTCACTGACAATGCTCTTCATTGGTTCAGATTTAAATATAATCAGAATCCAAACTTAACGTGGAACGAACTTTCTTCATTATTAATCAAAGACTTTGGTGGTTTTGATTATGATCACAAACTTTTAGAAGCGATTAGGAATCGAACTCAAGGTCGAGATGAACCTATTGTCATCTATATTTCCATCATGTCTGGAATGTTTTCTCGTCTTTCGAAGAAACTTTCTGAAACAGAACAATTGGAGATTATTTTGAGGAATATTCGCCCATGTTATTCTGTCTTCGTAGCTCTAAAAGACATTGACTCTATCGACTCTCTTTTGGCTACTTGCCAAAACTATGAAAAATTCCTAGACAGAGACAAACAATTTAAAGAACCAAATGTACAACAAAGTCCTCTTATTTCTGAATTCAACTACAAGCATTCCACTTCAAGTTCAGTTGACTCTTCAAATTCTTCTAATAACTCAAGACCTTCTCCTCCCCTCATGAATAAATTCACTTCATCCTACAAATACCCTTCTAGGCAAGTTAATAGTCTCTCTCAAACCAAAGCTCCTCAAGAAAGCTCCTTTTGTGTTCGCTGTCGTAAACAAGGTCATTCTTTAAACACCTGTACTCAACCACGATTCGTGATTTGTTTCAAATGTGGTCTTAAAGGTTTTAAAACTACAGATTGCCCTACTTGTTCTCCCAAACCACATACTAGTTCAAAAAAACTAACTGCTGACTTGAAAAGTAACTTAAACTTTGATAAAGACGATTGGACTAGTTGGATTAAAACAATTCAAAACTTCTTTTCTTGTTACAAAATCTCTTCTACACTCTACTCCAAAGAACAAGATCTTAATCGTCCATTCGTTAATGTCAAAATTTACGACTTAACTTTATCTGGTTTACTAGATTCTGGCAGTTCAGTAACTATTCTGGGTAATAATTCTCATTTGGAAATTCTTAAACTGGGCTGCAAACTTTTCAAGTCAGATCTTATTACTGTCTCTACTGCTAATAATCAAAAAATTAATTCCTTGGGTTATTTTGACTTACCTGTTCATTTTAATAATCAAACTCATTTAATTAAAGCTTATGTTTTCCCTGAAATATTTCCTTCGCTAATATTAGGTATTGACTTTTGGAGAAAATTTAATCTTTTACCTAGTGTTTTATCTTCTCTTAACTTTACAGAATCTAAATGTTCTGCTATCGAAACTAAAGATACTAAAGTTTTACCTTATGAGCATTTAACTCCTAACCAAAAGAACATCGCTAACGACATCATCCAACGCTTCAAAACAATTTCTTTTGAGGAAAAAGGTATCCTGGGAAGCACACATTTAATCACCCACAAGATTGATACTGGTGATTCTCTTCCAATCAAACAAAGATGTTATAGACTGTCTCCTGAAAAACAAAAGGCGTTAATTAATGAAGTTGACAAGATGCTGGGATGGAAGGTCATTGAACAATGCGAAAGTCCTTGGTTATCTCCAGTTCTCATCACTCCGAAGAAGAATGGGGAATGGCGTTTCTGTGTTGACAGCAGGAAGCTTAACTCAATTACACGTCGTGATGCTTATAAGTTGCCACTAATAAGCGAAATTTTGGACAACCTGAAGAATGCCAAATACTTATCAAGCATTGACATTGCAAAAGCATTTTGGGAAATTCCCTTGAATCCTGCGGATAAAGATAAAACTGCCTTTTATGTACCTGGAAGAGGTATGTTTAGATTTAAAGTAATGCCTTTTGGCCTCACCAACTCACCTGCAACTCTACAAAGATTAATGGATATGCTGTTTACTCCTGAATTTGAGAACAAGGTATTTTGCTATCTGGACGACATTGTTATTATTAGTGAGACTTTTGATGAACACATATCGCTTCTCATGAAAGTTCATGAAAAACTATCATATGCCAATCTAACTATTAACTTTGAGAAGAGTCAATTCTTCAAGAAAGAACTGAAATACCTTGGTTTTCTTGTGGACGAGTATGGTTTACGTGCAGATCCAGATAAAATAAAAGCTATTTTAGAATATCCTGTACCTACTTGCAGAAAAGAAGTACGAAGATTCATAGGCACCTGCAGCTGGTTCAGAAGATTCATTCCAAACTTTAGCACTATTGCCTCTCCACTCAACCAACTAACCTGTTCCGGGAAGAACGCTCCTAAATTTTTATGGAATTCACAAGCTGCAGCTGCTTTCCAGAAACTTAAAGAAGCCTTGGTAACTGCTCCTGTCCTTGCTTGCCCTAACTTCGAACTACCCTTCTCTGTACATTGTGATGCATCAAATTATGGCATAGGAGCAATGCTTACTCAACAACAAGATGATAAAGAAGTCGTGATTGCTTACATGAGTAAAGCACTAAATAAAAATCAACGGAACTACTCAACTACTGAAAGAGAAACATTGGCTGTAATAACTGCATTAGAACATTGGCGATGTTACCTAGACAATGGTAAAGAATTTACAATATATACTGATCATGCTGCGCTTAAATGGTTTCAGAATTTATCAAACCCATCAGGAAGACTTGCTCGCTGGACTTTACGCTTATCATGCTTTAACTTTGTCATAAAACATAAAAAAGGAAAGGATAACGTTGTTCCAGATTTATTATCAAGACATAAAAATCAAGAACGTCCTAATACACGAGAAACTTCACCTCAAGGCGTACATCCCATTACGATTGAAGAATCACCTGATCGTAGACTTGAACACTACAACAAAATTTTTCTCGGATGTTCCAACAATCCAGACGCATATCCCAACTACACTATCAGGGATAACAAACTTTACCGCTGTATCCATTCTCCCGATCGTCTAAACGATGACTTTATTTGGAAAGAAGTTCCACTACCTCAAGATAGACAGGCACTTATTGAAGCTAACCATGGTTCCCCTTCAGAACTCCATCTTGGTATCTTCAAAACATTCAAGAAAATATCATTAAAATACTATTGGCCTGGTATGTTTAAGGACATTGCTGAATTAATCTCGACTTGTGAAACCTGCTTAACCTACAAACACCCTAATCATTCTCCCTATGGTCTTATGGGTAAACCCAAACTTTGCTCCAGACCTTTTCAAACTATATCCTTAGATCTTATGGGTCCATTGCCAATGACTCGAAGACGAAATCAGTATATTCTAGTGATTAACTGCAATTTTACTAAATATACTATGATTTTTCCCCTTAAACGTGCTACTTCAGCTAATATTATTAATGTTTTGGAAAATTCAGTTTTTCTAGTTCATGGCATTCCTCAAACTATTATAATGGACAACGCTGTTCAATTTCAGTCGCGAGAATTCCACTCATTTTTAAATTCTTATAATGTTCCTTGTATTTTTCACACAGCTTTATATTGTCCTCAGGTTAATCCTACGGAGAAGTTTAATAGCACAATTATTACAGCTCTAGCATCTCTAGTAGGAGACGATCATAGATCCTGGGACAACCATCTTGCTAAGATTCAGTACGCAATGAACAGCGCTACAAATGTAGCTACTGGTTTTACTCCAAATTTTTTAGTCTTTGGTAGGGAAACAATACCTTGTGGTTCCTTCTATACTCCAACTCAGAACCTCGAGGAATTGGTATTTATGCCTCGTGATATTTACGCGTCTAATGCTGGTCTCCTCTCATCTATATTTCACAAAGTTCAAACTAAACTTCACATAGCTCACGCTAAAAATAGCGCTCGCTATGATCTTCGTCGGTCTTTTAAAGAATTCAATGTGGGAGACACTGTTTGGCGTAAAAACCATGTTTTAAGCGATGCCGGCGCATACTTTAATGCTAAACTTGCCCCTAAGTTCATCAAGTGCAAAGTGATAGCTAAACTGTCACCACTAGTCTATGTGCTTGAAGACCCTAATGGAGTTAGAGGCAAGTGGCACATTAAAGATGTAAAATCATAAATTTTCTTAAGTTTTATTTACTATTAATTTGTATATATGTATAAATATCACCATCATTTTCACCTTATTATTTTTATTTCTTTTAATTTGTTTGTTTGTTTGATGATCCAGTGTTCTTCAACACATCTTGCTTTAGGACCTCGAACTTTCGTTGGTTAATCGTCACTTTTTATTTTTATTTCAGACACATCTCGTTGATGTTGCTGATCTCTGGCTTTGAGCCCTACCGCTCTGGCCGTTCTTAATCTTTACTTAAGTCATAGCGACTAAAGCTTACTTGAGGTATTTCTTTACCTTTATCTTCACTTGGGAGCAGCTGACTACTCCCTTAATTTTTATCTTCACTTAGGAGCGGTTGACAACTCCTTAAATAAGCCTGAATGTCCTTTTGAAAACACACTTCTAAGAGTGGTGTTTCTTCGACTAATTTTTTTTTTCCCACACAGGAGCGGTTGACTACTCCTTAAATAAGCCTTAATGTCGTTTTGAAAACACACTTTTAGAGTGGTAGTCATTGAATGTGAACTCCACCCTTACCTGAATGCAGATGATGAATGTAAGAGATAGTATATCTGATTTTGACTGGTGATGTCTGTTTCTGCAAAGCTGTGTTTTTATGGTTTATTTTAGAATGTATATATCAAAATTTTTGCTGAGTCAAAAATTTTCCAGGGTCGGGGGGAAAATGTAGTGTTATACTACTTACATTTCATTGTACACTAATTCTCCATTCTGTTTTGGTATTCTGCATTCATGTTTTGCATCACTTTATACTATTTCTCCATTCTGTTCTTGATTTTCTGCATTCATGTTTTGCATCACTTTATACTATTTTTTCATTCTGTTTTTGATTTTCTGCATTTATATTTTGCATCACCTTTATTTCTATAGGATCCTGTAACGTTTTTACACAATAACATATCATTTTACTTCGTATTTTCACACTATTTATCACTTTTAAAATAGCTGTCAATGAAGTCTTACCTTTTATGGTATTTTATTGAATTCTCTGTAACTCTACAATTTCAGGCTTCATGCACGCAGCCGTGCATAAGTTTTTCCTATGTGAATCATATCTCAATTCATACTTAAATGTAATAATTTCTTAATAAAAGTCCAAAAACCAAAAATTGGTTTTTATGACAACTACTATTTATACCGTTGTCATGGCAATTTTTATTCAAATTCGTTACCGATATAATGTTTTATCTCGATATTTTCACATAAATACTCTTTTGCTCTAGGTCATTTACAATAGATTTCCTTTTAATTTAAATAATTTTTCCGTTCTCTCTAGAAAGATATAAAAGCCGAACAATCGGTGAAGAAATTCAGTCTTGCTTCAGTTCTCGTATCGGAAGCATCTTCTAAAGGCCTTATCCCGGGGCCGCTCAGCCCCGGGATCCTGCAAGCCTCTATCCTGCCTGAAGCCACTGGACTCTACGATCCGTTGCTCTGCCTGAAGTCGCCGGATCCTACAAAACGTTGCTCTGCCTGAAGTCGCCGAGATCCCACAAGTCTCTACTCTACCTGGAGTCGCCGGAACCTACAGACCTCTGTTCCGCCCAAAATCACCGGAACCTACAAACCTCTGTCCCGCCTGCAGTCACCGGATCCTGCAGGCCACTGCGCTGTCTGAAGTCGCTGAGGATCCTGCAAGCTCCTGTCTGGGCTGAAGTCGCCGATCCTGCAATCGCCGCATTCACCTGAGGTCGTCCCCTAGAGACGCCCACGCCTACCCACCTACGCCGTGCGTGCTCGTTCCAGGCGCTGAGAGCACGCTTGGGATCTTCGGACTCAGCTACGACATAAATCTTTTTTTTTATTACCTTTTTTTTTAAAAAATAATTTGTAAATCACATCATCCATCCTCACATTCATACTCCATTTTTGATATATAAAATTGTAAATACTCTTTTAAAAACTTAAATATATTATTGTCTTGGTCTATTTGGTTGTTTTGCTGATCGTAGGTTAGGTTTTCCTTCTCTTTTAATTGTCGCTTCACGACACACTATTGTTTGAAACACATTTAAACAAAAAAAAACTTAATCAAAATCGGTTCATTCGGTTAGAAGTTATGATGCCCCAGACTGACACAGATACGTAGATACACAGATACACAGATAATACACACTACCTGTGTGTTCGCCGGCGCGCGGTTAATAATGCAAAAGCTACACAAATAAAAAACCCAAAAATACAAAATAACAAGCAAAAGCATAAGACAAACACGGAAGGTAAACAACAAAAAAAAAAATAATTAGAATACACACATTTTTCACATAGTCTAAAGTTATTGCTTTGTTATTTCCTCTTGAAAAGAGAAATTCACTCTTTATGGAGTTGGTGTCTTGGTTGGTATTAGTAATTGACCCCCGATAAATATTTACCCTATGACCTATATTCTATAAATTATGTACTATTTGCACTGTCTTAATCTTTTAAATAACCTTTTAACCCATGTAAATGTCCGTGCATTTAACATTAAACGACCTACATAGTTTATAACTTTTGTCATAGACTATAATAAACTCGTTTTAACCCTTACTTCAATAGTAAGCTTTTGATATTTTTTAAACGCGGTCATTTTAATTTTGCCTTATACATTTCTGATTCTTCTTCCCTTACGGTTGACATCTCTAATATAACATGCCTTGTTTTGAATACTTTTTATCATTTCAATGCCTTTTGTATCCAAGCTGCGGCCCGTAAGTGAAACGAAAGCAAGAGTTTGCTTTGTCGTTTGATTAGATATTATGATCTCGTCTTTGTTTGGAGAAAATTTCTACAAAATTGTATTTTGAATACGCTTTTATTAGCTTATTTGTGTAACGGGGTCTTTTAATATAATTTTCACCAATTTGTAGAGGGCAGATTGACTTTGAAAACACACTCGTATCAACACTAAAGACCGATGACAACACTAATTCAATTATTTTATCCTAATATCTTGATCATGATCACCAGGATAATATAAAATAATAATTATCAGAATCATCACAGTTCATCATCAATGCGTGTTATTTTAAGTTTATTAAACTGTTATACTTTATATAAATTTCACTAGGTAGTAGTTGGTCACTATTAAATAGGTGGTGGGAGTCTTATTCTGATTAGGGTTCCTTGTGGGCAATTACCACCCTATTACCTATTCCTGCCGCCAAGCAGTAGTGCATGAACTGCTGCGTTTTGATATGAAGGGCATAGAAAGCCGGCATAATTAAAGACTGTTAAGCATTCCACCTAAAGGGTGTCAACGAGATTGTAGGGTTCTTTGTTTAAAGTTTTTTTTAGGTGTCCATGGACATCAGTTGCCACTTTTTTTATAGGACAGGGTGACAAACGATCACAGAGTCCACCTGATGGTCAGTGGTTGCTGTGGCCCATAGACATCTACATCTATCCTCGTTTACGAGTCAAAATGCAGATGCGTTGTCACCCGTGAGGACTAAGATGGAATGCCTCTTTTCCAGTAAAAAGGGTCTCCAGTTCTCTACATTCACCATACGAAACACAGCAGTATCAAGCTGCCATATTATTCTGGTATTTTGTGAGAGCGTGGTCCTTCCCCGGTCGAGCCGACCCATTCGTGCTACTATACTACTAATATAGCTGCAGCATAGCTCTACCACGTACAAAACTTAACATCAGATTCTCTATAATTGAGGTAAATTCGTTTGTAACTTCGGTTTTATAAAATAATCAATTCTTAAGGGTTTATGTCAACGGATAAACTGGTACAAATAAGGGTTATTAAAAATAACAATGAAAACAAAGGTGGCCAACAGAATTACTGTATGGTGGTCTAGGAAGCGATTATAGGAAATCCAGACACCGACAGCACCGTCAAAGGTGCAAGACATCTGTTATTGCAATCAGCAATCTGACTAAATTATAGCAAATTTTTTCAATATATGGAGAATATCATAACGAGCCGTGGACTTTGGGTTAATAGTCTCTTCTATAGAAAAACGTAATATGGCTGCTTTTGCTAACATTACTTACACGTGTTGCACACAATTTGATGATTGGTGGACGAGACTTATGCGGCTGAATGATAACAAAAATCCATTTAATCCCAAATATATCAGATCATCATCATCATTAGCCCCGAAAAGTTCTTACAATAGAGCCTGTCTCGTTACAGGAAGGATTTGTCTTAATAGTCATGCTTGCCGTGCGGATTGGTAAGAAAGTACGCAGAAAGTCAGAAGGTACCGCGTACCTTTTATACTGTTGTCCGTCATCGGTCTGGGTAAACGAGATTCCTCATATTATATTGGAAGCCATTAAAAAATTCTGGCAATTCATATGATAGGATATGACGATTGGTTGAAGATAGTCTGTAACATTATCAGTGCGTGTGTAACTATATGATCCAGGAAACCTTTAGTAATTAGGGCTATGAAAGCCTGGAATATACATAAGCTGTTATTTAGACCGTGTATGGCGGTGTAAGACTATCCACGACCACATATCATCCCGTAGGTGTTGTAAGAGGCGACAGGGGGAAACAAATCAGGAGATAGACACCAGCGTTTTTCAAATAACCACTTAAAATAAAGAAAAACTGTGATTGCCAATCCGCTTGCCAAGCATGGCAATGCTAATTACTATGGCAGTTATACCCCCTATGAGACGATCTATGTGGGAGGCCTATGTTCAGCAGTGGACTTTAATAGGCAGTAACGGTAACAGTTACTTAGATATACAATAATAAAGAGTGAAAAGATATAGTTTATTTTATTATATTATATAGGATAGGGTGACAAACGAGCACACAGTCCACCTGATGGTAAGTAGTCGTTGTGATCCATAGACATTCACATCTATCCTCAATATAGAATCAAAATGCAGATGCGTTGTTACCCGTGAGGACCAAGATGGAATGCCTCTTTTCCAGTAAAAAAAGGTATCCGGTTCTCCACACTCACCACACGAAACACAGCAGTGTTAAGCTGCTATTTTACGCTGGTATTCTGTGAGAGCGTGGTCCTCCCCGGTCGAGCTGACCCATTGATGCTACAACTTTACTACTAATATAGCTGCACCATTGCTCTACCGCGTAAGAAAATAATATATATTAGAATGAGTGTGACAAACGAGCACACAGTTCACTTGATAGTAAGAGGATGCTGTGGCGCATGGACATCTACATCTATCCTATCATCTATACCAAGAATCAAAATACAAGTGCGTTTTCACCACTGAGGTTCACACTAAGGTAAGGTAAGGTAAAAAGGGTCTCCCGTTCCCTACCCTCACCATACGAAAATGCTAATTTGAGTTAGTGTCCTGTGATAATTTCTGTTGGGGCGAACATTTGACTGTAATACTGGAGAGCAAAAAGAGGTCAGAAATATTATGCAATTTAGATTATACTTCATACAGTTTGCATGCACAAAAAAGAGCCACGCGGCAGCTTTTGCTGTCGCACGGATGGGCCGGCTCGAACCGGGGTGGTACCACGACCTCACAGAAAACCAGCGTGAAGTAGAGGTTTACCTCTGCGTTTCGCTTGGTGAGTGCAGGTGGCCGGAGGCCCTTTTTGCTGGAAATGAGGCATTCTATCTTAGTCCTCACGGGTGACAACGCATCTACATTTTGATTTGTAATAGAGGATAGATGTAGATGTCTATGGGCCGCAGCAACCACTTACCATCAGGTGGACTGGGTGCTCGTTTGTCACCCTTATCCTATAAAAAAAAAATTCAAAAATTCCTTCAGTACAGTAAATGGTGAAATGGATAGGTATACCAATATATCAATGTTAAACGTATCAATGAGTATCACATCTATCTACTTCGAATACAAGAAAGAGTAACTGGCTGTTTGCTGACGGAACACAACTTGATTAATAATGTTTGGTGGAAAACTATACTAATTATTTATAAGATTTTCAAAAAAACTAAAACCATTATTTAGTCGAATATAGAATAATATATTTAGGCTGCGTTATCATCAGAGATGTGCGAAGTACCTGAGGGGTGTGACGAGGCTTAACGGAGCTGTGAATGGCTGTTACTCTTTCCACTAAAACGATTAAGGTATGAGAAAGATGAGCAGTTAGAAAATATGTTACGGGCTCTTTTAGTAATGATATGCCAGCAGGTCTTTTGACTGTTAGTTTCATAGTTCGCTTAGCCACGCAGCCTTGCTCACATCCCTTGCAAGCCCTCCTCGCTCTTACCACGTGACTAAATACCCTCTTGTATCCCTCAAACTTATCTCCTACTTCTTTTATATGCACAAATAACTATAAGCACATTTTCACAAAAGCCGTGCTTAGCCATACTAGGAAAATAAAGTAATCCTATTGGTGGATTTTTTTCCTCGTGCATCTCTTAGTTACTTTTCACGGAACTAGAAACGCAGCTTTATCCGGTATTAGTGATTATATTCTCTTTGTCCGGTCAGCTGAAAAATTCATTACATCTTTTAATTGGTTGTTATAAAGTCTAGCATCTTATTTTGTTTCTTTCTTGCTTACTTGCAGCTCTTATTGTAATAATGCTCTACTGGGTAGGTACCTATATCTGTTGACAAGCAGAAGTGCGTGCACTGTCGTGTTCCGGTCTGAAGTGTATAGAGAGACAGTATAACTACAGGCTGAGAGGCAATCCATGTTAGTCCTCAAGGTTGAAAACACATCTGCAAGATTCTTTGCAATGCGGGTGTCGAAGGGCTGGAGTAGCTTTCTTCTTATTTAGTTATTAAATTAGTGTCGGGATAATTAGACCTTAGACACACGTTCTTTTTTTGAAATCGTTAAAAAAATTAAAAAGAGCAAATCATACAAAACAAAAAAAAACATAATAAGTTCATTAAAACATAAAACGCAGCTCAAATGGTTTCTAAAAGTTATTTTGCAACTTCATGCGATAATTAATTTATTAAGTCAATAAATAACAAGCATCTTAGTGCTTCCGGTGCAAAGTTAATATGTAAAAGTATACGAGGGCGGCACTGAAAATTTCGGGAATCAAGGAAGTGACACAACATTACTATTCAAAAATATATTTATTGCTTTTCGAAGTATTTTCCGCAAAATTTGACACATTTTTCCATACGATGGAACCAATCATTGAAGCAACCATTCCATTCGGAAGTTGGAAGTTCGGAAGTCTCGAAAATGGCCGTTTTGTAGGCGTCCACAGCTTCTTCAGGTGATGAAAATCTCTGTCCACGCAATTTATTCTTTATTTTAGGGAAAGTATAGAAATCATTAGGGCTTAGGTCGGGGCTGTACGGCGGATGGTCTAATAATTCTATGTTTTCTTGCTCTAAAAACTTTTTTGTTCTGTGTGCGATGTGAGAACTCGCATTGTCGTGATGGAGGATGATGCGGCGGTTGCAGTTCTCTTTACGGAGTTTAGAAATGACCTGTGGCAAACAAATGCTAGCATACTATTCTGCATTAACCGTTCTTTGTTCCTCAAGAGGAATAATCGTAACATGGCCGGTTTTGGAGCCAATCGTGGCCACCATTTTTTTTGCAACACTCCGTGAACGAACAATTTTTGTTGGCTTAAACTCATTTCGAACACCCAAACTCGTGACTGGTTTTTTGTTTCGAGTTCGTACGCGTATATCCAGGATTCGTCACCAGATACGATGTTGTATACAGCATTTGAGGATCCTGCGTGGAATCTTTCGAGAGTTCTGACGCACCAAGTAACGCGAGCCGCTTTTTGCTCTTCACAAAGCGTTGGCAGGGTTGGCAGCCAAAGATTTTTTTAGTCGTTATTATGAAGACGCTGCTGCCCATTTCCTGATTTATTTCCCTCTGTTGCCTCTTACGACACCCACGGGATGATATGGGGTAGTTGATTTTCTTACAATACACTGTCATATTTTATATATCGGAATATTTGTCCCAGGTAAACATACTCATCAACAACTTCGAGCTTAATGCTCCCAACAACTACCGGCACATGTGTGACGTGGACATTAAACATGATCTTTGTTTTTTTCATGTTCATCTTAAGACCTATCCGTTGGGAGACACTATTGAGGTCATTGAGCATAGTGCTTAGGTCCTCCAGCGATACTGCCATAAAGACTATATCGTCGTCAAATCGAAGGTGCGTGATGTACTCGCCATTGATGTTAATACCGTATTCTTTCCAGTCCAGAAGCTTGAAAACGTCTTCCAATGCAGCGGTGAAGAGTTTCGAGGATATAATCACAATGTCTTATACCTGTCTGCATTTGGATAGGTTTCAAGTACTGTACGGTTGAAAGTGAAATACAGTTTGCTTATTATCTAAATACAACACTATGACATTTAAAATAACAGTAAAAAACATGAAGTCAAAAGAAATAAACCTAGCAAGCCAACAGCATAGCAAAGTGGCGAAGCAATCAGCTTTGTAGCGGTTTCTAACGGTTGCCGTTGAGCAATAAGTTTCTAAATAGGAGGTTCAGATGCCTGGGTGATCAGTAATCGATTGCTGAAAACAGAATTTAAAAATTCAAAACCGTTCTCGAGATAATCATGGGCCAGACGGACAGATGGACAGACATCGTGAAATCAATGAACCTAGCAAGCTTACAGCATAGCAAAGTGGCAAAGCAATCAGCTTTGTAGCGGTTTCTAACGGTTGACGTTGAGCAATCAGTTTCAAAATAGGAGGTTCAGATGCCTGGGTGATCAGTAATCGATTGCTGAAAACAGAATTTGAAAATTCGAACCCGTTCTCGAGATAATTGTGGGACAGATGGACAGACGGACTGACGGACTGACGGACAGACGGACAGACATCGTGAAATCAATGAGTGTCTTCGCAAGCTTCGCCACTTAATAAGTGTCTTCGCAAGCTTCGCCACTTAATAAAACAAGTCCTTTAAATGTTGATCGCACAAAGAAAAGTCACCAAAAATGACCTCATAACTGAATATTTACGGTCTCTTGTTTATAAATGTCATAAGTTTAAGTGTTTAAGTCTCATTTGAAATGTACGGCGATATTGCCTTGGGTAATTTAACAGCGAATCACAATTAAAATATTTTGGAAGGACACAGATAAAATAATTTTTCGCAGGCAACAACTTATATTTCTGGAACTTGGTCTTTGTCCATGTATAATTTAATATGTATATAAAATGCCTCCGCGACACAGGGAAAATACAGATACCTGAGCCTGTTTTTAAAGAAATAAACAGCTAAACAAAATTCATTTCATCGTATTCCTGCATTTTGATTTTTAATTAGTGACAGATGTAACTGTTTATGGGCCACAACATACACTTAGCATCAGGTAGACTATGTTTTTGTGTGTCACCCGTATTCTATAAAGAAAAGATCTGGCTATATCAAATGAGAGTGTGTAAGCGATTTCAAAGATAGGGGTTAGAAAATGGTGCCATAATTTAAAATTTGGCCAAATAAATAACATCTTGGTCATTACTGCAATGTAAACTCGTGTGGCGTTTTAAAAGAAATTTTAAAATTTTCAAGTATATTTAATGAAACAGCAATGCAGATACTTCCTGCTTTACCCTCGTAAAAAGCAGAGGAGGCTTACTTTGCGCGGAACAAATGTAGATAGTTTCATTCATTCATAATATTTCAATAATAATATTCCACATAGGTTATATTCCCTCATAAAGGTGTTTTTTTTATATTTGCAAGCTAAACAAGCGGAAATCCGCAATTTTTAATTATTTTCAGTTATTATCAGAAAGATGCTTCGGCTCCTTACCTGTTTCAGTTTCCCTCTGTCGTTTTTTATTTTGCTCTTCGTCATCTTCTCATTCTAACGCCACCATTACACATTATGTAGTCAGTTATAATTACTATTAATGTATTAATATTAAACTTTAATATACTCGCAACTGAAGCACCAAGCTTGTACAGAATAACACCGTGAAAAATAAAAACAGCGTTATGTTGCTGTTTTTTTTTTGTTTAAAAAGGTTACCTCCACACTAGAATTTTCTCTTGTATCGTGGGGGCAGTTTACATACATTAATTTTACAAGGGCAAACATCAAGACCCGGAACAATTATTTGTAGTCCATACAATTACTTGTTCCGTGCGGGATTCGAACCCGCGGCCCTTAGCGCTACAACTCATTGCTAAGCCACTGCGCCACGGAGTCGTCAAGTTCGTCAGCCGTTTCATATGGTTAGTGACGAGTCGACATCCCTTTTAATGGTTTCTATTCCATAATAGTCCTTAAGATTTAGGTAATTATGTGTCTTAAATGGAATCATAAAAATAAATCTTTAATGGATCTACCAAGATAGGAAAACTCCGCGGCACAGTGGCTTAATAATGAGTTACGGCACTGAGAGTCACGTATTCGAATCCCACACGGAATAAGTATTTGTATGTCCTGCAAAATAGTTGTACCGAGTCTGGATGTTTGCCCTTGTGCAATTTGTATGTACTTGTCACGAAGGCACAGGAAAAAATTCTAGTGTAAAGTCTTGTAAAGAAAGGTGACCACGGACCATAGCGTCCTCTTACCATCAGGTGAGATATTATGTCCTCTTTTTCACCCTTATTTATATCAGAATTATTTACCTTTACATATATTACTTTTGATATATCCAATATTACATACTTTACTTTTAAAATATCCTCTCTAACACCAAAAAGGCTAATATTGAGCTGTTGAAATTAAGAAGTTTGATAAATAAGAAAAAACAAATGAATAAATAGACAAAATTATAAAACTATAAAAAGAATATTCAATGAGGCATGCAGGTAAGCACTCATATTCTAGTCTAGTTTCTAAATGAGACGTGTTTTATGCGGAAATTATTCTGGGAAGCTTTGGATATTGTTACAGGCATGGGAGCTAATTTATAATGTAAATTGTTTTGTGAGAACGATCTAGTATGTAAAATATTTCCCAAACATTTCTATGTATCGTGGAGGGGTTTTACATACATAAACTGTACATGAACAAAGGTCTAGTCACGGACTGGTTTTAACCTGTTCTGATCGGGATTCTAGACCGTGGCAGTGTCGCAGGCGAATGCTTAGCCACTATTCTGCCGTACCGTCATATACTGGTTTGTAAATTTCAAAATTTATTTTTCTAATGTTTTAAATTTGTTTTACTTATGCAGCGTGTAATGGCGGCGTAAGAGAATCAACTAACCCATTCCCATCACCCCATGGGTGTCGTAAGAAGTGACAAAGGAAAACTGATACAGGATATGGGCAGCAGCATCAACCTACCTGCAAGCCAAGCGTGACAAATATGGCTCAAGCTTCTATTTTATACGATAAGGGTGGTAAACGAGCACACAGTCCACCTGATGATAAGAGGTTGATGTGGCCCATAGAAGCCTACATCTATCCTCGATGACGAATCCAAATGCAGATACGTTATCACCCATGCGGACTAATATGAAATGCCTCTTGTCTAATAAAAAGCGTCTCCGGTTCTCTACACTCACCATACAAAACACAGCAGCGTGAAGTTGTTATTTTACGCTGGTATTCTGTGAGAGCATGGTCCTTCCTCCATCGAGTCGATCCTTTCGTGCTACAACTATACCAGTAATATAGCTGCAGCATGGCTCTACCACGTTTAAAACGTTTTGGTGTGAGAAATCTTTCTAGCATTGCATTTCCTTGCTGATTTCTTTGCTACCATGCATAGTGTAAGTGACTAATGTAATATAATTTTAAATAATGTATATATATACCAGTGCTTTGCTGCAGACGCAGAGTAGACATGGTAAATATTGTGTCCCGTCGAAATTGTTATAATTATTTGATAATTTTGCTTTTATATATTTTTTGTATTTACCTTTGTTAATTTCTACAAAGATAATTGTAAGCATTTTTGTATTTGAAAAAACAACACTCCGCTGTGAGTCAGAGATTAATTTCTCTTGAAAAATCTCTTAAGAAATTACTTTCTACGTAGTTGGGTACTCTAAATAAATTTACTTCCTTTGTTTATGCCTTGGTGTTAAACAATTAAGACATTTAGGTTTTTTATAAGATTTTAATGTATTAATAGATATATTTCTGAATGTAGCAAAGATATATGAAGATTGTAAGAAACCTAATGGATAATAAAGTAATTAAAAATAATGACAATTTTAAAAGTTTACTGAAAAGAGAAAAATTTAATTACTTACCCTATGTTACTTTCACAACTAAGACGAATCTAACGACTCTTCAAATGTTAAAATTGATCAAGCCGTTTAGGCTTCACAGCGTCACCAAGAAGTATTTACAACATATCATCCCGTGACGGAGGGAAAAAGGAAATGTACCAGGAGATAGGCAGCAGCGTCTTCCTAATCTTCTTTATTTATAAAAAGTACGTGTCATGTTGTTTGTCCGCGATGGACTCCTAAACTACTGAACTGATTTCAATTAAATTTTTGGTCAATGTGCAGTTTGGTCCAACTTAAAAGATAGGATAGCTTACATATCAATTTATAGTCGCAATACAATATTATTTTATTGAAAATTATTTGTCTATTATTTGACAGTCACAATTATCTGTTAGCTCCAAACGATTCTGTCAGATGACGATATCTGTTGACTGGATTGAGTAAATATTTAATACATGGTGCTATGTTAAAAATACAAACCTTTAATATAAGCTACAATTTAGTAGTATAACCACCACGTGTTGCTGTAAGTATTCAACAGATAGAACCGATTTCAAAAAAAATTTGCAGACTGTGTGCAGTTTGGTCCAACTTGAGAGATAGGATAGTTATTATCCCGATAAGTAACCCTCAATTTTTTATTGCTAATTTAAGGAGTTTTTTTTGGGAAAGCAAATTGTTATTCGGAAAGGGCAGAACATCGTCTGCCTGGTCAGATAGTCTTTATATCTTTATTTATAAAAATTACGTGTCACGTTGTTTGTTCGCGATGAACTCCTAAACTACTGAACTGATTTCAATGAAATTTTGCACACTGTGTGCATTTTGGTCCAACTTGAGAGATAGGATAGTTTTTATTCCGATAAATGACGCTCAAAAAATTTTATTGCGAATTTAAGGATTTTTGTAGCAAGGCTTGTTGGAACGGGCAGAACAACGTCTGCCTGGAGAGCTAGTATCAAATAAAATATAAAAAACTGCGGTCACTAACCCAGCCGCTAAGCGTGGCAACAATGGCGATCTCTGGGAGAGCCTTATGTTCATCAATGGATTTTATTACGCTGTAACGGTAATTCCTATAATTATTTGCAAGTACCTAAATGTGAAATCCGCTCACACGTACAGGGGCAGCGCGGCAAACTAATTGCTTCATAACTGTCTCATAATTCAGAGAAGGCATGTGCCCAGCATGTTCAGCAGTGGGTCTTTGATAGGCTGTGGCGGTAACGATGTCTAAATAAAGAAATGTGAGTTAGACAAATGAAAATCTTTACTACGTTTAAGTAAAAATGCTCGCAACAAGTTAATTGGGTCCATGTCTATCAATGACGTCTTAAGAGATAATTAAGAAGAAAATCTTATAGTTTATAATAACACTAATAAACTCATTATTTCAAGCATTGCTCATATGCAATGACTCAAATTAAAAATTTAAAAATTCCCGAAACAAAAATAATCGATGATCTTCAAACGGCTGAACAGATTTTCTTGATAAATAGCTAAAACACTATCGTTTAATACAACTATAAAACGAAAAAAAAACTTAATCATAATCGGTTCATTCGTTTTGAGTTATGATGCCACAGACCGACACAGATACGTAGACACACAGATACACAGATAATACACACTACAAATTTATAACACCCCTGTGTGTTCGCTAGGGGTTAAGAATGCAAAAAACACAAAAAAAAACAAAACAACAAGCAAAAGCATAAGACACACACGGAAGTAAAACAACAAAACACAAAATAAAGACAATTACAATACACACATTTTTCACATAGTTTAAAGTTATTGCTTTGTTCTTTCCTCTTGAAAAGGAGAAATTCACTCTTTCTGGAGTTGGTGTCTTGATTAGTATTAATAATTGTCCCCCGATAACTATTTACTTTATGACATATATTCTATGTACTCTACAAATAATGTACCATATATACTGTCTTAACCTTTTAAATAACCTTTTAACCCATGTAAATGTCCGTGCATTTAACATTTAACGACCTACACAGTTTATAACTTTTTATAGACTATAATATACTCGTTTGTCAACCTTACTTTATAAAAATCTTTTGATATTTTTTAAACGCGGTCATTTTAATTTTGCCTTTTACACTTCTTATTTTTATTCCCTTACGGTTGACATCTCTAACATAACATGCCTTGTTATTAATACCTTTTATCAAGTCAATACCTTTTGTATCCAAGCTGCTACTCGAAAGTGAAACGAAAGCAAGATGTCGCTATGTCGTTTGATTAGAAATTGTGATCTCGTTTTTGCTTGGGGATAATTTGTACAAAATTGTATTTGAATACCCTTTTATAAGCTTATTTGTATAACGGGGTATTTTAATGCAATTTTCACCAATTCAGAAATAGGTCAGAAATATAATGCAATTTAGATTATACGTTATACAGTATGCGTGTACTAAAATAAAATTCAAAAATTCCTTCAGTAAAGTAAATGGTGAAATGGATAGGTATACCCATATATCAGTGTTAAACGTATCACTGAGTATCACATTTATCTACTTCGAATAGGAAGTGTAACTGAAAGTTAGCTGACGGAACACAACTTGATTAATAATGTTTGGTGGAAGACTATACTAATTATTAAAAAGATTGAATAATAATACTTTTACGGATTTTATCGCGTTTAATTAACTTATTTTATATTCCTGACGTTTCGGTTGCTTTCCAGCAACCATGGTCACGGGAAACTTATAAAATAAGTTAATTAAATAATATAAGAAATCATTACTTACAAGATTTTCAAAAACAGTAAACCAATATTTAGTCAAATATAGAATAATAGATTTAGGCTGCGTTTCCATCAGAGATTTGCGATGCAGCTAGGAGGTGTGACGAGGCTTAACGGAGCTGTGAATGGGTGTGACTCTTTCCACTAAAACGAATAAGGTACGAGAAAGGTGAGCAGTTATAAAATACGTAACGGGTTCTTTTACTAATGATATACCAGCAGGTCTTTTGACTGTTAGTTTTATAGTTCGCTTAGCCACGCAGCCTTGCTCACATCCCTTGCAAACCCTCCTCGCTCTTACCACGTGACTAAATACCCTCTCGTATCACTCAAACTTATGTCCTACTTCTTTTATATGCACAAATAACTATAAGCACATTTTCACGAAAGCCGTGCTTAGCCATACTAGAAAAAATAAAGTAATCCTACTGGTGGATTTCTTCCTCGTGCATCTGTTAGTTACTTTTCACGGAACTAGAAACACAGCTTTATCCGGTAAGCTGAAAAGTCCATTACATCTTTTAATTGGTTGTTATAAAGTCTAGCATCTTATTTTGCTTTTTCTTGCTTACTTACAGCTCTTATTGTAATAGTGCTTTACTGGGTGGGTACCTATATCTGCTGACAAGCAGAAAGGCGTGCAATGTCGTGCTCCGGTCCGGAAGGGTATAGAAAGACAGTGTAACTACAGGCTGAGAGACCTTACAAGTTAGTCCTCAGGGTTGACAACACATCTGTAGCTTTTTTTGCTTTGCAGGTGTCCAAGGCCTACAGTAACTTTCTTCTTATTTAGTTATTAAATTAGTGTCGGGATAATAAGACGTTAGACACACGTTCTTTTGATGAAATCGTTAAAAAAATTAAATAGAGCAAATCATACAAAACAAAAAACATAATAAGTTCATTAAAACATAAATCGCAGCTCAAATGGTTTCTAAAAGTTATTTTGCAACTACATGCGATAATTAATTAATTTAGTCAGTAAATAACAAGCATCTAAGTGCAAAATAGTAAATATCTTAAAACTCCTTACAAATTTGACATGATAAATAAATTATGAGCGGGTTAAGGCTTATAAACACCATTGTCAAAGCGTCATTAAAGTCAAATTTAAAATTAAAAGGAGTTTGCTTTATTTAATATAGTTACTGGCCATCTTGATTATTGAATAAAGGCCTTAAAAGTAAAAATAACAAAAAAACCGATTAGCAGGCGTATACCTACATTGCAGTAAAAGAAGTCTTCAACTTTGATGTTACTTTAGTCGTCGGTCAATGTAAATAATACGTAGTATTTCTTCTTTTTATTCAGATATTAAGAGTCCACAGCTGGTTATATGCCTTTTTTACAGAATGAGGGTGACAAACGAGCACACAGTCCACCTGATGATAAGTGGATGCTGTGGCCCTTAGACATCTACATCTATCCTTAATTTAGATGCAGATGCGCTCTCATCCGTTAAAACTAAGATGGAATATCTCGTTTCTAGTAAAAAGGGTTTTCGGTTCTCTACACTCACTAAGGAGCAGTATTAAATGGATTCTGAAACCTATAGATTTCTACGCCTATTCTGAGTACTAACATGAGATGCCTCGTTACCAGTTAAATCGTCTCCAGCTCTCATCACTTACACCTTACCGTTACCGTTACAGCCTATTTAAAGTCCACTGTTGAACATAGGCCTCCCCATAGATTGCCTCATAGAGGGATAATTGTCATAGTTCCCACGTTCTGTCAGCAGGTTGGCAGCCAAAGTTTTTTTTAGTCGTTATTATGAAGACGCTGCTGCCCATTTCCTGATTTATTTCCATCTGTTACCTCTTACAACAGCCACGGGATGATATGGGGTAGTTGATTTTCTTACACTACACGGTCATATTTTATATATCGGTATTTTATTATTTAGTACTGTACATCACCCCAAGGAATCCCCCAAGGAATGCCACAAATCACGGTGTTGAGCCCCTGCATCCATCTATTTCCTACATGTCTTACCAGGTCGTTACCCCATCTAGTAGGGGGACGCCCAACACTTCGTCCGCCAGTACGGGGCCGCCACTCGAGAACCTTTTTCCCCATCGGTTGTCGGTTCTTCGAGCTATATGGCCGGCCTATTGCCACTTCAGCTAACTAATCCGTTGGGATATGTCGGCCACTCTGGTTCTACTGCGGATATCCTCATTTCTAAGTTTAACATGCAGATAAACTCCGAGCATAACCCTCTTAATTGCTCGCTGAGCAACCTCAGCTTCCTATTCCGGCTAGCAGTGAAAGACCACGTCTTAGTTCCATAGGTCATCACTGGCAACACGCACTGTTTGTATAGTCTCGTTTTCAAGTTTTGAGGTTTACCTGACGAGATGATGTGCTGTAATTTCCCAAACGCTGCCCAACCGAGTTGAATCCGTCGATTGACCTCTCGGTCAAAGTTGGACTTACCTAATCGGAATATTTGTCCCAGGTAAACATACTCATCAACAACTACGAGCTTAATGCTCCCAACAACTACCGGCACATGTGTGACATGGACATTAAACATGATCTTTGTTTTGTTCATGTTCATCTTAAGACCTATCCGTTGGGAGACACTATTGAGGTCATTGAGCATAGTGCTTAGGTCCTCCAGCGATACTGCCATAAAAACTATATCGTCGTCAAATCGAAGGTGAGTGATGTACTCGCCATTGATGTTAATACCGTATCCTTTCTAACCCAGAAGCTGGAAAACGTCATCCAATGCAGCGGTGAAGAGTTTCGGGGATATGACGTCACCCTGTCTTACACTTCTCTGCAATTGGATAGGTTTCGTACTTTGGTTCTGTACTCAAGCAACTTCTGTTTGCAAGCTAAACAGGCGGAAATCCACAATTTTTAATTATTTTCGGTTATTATGAGTAGGATGTTTCGGCTCCTTACCTGTTTCATTTTCTCTCTGTCTTCTTTTATTTTGACCTTCGTCGTCTTCTCATTCTAACGCCACCATTACACATTATGTAGCTAGTTATAATTATTATTATGTTTTAATATTAAACTTTAATATACTTACAGCTGAAGCACAAGCGGGTGGGCTCAATCAGAGAAGGACCACGCTTGTTCAGAATAACGCCGTGAATTAGAAGAACAGCGTTATTTTGCTGTTTTTTTTTTGTTTAGAAATATTACCTCCATATTAGAATTTTCTCTTGTATCGTGGGGGCAGTTTACATACATAAATTTCAAAAGGAGTAGTATCAAGGCCTGGAACAATTATTTGTAGTCCATACAAATACTTGTTCCGTGCGGGATTCGAACCCGCATCCCTTAGCGCTGCAACTCATTGCTAAGCCACTGCACCACGGAGTCGTTAAGTTCGTCAGCCGTTTCATATGGTTAGTGACGAGTCGACATCCCTTTTAATGGTTTCTATTCCATAATAGTCCTTAGGATTTAGGTTATTATGTATCTTAAATGTTGGTAGATAGAAAAACTCCGCAGCGCAGTGGCTTAACAATGAGTTACGGCACTGAGAGTCACGTATTCGAATCCCACACGCAATAAGTATTTGTATGTCCTGCAAAATAGTTGTTCCGGGTCTGGATGTTTGCCCTTGTGCAATTTTGTATGTACTTGTCACGAAGGTACAGGAAAAAATTCTAGTGTAAAGTCTTGTAAAGAAAGGTGACCATGGACCATAGCGTCCTCTGACCAGCAGGTGAGATATTATGTCCTCTTTTTCACCATTATTTCTATAAAAATTATTTACCTTTACATATATTACTTTTGATATATCCAATATTACATACTTTACTTTTAAAATATCCTCTCTAACACGAGGAAGGCTCATGTTGAGCAGTTGAAATTAAGAAGTTTGATAAATAAGAAAAAACAAATGTATAAATAGACAAAATTATAAAACTATAAAAAGAATATTCAATGAGGCATGCAGGTAAGCACTCATATTCTAGTCTAGTTTCTAAATGAGACGCGTTTTATGCGGAAATTATTCTGGGAAGCTTTGGATATTGTTGCAGGCATGGGAGCTAATTTATAATGTAAATTGTTTTGTTAGAACGTATGTAAAATATTTCCCAAACATTTCTATGTATCGTGGAGGGGTTTTACATACATAAACTGTACATGAACAAAGATCTAGTCACGGACTGGTTTTAACCTGTTCTGACCGTGGCTAGCAGTGTCGCAGGCGAATGCTTAGCCACTATTCTACCGTACCGTCATATGCTGGTAGGTAAATTGCAAAATTTATTTTTCTTATGTTTCAAATTTTTGTTACTTATGTGGTGTGTAGTGACGGCGTAAGAGAATCCACTAACCCATCACCATCACCCCGTGGGTGTCGTAAGAAGTGACAAAGGAAAACTGATGCAGGATATGGGCAGTAGCATCAACCTACCTGCATGCCAAGCGTGACAAATACGGCTCAAGCTTCTTTTTTATATTATAAGGGTGACAAACGAGCACACAGTCCACCTGATGATAAGTGGTTGATGTTGCCCATAGACACATACATCTGTTCTCGATGACGAATCGAAATGTAGATGCGTTTGCACCGGTGAGGACTAAGATGAAATGCCTCGTTTCTAGTAAAAAGTTTCTCCGGTTCTCTACACTCACCGTACGAAACACAGCAGCGTTAAGCTGCTATTTTATGCTGGTATTCTGGGAGAGCGTTACCCTTCCCATATTGAGTCGACCCTCTCATGCTACAACTATACCAGTCATATAGCTGCAGCATGGCTCTACCACGTTTAAAATGTTTTGGTGTAAGAAATCTTTCTAGCATTGCATTTCCTTGCTGATTTCTTTGCTTCCATGCATAGCGTAAGTGACTTATGTAATATAATTTGAAAAAATGAAGTATACCTGTGGTTTGCTGCAGACGCAGAGTATACATGGTAAATACTGTGTCCCGTCGAAATTGTTATAATTATTTGATAATTTTGCTTTTATATATTTTTTGTATTTACCTTTGTTAATTTCTACAAAGAGAATTGTAAGCACTTTTGTATTTGAAAAAATAACACTCCGCTGTGAGTCAGAGATTAATTTCTCTTGAAAAATCTCTTAAGAAGTTACTTTCTACGTAGTTGGGTACTCCAAATAAATTTACTTCCTTTGTTTATGCCTTGCTGTAAAACAATTTAGACATTTAGGTTTTTTTTAAGATTTTAAATTATTAATAGATATATTTCTGAATGTAGCCAAGATATATTATGATATCTGTAAGAAACCTAATATGGTAAGGACAGTAAATAAAAATAATGACTATCTTAAAAAATTACTGAAAAGAGAAAAATTCAATTACTTACCCTATGTTACTTTCACAACTAAGACGAATCTAACGACACCTCATATGTTAAAATTGATCAAGCCGTTTAGGCTTCACAGCGTGACCAAGTAGTATTTACAACAAATCATACCGTGACGGAGGGAAGAAGGAAATGAACCAGGTGATAGGCAGCAGTGTCTTCCTAATATCAACTAAAATATAAAAACAATCGCGGTCGCCAACCCGGCCGCCAAGCGTGGCGACAATGACAATCTCTGGGAGAGCCTTATGTTCATCAGTGGACTTCTTGGGGCTGTAACAGTAACTCCTAAAATTACTTGCAAGTACCTAAATGTGAAATCCGCTAACCCGCAGCGGGGTAAGCTAATTGCTTCATAAATGTCTCAATATTTAGAGAAGGCCTGTGTCCATCATGTTCAGAAGTAGGCTTTTGGTAGGCTGTGGTGGTAACGAAGTCTTAACCATGTGTGGATTAGACAAATGAAAAGCTTTATTATGTTTAAGTAAAAATTCTGGCAACAAGGGGATTGGTCTATGTCTATCAGTGACCTTTAAAGAGATAATTAAGAAGAAAATGTCATAGTTTATAATAATACTAATAAGCTCATTATTTCGGGCATAGCCCATATGCAATAACTTAAATTAAAAAATTTAAAATTCCCGAAACAAAAATAATTGATGATCTTCAAACGGCTGAACAGATTTTCTTGGAACATAGCTAAAACCACTATTGTTTGAGACACTTTTCAAACAAAAAAAAAAACTTAATCAAAATCGGTTCATTCGGTTAGGAGTTATGATGCCACAGACTGACACAGATACATAGATACACAGATACACAGATAATACACACTACCTGTGTGTTCGCCGGCGCGCGGTTAAGAATGCAAAAACTACACAAATAAAAAAACCCAAAAATACAAAATAACAAGCAAAAGCATAAGACAAACACGGAAGTTAAACAACAAAACAAAAAATAAAGAAATAATTACAATACACACATTTTTCACATAGTCTAAAGTTATTGCTTTGTTATTTCCTCTTGAAAAGGAGAAATTCACTCTTTATGGAGTTGGTGTCTTGGTTGGTATTAGTAATTGACCCCCGATAACTATTTACCCTATGACCTATATTCTATAAATTATGTGCTATTTGCACTGTCTTAATGTTTTAAATAACCTTTTAACCCATGTAAATGTCCGTGCATTTAACATTTAACGACCTACACAGTTTATAACTTTTTTATAGACTATAATATACTCGTTTGTCAACCTTACTTCTATAAAAGCTTTTCATATTTTTTAAACGCGGTCATTTTAAATTTGCCTTTTACACTTCTGATTTTTCTTCCCTTACGGTTGACATCTCCAATATAAGATGCTTTGTGTTGAATACCTTCTATCGTTTCAATACCTTTTCTATCCAAGCTGCGGCTCGCAAGTGAAACGAAAGCTAGAAGTTGCTTTTTCGTTTGATTAGAAATTGTGATCTCGCTTTTAGTTGTGAAAAAATTCAACAAAATTGTATTTTAAATATGCTTTTATTAGCTTATTTGTATAATGGGGTCTTTTAATGTAATTTTCACCAATTTGTAGAGGGCAGATTGACTTCAAAACTTGACTCGTATCAAGGACCGATGACAACACTAATTCAATAATTTTATCCTAATATATTGATCGGGATCGCCAGGATAATATAAAATAATCATCAGAATTATCACAGCCCATCATCAATGCGTGTTGTCTTAAGTTCTTTTAAACTGTTATACTTTATATAATTTTCACTAGGTGGTATTTGGTCACTATTTAATAGGTGGTGGGCGTCTTATTCTGATTAGGGTTCCTTGTGGGCAATTACCACCCTATTACCTATTTTATTACATAGGATAGGGGACAAACGAGCATGCGGCTCACCTGATGGTAAGTGACTACCGCTTTCCATGAACAACTGCAACACCAGGGAGGGAATTGCAGATGCGTTGCCAGCCTTTTAAAAAGGAGTACGCTCTTTTCTTGAAGGTCCCTAAGTCGTATCAGTCCGGAAAAATCGCTGATGGTAATCGATTCCACAAGGAAGTCGTGCGAGGAAGAAAACATCTTCTAAATCGCACAGTGTTGGACCGCCAATCATTCAGATCGTGTATATGGTATCGGGAGTTCTGCCGCGATGTGAGTTCGTGAAATTTGACGGCTGGGATTAATCCGAACAATTCCTCAGAGCACTTCCCATGGTAGATGCGAAAGAAAATGCAAAGGGATGCAACATCTCTTCGCAGTGCCAATGAATCGAGCCGATCGGAAAGGGCTCGGTCGTCGACGATTCGAGCCGCTCTGCGCTAGATGCGGTCAAGTGGAAGGAGCTGGCACTGGGGAGCCCCTGCCCAGAGATGGGAACAGTATTCCATGTAAGGCCGAACCTGCGCCTTGTAAAGTTGCAAGCAGTGTGCCGGCATGAAATACTGTCCCGCTCTGCTGAGCACGCCAAACTTTTTAGAGGCCAATTTGGTCTTCTCTTCCAATTGACCACGAAACTGCACGTCACTCGATATATCGACGCCGAGGATTCCGATACTGGCTGAGGCAACTAGGGGAGTGCCTTGAAACTGAGGAGATACGTCAAAGGGGTTCTTTTAAGCGGTAAACGCGCAAACTTGTGTCTTCTGAGGATTAAACTGGACCTATTCCTGCAGCCAAGCAGTAGTGCGTGAACTGCTGCGTTTTGCTCTGAAGGGCATAGAAAGCCAGCATAATTAAAGACTGTGAAGCATTCCACCTAAAAGGTGTCAACGCGTTTGTAGGGTTCTTTGTTAATAGTTTTTTGCAGGTGTCCATGGACAGCAGTTGCCACTTACCATCAGATTCCCTATAATTGAGGTAAATTCGTTTGCAACTTCGGTTTTATAAAACAATTCAATTCTTAAGGGTTTATGTCAACGGATAAACTGGTAAAAATATTGATTATTAAAAATAACAATGAGAACATAGGTGGCCTAAAAGAATTACCGTATGGTGGTCTAGGGAGCGAATATATGAAATCCAGACACCGACAGCACCGTCAAAGGTGCAAGACATCTCGTATTGCAATCACCAATCTGGCTAAATTATAGCAAACTCTTTCTATATCTGGAGAGTATCATAACCAGCCGTGGACTTTGAGTTAATAGTCTCTTCTATAGAAAAAACGTAATATGGCTGCTTTTGCTAACATCACTTACACGTGTTGCACACAATTTTATGATTGGTGGACGAGACTTATGCGGCTGAATGATAACAAAAATCCATTTAACCCCAAACATATCAGATCATCATCATCATCAGGCCCCAAAAGTTCTTACAATAGAGCCTGTCTCGTTACAGGAAGGATTTGTCTTAATAGTCATGCTTGCCGGGCGGATTGGTAAGAAAGTACGCAGAAAGTCAGAAGGTACCGCGTACCTTTTATACTGTTGTCCGTCGTCGGTCTGGGTAAACGAGATTCCTCATATATTGGAAGCCATTAAAAAATTCTGGCAATTTAAATGATAGGATATGACGATCGACTGCAGACTGTAACAATATCAGTGCGTGTGTAACTATATGATCCAGGAAACCTTTAGCAATTAGGGCTATGAAAGCCTGGAATATATATAAGCTGTTATTTGGACCGTGTATGGCGGTGTAAGACTATCCACGACCACATATCATCCCGTAGGTGTTGTAAGGGGTTGTAAGACAGGGGGAAACAAGTCAAGAGATAGACACCAGCGTTTTCCCAATAACCACTTAAAATAAAAAATAAAAACTGTGATTGCCAACCCACTTGCCAAGCGTGACAACTATGGCAATTATACCCCCTATGAGACAATCTATGTGGGAGACCTATGTTCAGCAGTGGACTTTAATAGGCGGTAACGGTAACAGTTACTTAGATATACAATAATAAAGAGTGAAAAGATATAGTTTATTTTATTATATTATATAGGATAGGGTGACAAACGAGCACACAGTCCACCTGATGGTAAATGGTCGTTGTGATCCATAGATAACCACATCTATCCTCAATAAAGAATCAAAATGCAGATGCGTTGTCACCCGTGAGGACTAAATGGAATGTCTCTTTTCCAGTAAAAAGGGTATCCGGTTCTCCACACACACCATACGAAAAACAGCAGTGTTAAGCTGCTATTTTACGCTGATATTCTGTGAGAGCGTGGTCCTTCCCCGGTCGAGCTGACTCATTCGTGCTACAGCTGTACTACTAATATAGCTGCAGCATGGCTCTACCGCGTAAGAAAATAATATATATTAGAATGAGTGTGACAAAAGAGCACACAGTTCACTTGATAGTAAGAGGATGCTGTGGCGCATGGACATCTACATCTATCCTATCATCTATACCAAGAATCAAAATACAGGTGCATTTTCACAGCTGAGGTTCACACTAAGGTATGGTAAGGTAAAAGGTGTCTCCCGTTCCCTACACTCATCATTAGAAAATGCTAATTTGAGCTAGGGTTCTGTGATAATTTCTGTTGGGGCGAACATTTGACTGTAATACTGGAGAGCAAAAAGAGGTCAGAAATATTATGCAATTTAGATTATACTTCATACAGTATGCATGTACTAAAAAACAAAATCCTAAAATTCCTTCAGTACAGTAAATGGTGAAATGGATAGGTATACCCATATATCAATGTTAAACGTATCAATGAGTATCACATCTATCTACTTCGAATACAAGAAAGTGTAACTGGCTGTTAGCTGACGGAACACAACTTGATTAATAATGTTTGGTGGAAAACTATACTAATTACTAAAAAGTTTTCAAAAAAAACTAAAACCATTATTTAGTCGAATATAGAATAATATATTTACGCTGCGTTACCATCAGAGATGTGCGAAGTACCTGAGAGGTGTGACGAGGCTTAACGGAGCTGTGAATGGCTGTTACATTTTCCACTAAAACGATTAAGGTACGAGAAAGGTGAGCAGTTAGAAAATACGTTACGCGCTCTATTACTAATGATATACCAGCAGGTCTTTTGACTGTTAGTTTCATAGTTCGCTTAGCCACGCAGCCTTGCTCACATCCCTTGCAAACACTCCTCGCTCTTACCACGTGACTAAATACCCTCTCGTATCCCTTAAACTTATCTCCTACTTCTTTTATGTGCACAAATAACTATAAGCATATTTTCACAAAAGCCGTGCTTAGACATACTAGGAAAATAAATAATACTATTGGTGGATTTTTTCCTCGTGCATCTCTTAGTTACTTTGCACGGAACTGGAAACGCAGCCTTATTTGGTAAGCCGAAAAGTCCATTACACCTTTTAATTGGTTGAAATAAAGTCTTAGCAAATTATTTTGTTTTTTCTGCCTTACTTACAGCTCTTATTGTAATTGTGCTCTACTGGGTAGGTACCTATATCTGTTGACAAGCAGAAGTGCGTGCACTGTCGTGTTCCGGACTGTATATGTCATAGAAAGACAGTACAATTACAGGCTGAGAGGTAATTCAAGTTAGTCGTTAAGGTTGAAAACACATCCGCAGCCTTCTTTGCTTTGCAGGTGTCCAAGGTCTGCAGTAGCTTTCTTCTTAATTAGTTATTAAATTATCTCTATATAAAAAACTAAAACCATTATTTAGTCAAATATATAATAATATATTTAGGCTGCGTTACCATCAGAGATGTGCGAAGTACCTGAGAGGTGTGACGAGGCTTAACGGAGCTGTGAATGGCTGTTACATTTTCCACTAAAACGATTAAGGTACGAGAAAGGTGAGCAGTTAGAAAATACGTTACGCGCTCTATTACTAATGATATACCAGCAGGTCTTTTGACTGTTAGTTTCATAGTTCGCTTAGCCACGCAGCCTTGCTGACATCCCTTGCAAGCCCTCCTCGCTCTTACCACGTGACTAAATACCCTCTCGTATCCCTCAAACTTATCTCCTACTTCTTTTATATGCACAAATAACTATAAGCACATTTTCACAAAAGCCGTGCTTAGCCATACTAGAAAAATAAAGTAATCCTATTGGTGGATTTCTTCCTCGCGCATCTCTTAGTTGCTTTTCACAGAACTAGAAACGCAGCTTTATCCGGTCAGCTGAAAAGTCCATTACATCTTTTAATTGGTTGAAATAAAGCCCTAGCATCTTATTTTGTTTCTTTCTTGCTTACTTAAAGCTGTTATTCTAATAGTGCTCTACTGGGTAGGTACCTATATCTGTTGACAAGGTACAGGAAAAAATTCTAGTGTAAAGTCTTGTAAAGAAAGGTGACCACGGAACATAGCGTCCTCTGACCAACAGGTGAGATATTATGTCCTCTTTTTCACCCTTATTTCTATAAGAATTATTTAATTTTACATATATTACTTTTGATATATCCAATATTACATACTTTACTTTTAAAATATCCTCTCTAACACGAGAAAGGCTCATGATGAGCAGTTGACATTAAGAAGTTTGATAAATAAGAAAAAACAAATGAATAAATAGACAAAATTATAAAAATAAAAATAGAATATTCAATGAGGCATGCAGGGAAGCACTCAAATTCTAGTCTAGTTTCTAAATGAGACGCGTTTTATGCGGAAATTATTCTGGGAAGCTTTGGATATTGTTGCAGGCATGGGAGCTAATTTATAATGTAAATTGTTTTGTTAGAACGTATGTAAAATATTTCCCAAACATTTCTATGTATCGTGGAGGGGTTTTACATACATAAACTGTACATGAACAAAGATCTAGTCACGGACTGGTTTTAACCTGTTCTGTTCGGGATTCTAGACCGTGGCTAGCAGTGTCGCAGGCGAATGCTTAGCCACTATTCTGCCGTAACGTCATATCCTGGTTGGTAAATTTCAAAATTTATTTTTCTAGAGTTTTAAATTTGTTTTACTTATGCAGCGTGTAGTGGGGGCGTAAGAGAATCAACCAACCCATTCCCATCACCCCGTGGGTGTCGTAAGAAGTGACAAATGAAAACTGATACAGGATATGGGCAGCAGCATCAACTTACCCGCATACCAAGCGTGACAAATATGGCTCAAGCTCCTTTTTTATAGGATAATGGTATCGAGTGTAGAGTAGAAGGAGAACCATCTTATAAGGTGCGAAAGTTGAAAAAGTGTCCTACTATATACCGAAAATAGAGGTTCCAAAACCTACCACAATAGCGCTGGCGTCTGGTAAAAACTACGATATGAATATAGCTGTTGTAGACGGAGTGAAGTCAGCTGAATTCAAATTTTTGAAAAATTTCATGACTAGAGTAGTTAGTAAAATGCCAGTATAAAAACCTCAACTGTTTACCTAGTACAAAACTAAGCGGATTGGTCGGTCCTTGTTTATTTTTCCATCTTATTCTTATTAATTTTGGCGCTTTTTTTTAATTTATCTTATGCTACTGCAGCGCCACCCTTATTGGATGCGTTTTTAGGGACACTTTTCATATAAGGAAATGGTCCTCCTTTTACTCTACACTCCATAGATAAGGGTAACAAACGAGCACACGGTCCACCGGATAATAAGTGGTTGATGTGGCCCATAAACAAATACATATATCCTCGATGACGAATCCAAATGCAGATACGTTGTCACCCATGAGGACTAAGATAAAATGCCTCGCTTCCAGTAAAACGTGTCTCCGGTTCTCTACACTCACCATACGAAACACAGCAGCGTTAAGCTGCTATTTTACGCTGGTATTCTGTGAGAGCGTGATCTTTCCCCGTTGAGCCGACCCATTTGTGCTACAACTATACCAGCAATATAGCTGCAGCATGGATCTACCATGTTTAAAACATTTTGGTGTTAGAAATATTTCTAGCATTGCATTTCCTTGCTTCTTTCTTTCCTTCGGTGTTAAGTGACTTATGTAACATAATTTTAAATAATCAAGTAGACCTGTGCTTTGCTGCAGAGACAGGACAGACATGGTAAATGCCGTGTCCCGTCGAAATTGTTCCACTGGAAATTAACCAACAAAAGTAGTGGAATATTCCGCTGGTACCGAGTGTGCAGAACGATATGTTTCATAATTTCCATAGTGACCAAGATCAGGCCCACCTTCTAGCTGTTTCGACTAAGGAATCTAGTCACTGGTTATTTGATGGAGAAAGCTTGCGCATCACCGTAGGATTCTGACTAGGAGCAGCGTCGATGAGTTTGGGCTCCACGGACTTTCATGTAATAAAAGTGCTTGTAGATTTTCACGGCAAAGTTCTTTGTATGATGTCATCCGAAGAGCTCTTCTCTCTTTAAATTTTCCCTCGGTTTAAGAGCCTTGTGGAAAGTTTTGAGACGATGGCAGGAGACCCGACGATATGACATAGGTCCCTTGGGAGGGATGTAAAGCCCTAGTGTGGGATGCTACTTGCGTACCTGATTTGACATCCTCTCATTTCAGGGGTATCTCGTTTAGAGCCGGGTCGGCATCACTGTCAGCTGAACTAAGTAAAAGGCGCAAATATGAGTCTCTGAGAGATGTCTACATATTTGTGTCATTTGCTATGTAGATACTATCGGTCCTTGGGGTTCACTTGCGGTGAAGCTCCTAAAGGAACTCTATCCGCGACTGGTTGTCGCTGTTGGTGATAAGAGGGCTGGTTCTTTTCTTGCTTAAAGGCTAAGCATACCCATTTAACGAGGAAATGCAGCCAGCGTTCTTGGCGCGATACCACGGGGAGTAGGACTGTATGATAATTTAAGTTGTTAGTTTTTTTTTATTGTAGTATTTTAATATTGTATATATTTCACGAGGTATTAAAAATGGATTTAGAATAGAAGGCGATAGGCCCCCAGTGGATTTTAACGGGCTGTAATGTGTTTTTTATGATTACCTATTTGTTTTTATTTTTCCATAAATGATAGTAATTTGCTGAAGACGTACGAATATAAATTATATTTGAATACTTAAAGACGCTGGATGTGGACGATGGTAGTTGTAGTACCAACAGTTATTTGGTTAATATATCATAAATAAATCGAAACAAAAATAATTATTATTCCATCATCGACAACAATCGCTTCTGGTACTTTACCGTTGAACATGGAGTAGACCCTTCCTAATTCGGCTCATATTAAAATTTCGATTTAAAGTAAATACCTACTATAAACTAATAACTAAATAGTTATAATCTGCAATTAATTAGGGAAAAATCTAATTTTATAAAATAAATATTCAAGGCCATGTTCGGTAAACATAAAGGAACACGGGCCACCGATGTACCAGGACAAAGCGTCGTTTATTAGAAAAATGTTAAATCACAAAACTGCTGTTATAACAGCAGCATTTTTAACAGTGGTAGAGCCACGCGGCAGCTTTTGCTGTCGCACGGATGGGCCGGCTCGAACCGGGGTGGTACCACGACCTCACAGAATACCAGCGTGAAGTAGAGGTTTCCCTCTGCGTTTCGCTTGGTGAGTGCAGGTGGCCGGAGGCCCTTTTTACTGGAAATGAGGCATTCCATCTTAGTCCTCACGGGTGACAACGCATCTGCATTTTGATTCGCAAACGAGGATAGATGTAGATGTCTATGGACCGCAGCAACCACTTACCATCAGGTGGACTGTGTGCACGTTTGTCACCCTTATCCTATAAAAAAAAAGCATGATGACAGCTGAAAAAGGATAAAACAAAAAATAACGTTATTTCAGAATTTTAATAAATTTTGATGTATCGCTACCATTACCTTTCAATTCCACCTACTCATTACATGTTATCATTCCCCTACTGGCCACAGGCTTCTTCTCAGTGAAGAAGAGATTATAAATTAAAGGTTATACGATTTCAAATCAAGTGTTCTCTATTAAGAGAGCGTTTGATTTGAAATCTATACGTTTTTACAAAAAAATCCCAAAAATATGTCAATGAAAAAATCAACAAGATTAAAAAAAACTCTAAAAAACTATCCCGTAGTAGAAAAAGAGCATTTGAGTTGTAACGTTGCTGTAAACTTTGAAAATTCCAAAAAAAAATGGTTGTATTCTATATTGTTTGATCGCAATGCTTGGCAATAATAACGTCAGGCGTTTTCCGCTCTGCATGTATAGGTTAAAACACGGCAGCAAGCTATTTTAAAACAAATCCTCAAACTCTGATATCTCATCTATTACTCTCTGTATTATCCATGAAAGTAAAATTTTCTTCGTAAAATATTTCTTTTTTATTGGTAACGACACTTTTGTTTCCTAACACCAATATGCGTACATGTAGCAAAATAAAAAACCGTAAGTAGAAAATTGGATAATCTGAAAATAAAACCTCGTATCGCTATTGAATAAAGGAAGACATTTCACCCTGAGGCGGCGTAGCTACATTGTGCGAGTACGTGCCAAATTATATGCTTTGACTGTGTAATATTCCGAATAACAACGTAGTCTACACACAGTATTAAAGGGTAATTTCACAGAATGCGAGAATTTCGAGTTCGACACCCGCCAGCTTAGAATAAAATGTTAATTGCAATTTTAAGTGCTAATTACCACGTGCTCAACGATGAAGGAACATTGTGAAGAAATTTGTATTTCGAAAAAATTAAAAAAAAAAATATATATTTCGAAGCCATGAGGTGTTCACTAACACGCATTGGGGCAGCACCGTGGACAGTTTTGTCGTGTTGTAGCGGCGCTGTCTTCGCGCCACAAGTGAAACATATTGAAGCCTAAATCGCGCTAACAAAGTTTCGAAGTTAAAGCAGTATATATAGAATAGCTCCGAACTACCAATTCGGGGCGTTGGCCGCTCCCCGGGCAGAACACCTTGCCCGGCGGGTGATCTCCTCTTTTCATTCCACCCGCCACAGTTTAAAACTCTTTTAAAAGTTAGAGAAGACCTGTGTCCAGAAGTGGGACGTATATATAGGCCGTAATTTTGTAACATTTTTATTAAGGGCTACGTAGTTGTTTCAAAGATTTTGATTACGTACTTAGCATAGTCACTCTAAAGCTATGTAATGGTTGCAGTACGAAGAGATTGACAACTGGTAAAGAATAACGCTCTAATTAAATACCGGCGTTAAATAGAATCAACGGAGACTAACCATCTGCGCGGGACAAGATTATAGTAAACGAGTGTGTGTGCAAGCAAAGGTCCACTCTCAATTCCCTCACTCTCGTAGTAGCAATGATGGCAATCCGATACTCCGATAATCCGAAGCAGATCATACGCAGGACCATTGGATTTATTTGTTTTCCAAGGCACGGGGTTTTAACACCGCCAAAGAAAAACCAATTACTGATTTTGTCCCGACCCGGGATTCAAACTTCAGATCTCATGATCAGCAATCGCGTTTACGAACACTAAACAAACGAGGCAGTCAAAATTAATCATCATCATCATCATTATAGCCCCTTTCAAGCCTACTGCTAAACATAGGCCCCCTAATGATTGCGACAAAGCACGGTTGTGAAGCACCTACCTTCCATCGACTTCCTGCATATATAAACAGGTTGTCCCTTCATCTTGTTGGGTGCCACCCTACATATCGCTTACCAGTATGAGGTTGCTACTCGAGAATTGTTCTTCCCCATCGGTCAAAAATAATATCCTCTAAAATATTATACCTAGTCAGGTCATAAATTCTGTCACATGTATAATATAAAATAATTGAAACAAGTTTATTCATTATGTAACCATTTATATACCAAAATGAACTTAATAAAACATAGATTCTTATGACACTAAAGTTTATTCAAAATGACCTCCGTGATTTTGAATACAGGCCTTCAATCTGCACGGCCAGTCGTCTATCGCAGCATGAACGAGGTCCATGTCAATATCGGCGGCTGCCTTAATCAAGGATGTCTTGAGTGACTCCAAATTGGGATGAGGCTTTGAGCACGCCTTTTCCTCCAAGTGTTGCCATATCTTGTAATCTAACGGATTCAAATCTGGACTGGAGGAGGGCCAGTCTTCGTGCCGGATGAAGTCGATTTCACGCGCCGCCAGCTAGTCTTGTGTGCTCTTCGCTCTATGAGCTGGCGCCGTGCAATATTCCTCTACAAGATGCAGAAGCGTACAAGCTTGATTGTGAATGTGGTTTCTCATATATAGGGCAAACAAAACGATCAATAAAGACCTGCGTAAAAGAACACATAGCTGACGTGAAGCACCAATATTCTAGACGGCCCCCGCCATGACAGAGAACATCGATTTCTGCCAAGGATGATACGTGTGGCTATTGAAATTAAAAAAAAACATCCTAATTTCAATAGAGAGGGTGGCTGGGTACTACTACCTGCTTGGGATCCTGTTATTCATAAAATTAAAACAAAACCCAAGCATACCACTGCAACAATTCAAAACACAGTAAGTTCATTCTGCGTAGATCGGACCAAAATTAATAATTAAAAAAGCTGAAGGTACTCCGGGTTAATGTTTTATACTCTTATATCAAGTTTTGATGTATGCATAACTAAAAGGTGTGTGGTAATCTCTCCAATGTTGCCCAGCTGAATTGAATCAGTCTATTAACCTCCCGATCCAAGTTGAACCTTTCAGGATAAAATTTCCTAGGTAAACATACTCATCATGAACTTTTAGCATAGTTCTCACAACACCTAGCGGTATTCATCTATGCGGTGCTGCAAAACTTTGATTTTTTTGTTTTGATATCGATATTGAATATTAAAATGTTTCGGGGATTTTAATTTGGCTCTGACGCTACTTTTCAATATTAGTCTGGAAATTGAGTTTGTATTAATTTAGAGATAGGAATATTCTATGGAAGATATTATACCACGCATTGGTTAAGGCCCGCCTTTACGACGCCCACGCGATGATATTATATATTGTCTTTCATCGTAGCTTCGAGAAATAAAGGCGTAATGTTGACATGTTGAAATGTTTTAATTATAGTGATAATTTTGCTTTCATATATTTTTGTATTCATCATTCATTCATCATTACAGCCCTTCACAAGTCCACTGCTGAACATAGGCCTCCCCCAAAGAATGCCACAAAGCACGGTCCTGAGCCACCTGCATCCATCGACTTCCTGCATGTCTTACCAGGTCGTCACTCCATCTTGTGGGGGGACGCCCTACACTTCGCCTACCGGTACGAGGCTGCCACTCGAGAACCTTTCTTCCCCATCGGTTGTCGGTTCTTCGAGCTATATGGCCGGCCCACTGCCACTTCAGCTTACTAATCCGTTGGGCTATGTCGGTTACTCTGGTTCTACTGCGGATATCCTTATTCCTAAGTTTATCACGCAGAGAAACTCCGAGCATAGCCCTCTCCATAGCTCGCTGAGCGACCTTGAGCTTCCTCATACGGCCAGCAGTGAAGGACCACGTCTCAGTTCCGTAAGTTATCACTGGCAACACGCACTGGTTGTACAATTTCGTTTTAAGGTTTTGAGGTATGTCTGACGAGAAGATGTGTCGTAGCTTCCCGAACGCTGCCCAGCCGAGTTGAATCCGTCGATTGACCTCTCGGTCGAAGTTGGACTTACCTAGTCGGACTATTTGTCCCAGGTAAACATACTCGTCAACAACTTCGAGCTTAGTGCTCACAACAACTACCGGCATAGGTGTGACATGGACATTAAACATAATCTTTGTTTTGTCCATGTTCATCTTAAGACCTATCCGTTGGGAGACACTATTGAGGTCATTGAGCATAGTGCTTAGTTCCTCCAGCGATTCTGCCATGAGGACTATATCGTCGGCAAATCGAAGGTGAGTGATGTACTCGCCATTGATGTTAATTCCGTATCCTTTCCAGTCCAGAAGCTTGAAAACGTCTTCCAATGCAGCGGTGAAGAGTTTCGGGGATATAACGTCACCCTGTCTTACACCTCTCTGCAATTGGATAGGTTTCGTACTCTGGTTCTGTACTCGGATAGCCATCGTAGCTCTACTGTACAAACACTTCAGCACTTCGATATACCGACAGTCAACTTGGCACCGCTGAAGGGACTGCAGCACCGCCCAAATTTCGACGGAATCAAAGGCTTTCTCATAGTCCACATACGCCAGACATAGTGGCAAATTGTACTCTTCGGACTTCTGTACAATTTGCCGTAGGGTATGTATGTGGTCTATGGTGCTAAAGCCCTTTCGGAAACCGGCTTGTTCGGGAGGCTGGAAGTCGTCAAGTCTGCGCGCGAGACGATTCGTAATGACTCTCGAAAACAGCATGTAGACGCGGCTCAGAAGGGAAATCGGTCTGTAGTTCTTCAAGAGAGCGTTGTCACCTTTCTTGAAGAACAAGACCACCGCACTTCTGCTCCACGCCTCCGGTGTAATGCCACCATGGAGGACGGAATTAAAGAGTCTCTGAAGGACTTCAAGTACCGGTCTTCCACCCGCTTTCAGAAGCTCCGCTGTAATTCCATCCTCGCCTGGGGCCTTGCCGTTTTTAAGGTCCTGGAGAGCCATTCTAATCTCGCTCAGACTGACGTCCGGGATATCTTCGGAATAGTGTCGAATAAGACTCGCTCTTGGATCGTTACTCACACTTGCGTGTGGCTCCAACGATGACGTGTACAGCTGCCCATAGAACCTCTCAATCTCACTCAAAATCTCAGGTGCCCCGGAAACGATGCTGCCACATTCGGTCTTCAGCTTTGACAGTTGGCTCTTTTTGGCAGACAGATCTCTGGCAAAGACTTTGGAGCCTTGGTTCCGCTCGATCGCTTCTTCAATACGAGCTGTATTGAAGTTGCGTAAGTCTCGCCGCATGCATTTAGAGATCTGTCTGTTCAGTTGCCTGTATGCTGTCAAATCTGTTGAAGAATGTAGCCTCATCTCCCGTCTAACAGCCATGAGATTAAGAGTGTGATCGGAGAGTTTTTGTGTTCTTCTGCGGCGGGTCTTGCAGAACTTAGCTCCGACCGCATGGACAGTTTCCACGAGCTTGTCATTCATATCGTCCACTTCATTGCAGTTTTCTAGGCACTGAAAACGGTTTCGTAACTCGAGCTGAAAGGTTTCGGGACTTTGGATTAGAGCACGAGGGGGACGGAGCGTTGACTTCATCAGACGAGACCTCTCCAACTTAACATTTAGGTTCAGTGTGCCTCTAACCATTCGGTGATCGCTGCCGGTTTTCACCCTCGCGATCACTGAGACATCACTGAACAGTTGTCGTCTGGTCGTCATAATGAAGTCAATCTCATTTTTTGTCGAACCGTCGGGGCTCGACCAGGTCCACTTCCTGTGGGGCCGCTTCTTGAAGAAAGAGTTCATCATAAAGAGTCCCTCTTTCTCCATGAAGTCGGCCAGCTGCTGGCCCCTTGGGTTCCGTTGCCCTATTCCAAATTTCCCTACTTTCAGCTCACCGTTCTCTCTTGTGCCTAGTTTTGCATTGAAGTCTCCCATTAACACCGTATATTGGGTTTTGGAGGAATGCATGGCTCTAGAGATATCCTCATACATTTCCTCCACCTCCTCATCGGGGTATGCCGAGGTTGGTGCGTAAACCTGTATGACCTTCAGCGAATACCGTTTGGTGATTCTGAGTATAAAGTACGCAACCCTCGTCGACACACTCCCGATCTTTACAACGTTGTTAACGAGAGACTTGTGGACGATAAATCCGACACCTCCTTGGGACAGATGGTCGCCCTCCCGGTGATAGAGCAAGTTGCCGGATTCGAGGATTACCGTGTCCTCCCCCTCTCTTCGGACTTCGGATAATCCTATAATATGCCAGCGCAACTTGTCTATCTCTTCTTCCAGCTCCACGATCTTCTCGTCAGTCCTCAGGGTGCGTGCGTTGTACGTTGCCAGGTCGAGTCGTCGTAGGTGGCAACCGAACCTCCACCGGAGATTCTTAGCACCCCCTGCCCCGCCGTTACCATGGTCGCCACCGTAGCCAGGAATAGCGGGGCCGCCGGGGACTAGGGGCCGTCTGTTTGTTGTTTTCATCATTGGGGGGTATTTGCCATAGTTGCCACGCTTGGCGAGCGGGTTGGCAACCGCAGTTATTTTATTGTACTTTCGGCTATTATCAGGAAGATGCTGCTGCCCATCTCCTGCCTGTTTCCCTTTGTCGCCTTTTACGACACCCACGGGAGGATATGGGGTGGTGGATATTCTTGACCGCCACTACACGGCAGATTTTTGTATTTACCTTTGTTAATTTCTACAAAGATAATTGTAAGCACTTTTGTATTTGAAAAAACAACACTCCGCTGTGAGTCAGAGATTAATTTCTCTTGAAAAATCTCTTAAGAAGTTACTTTCTACTTAGTTGGGTACTCTAAATAAATTTACTTCCTTTGTTTATCCCTTGCTGTTAAACACTTTAGACATTTAGTTTTTTTATAAGATTTTAAATTATTAATAGATATATTTCTGAATGTAGCAAAGACTGTAAGAAACCTAATGGATAATATAGAAATTAAAAATAATGACAATCTTAAAAGTTTACTGAAAAGAGAAAAATTCAATTACTTACCCTATGTTACTTTCACAACTAAGACGAATCTAACGACACTTCAAAAACGTGAAAATTTATCAAGCCGTTTAGGCTTCACAGCGGGACAAAGTAGTATTTACAACATATCATCCCGTGACGGAGGGAAGAAGGAGATGAACCAGGAGATAGGCAACAGCGTCTTCCTAACATCAACTAAAATATAAAAAACTGCGTTCACCAACCCGGCCGCCAAGCGTGGCGACAATGGCAATCTCTGGGAGAGCCTAATGTTCATCAGTGGCCTTTATTAGGCTGTAACGGTAATTCCTAAAATTACTTGCAAGTACCTAAATCAGAAATCGGCTCACACGTACAGTGGCAGCGCGGTAAACGAATTGCTTCATAACTGTCTCATAATTCAGAGAAGGCCTGTGCCCAGCATGTTCAGTAGTGGTCCTTTGATAGGTTGTGGCGGTAACGATATCTTAACCATGTGTGAATTAGACAAATGATAATCTTTATTATGTTTAAGTAAAATGCTCGCAACAAGGGGATTGAGTCTTAATTGATAATTAAGAAGAAAATCTCATAGTTTATAATAACACTAATAAGCTCATTATTTCGGGCATAGCCCATATGCAATAACTTAAATTAAAAATTTTAAAATTTCCGAAACAAAAATAATTGATGATCTTCAAACGGCTGAACAGATTTTCTTGGAACATAGCTAAAACCACTATTCTTTGAGACACTTTTCAAACAAAAAAAAAACTTAATCAAAATCGGTTCATTCGGTTAGGAGTTATGATGCCACAGACTGACACAGATACATAGATACACAGATACATAGATAATACACACTACCTCTGTGTTTGCCGGCGCGCGGTTAAGAATGCTAAAACTACACAAATAAAAAAACACAAAAATACAAAATAACAAGCAAAAGTATAAGACAAACACGGAAGTTAAACAACAAAACAAAAAATAAAGAAATAATTAGAATACACACATTTTTCACATAGTCTAAAGTTATTGCTTTGTTATTTCTTCTTGAAAAGAGAAATTCACTCTTTATGGAGTTGGTGTCTTGGTTGGTATTAGTAATTGACCCCCGATAACTATTTACCCTATTTTTTTGCATTTAACATTTAAAGACCTACATAGTTTATAACTTTTTTCATAGACTATAATAAACTCGTTTGTAACCCTTACTTCAATAATAAGCGTTTGATATTTTTTAAACGCGGTCATTTTAATTTTGCCTTTTACATTTCTGATTTTTCTTCCCTTACGGTTGACATCTCTAATATAACATGCCTTGTTTTGAATACTTTTTATCATTTCAATGCCTTTTGTATCCAAGCTGCGGCCCGTAAAAGAAACGAAAGCAAGAGTTTGCTTTGTCGTTTGATTAGATATTATGATCTCGTCTTTGTTTGGAGAAAATTTCTACAAAATTGTATTTTGAATACGCTTTTATTAGCTTATTTGTGTAACGGGGTCTTTTAATATAATTTTCACCAATCTGCCCTCTACAAGGGCAGATTGACTTTGAAAACACACTCGTATCAACACTAAAGACCGATGACAACACTAATTCAATTATTTTATCCTAACATGTTGATCATGATCACCAGGATAATATAAAATAATAATTATCAGAATCATCACAGTCCATCATCAATGCGTGTTATTTTAAGTTTATTAAACTGTATACATTATATAAATTTAACTAGGTGGTAGTTGGTCACTATTAAATAAGTGGTGGGAGTCTTATTCTGATTAGGGTTCCTTGTGGGCAATTACCACCCTATTACCTATTCCTGCCGCCAAGCAGTAGTGCATGAACTGCTGCGTTTTGATATGAAGGCCATAGAAAGCCGGCATAATTAAAGACTGTTAAGCATTCCACCTAAAGGGTGTCAACGCGATTGTAGGGTTCTTTGTTTAAAGTTTTTTTTAGGTGTCCATGGACATCAGTTGCCACTTTTTTTATAGGACAGGGTGACAAACGATCACAGAGTCACTACTAATATAGCTGCAGCATAGCTCTACCACGTACAAAACTTAACATCAGATTCTCTATAATTGAGGTAAATTCGTTTGTAACTTCGGTTTTATAAAATAATCAATTCTTAAGGGTTTATGTCAACGGATAAACTGGTACAAATAAGGGTTATTAAAAATAACAATGAGAACAAAGTTGGCCAACAGAATTACTGTATGGTGGTCTAGGAAGCGATTATAGGAAATCCAGACACCGACAGCACCGTCAAAGGTGCAAGACATCTGTTATTGCAATCAGCAATCTGACTAAATTATAGCAAATTTTTTCAATATATGGTGAATATCATAACGAGCCGTGGACTTTGGGTTAATAGTCTCTTCTATAGAAAAACGTAATATGGCTGCTTTTGCTAACATTACTTACACGTGTTGCACACAATTTGATGATTGGTGGACGAGACTTATGCGGCTGAATGATAACAAAAATCCATTTAATCCCAAATATATCAGATCATCATCATCATTAGCCCCGAAAAGTTCTTACAATAGAGCCTGTCTCGTTACAGGAAGGATTTGTCTTAATAGTCATGCTTGCCGTGCGGATTGGTAAGAAAGTTGGCAGAAAGTCAGAAGGTACCGCGTACCTTTTATACTGTTGTCCGTCATCGGTCTGGGTAAACGAGATTCCTCATATTATATTGGAAGCCATTAAAAAATTCTGGCAATTCATATGATAGGATATGACGATCGATTGAAGATAGGCTGTAACATTATCAGTGCGTGTGTAACTATATGATCCAGGAAACCTTTAGTAATTAGGGCTATGAAAGCCTGGAATATACATAAGCTGTTATTTAGACCGTGTATGGCGGTGTAAGACTATCCACGACCACATATCATCCCGTAGGTGTTGTAAGAGGCGACAGGGGGAAACAAATCAGGAGATAGACACCAGCGTTTTTCAAATAACCACGTAAAATAAAGAAAAACTGTGATTGCCAATCCGCTTGCCAAGCGTGGCAATGCTATTTACTATGGCAGTTATACCCCCTATGAGACGATCTATGTGGGAGGCCTATGTTCAGCAGTGGACTTTAATAGGCGGTAACGGTAACAGTTACTTAGATATACAATAATAAAGAGTGAAAAGATATAGTTTATTTTATTATATTATATAGGATAGGGTGACAAACGAGCACACAGTCCACCTGATGGTAAGTAGTCGTTGTGATCCATAGACATTCACATCTATCCTCAATATAGAATATTTAATGCAGATGCGTTGTTACCCGTGAGGACCAAGATGGAATGCCTCTTTTCCAGTAAAAAAAGGTATCCGGTTCTCCACACTCACCACACGAAACACAGCAGTGTTAAGCTGCTATTTTACGCTGGTATTCTGTGAGAGCGTGGTCCTCCCCGGTCGAGCTGACCCATTGATGCTACAACTTTACTACTAATATAGCTGCACCATTGCTCTACCGCGTAAGAAAATAATATATATTAGAATGAGTGTGACAAACGAGCACACAGTTCACTTGATAGTAAGAGGATGCTGTGGCGCATGGACATCTACATCTATCCTATCATCTATACCAAGAATCAAAATACAGGTGCGTTTTCACCACTGAGGTTCACACTAAGGTAAGGTAAGGTAAAAAGGGTCTCCCGTTCCCTACCCTCACCATACGAAAATGCTAATTTGAGTTAGTGTCCTGTGATAATTTCTGTTGGGGCGAACATTTGACTGTAATACTGGAGAGCAAAAAGAGGTCAGAAATATTATGCAATTTAGATTATACTTCATACAGTTTGCATGCACAAAAAAGAGCCACGCGGCAGCTTTTGCTGTCGCACGGATGGGCCGGCTCGAACCGGGGCGGTGGTACCACGACCTCACAGAAAACCAGCGTGAAGTAGAGGTTTACCTCTTCGTTTCGCTTGGTGAGTGCAGGTGGCCGGAGGCCCTTTTTGCTGGAAATGAGGCATTCTATCTTAGTCCTCACGGGTGACAACGCATCTACATTTTGATTTGTAATAGAGGATAGATGTAGATGTCTATGGGCCGCAGCAACCACTTACCATCAGGTGGACTGGGTGCTCGTTTGTCACCCTTATGCTATAAAAAAAATTCCAAAAATTCCTTCAGTACAGTAAATGGTGAAATGGATAGGTATACCAATATATCAATGTTAAACGTATCAATGAGTATCACATCTATCTACTTCGAATACAAGAAAGAGTAACTGGCTGTTTGCTGACGGAACACAACTTGATTAATAATGTTTGGTGGAAAACTATACTAATTATTTACAAGATTTTCAAAAAAACTAAAACCATTATTTAATCGAATATAGAATAATATATTTAGGCTGCGTTATCATCAGAGATGTGCGAAGTACCTGAGGGGTGTGACGAGGCTTAACGGAGCTGTGAATGGCTGTTACTCTTTCCACTAAAACGATTAAGGTATGAGAAAGATGAGCAGTTGGAAAATATGTTACGGGCTCTTTTAGTAATGATATGCCAGCAGGTCTTTTGACTGTTAGTTTCATAGTTCGCTTAGCCACGCAGCCTTGCTCACATCCCTTGCAAGCCCTCCTCGCTCTTACCACGTGACTAAATACTCTCTTGTATCCCTCAAACTTATCTCCTACTTCTTTTATATGCTCAAATAACTATAAGCACATTTTCACAAAAGCCGTGCTTAGCCATACTAGGAAAATAAAGTAATCCTATTGGTGGATTTTTTTCCTCGTGCGTCTCTTAGTTACTTTTCACGGAACTAGAAACGCAGCTTTAACCGTTATTAGTGATTATATTCTCTTTGTCCGGTCAGCTGAAAAATTCATTACATCTTTTACTTGGTTGTTATAAAGTCTAGCATCTTATTTTGTTTCTTTCTTGCTTACTTGCAGCTCTTATTGTAATAGTGCTCTTCTGGGTAGGTACCTATATCTGTTGACAAGCAGAAGTGCGTGCACTGTCGTGTTCCGGTCTGAAGTGTATAGAGAGACAGTATAACTACAGGCTGAGAGGCAATCCATGTTAGTCCTCAAGGTTGAAAACACATCTGCAAGCTTCTTTGCAATGCGGGTGTCGAAGGGCTGGAGTAGCTTTCTTCTTATTTAGTTATTAAATTAGTGTCGGGATAATTAGACCTTAGACACACGTTCTTTTTTTGAAATCGTTAAAAAAATTAAAAAGAGCAAATCATACAAAACAAAAAAAAACATAATAAGTTCATTAAAACATAAAACGCAGCTCAAATGGTTTCTAAAAGTTATTTTGCAACTTCATGCGATAATTAATTTATTAAGTCAATAAATAACAAGCATCTTAGTGCTTCCGGTGCAAAGTTAATATGTAAAGGTATACGAGGGCGGCACTGAAAATTTCGGGAATCAAGGAAGTGACACAACATTACTATTCAAAAATATATTTATTGCTTTTCGAAGTATTTTCCGCAAAATTTGACACATTTTTCCATACGATGGAACCAATCATTGAAGCAACCATTCCATTCGGAAGTTGGAAGTTCGGAAGTCTCGAAAATGGCCGTTTTGTAGGCGTCCACAGCTTCTTCAGGTGATGAAAATCTCTGTCCACGCAATTTATTCTTTATTTTAGGGAAAGTATAGAAATCATTAGGGCTTAGGTCGGGGCTTTACGGCGGATGGTCTAATAATTCTATGTTTTCTTGCTCTAAAAACTTTTTTGTTCTGTGTGCGATGTGAGAACTCGCATTGTCGTGATGGAGGATGATGCGGCGGTTGCAGTTCTCTTTACGGAGTTTAGAAATGACCTGTGGCAAACAAATGCTAGCATACTATTCTGCATTAACCGTTCTTTGTTCCTCAAGAGGAATAATCGTAACATGGCCGGTTTTGGAGCCAATCGTGGCCACCATTTTTTTTGCAACACTCCGTGAACGAACAATTTTTGTTGGCTTAAACTCATTTCGAACACCCAAACTCGTGACTGGTTTTTTGTTTCGGGTTCGTACGCGTATATCCAGGATTCGTCACCTGATACGATGTTGTATACAGCATTTGAGGATCCTGCGCGGAATCTTTCGAGAGTTCTGACGCACCAAGTAACGCGAGCCGCTTTTTGCTCTTCACAAAGCGTTGGCAGGGTTGGCAGCCAAAGATTTTTTTAGTCGTTATTATGAAGACGCTGCTGCCCATTTCCTGATTTATTTCCCTCTGTTGCCTCTTACGACACCCACGGGATGATATGGGGTAGTTGATTTTCTTACACTACACGGTCATATTTTATATATCGGAATATTTGTCCCAGGTAAACATACTCATCAACAACTTCGAGCTTAATGCTCCCAACAACTACCGGCACATGTGTGACGTGGACATTAAACATGATCTTTGTTTTGTTCATGTTCATCTTAAGACCTATCCGTTGGGAGACACTATTGAGGTCATTGAGCATAGTGCTTAGGTCCTCCAGCGATACTGCCATAAAGACTATATCGTCGTCAAATCGAAGGTGCGTGATGTACTCGCCATTGATGTTAATACCGTATTCTTTCCAGTCCAGAAGCTTGAAAACGTCTTCCAATGCAGCGGTGAAGAGTTTCGAGGATATAATCACAATGTCTTATACCTGTCTGCAGTTGGATAGGTTTCAAGTACTGTACGGTTGAAAGTGAAATACAGTTTGCTTATTATCTAAATACAACACTATGACATTTAAAATAACAGTAAAAAAACATGAAGTCAAAAGAAATAAACCTAGCAAGCCAACAGCATAGCAAAGTGGCGAAGCAATCAGCTTTGTAGCGGTTTCTAACGGTTGCCGTTGAGCAATAAGTTTCTAAATAGGAGGTTCAGATGCCTGGGTGATCAGTAATCGATTGCTGAAAACAGAATTTAAAAATTCAAAACCGTTCTCGAGATAATCATGGGCCAGACGGACAGATGGACAGACATCGTGAAATCAAGTTTTGAACGAGCTAGTAGGTAAAATATTTCCCAAACATTTCTATGTATCGTGGAGGGGTTTTACATACATAAACTGTACATGAACAAACATCTAGTCACGGACTGCTTTTGACCTGTTATAATCGGGATTCGAGTCCGTGGCTAGCAGTGTCGCAAGCGAATGCTTAGCCACTTTACTGCCGTACCGTCATATCCTGGTTGGTAAAATACAAAATTTATTTTCTTATGTTTCAAACAAGTATAAAAAGGCCAGCGTGGGCTTAGCCCACTCCACACATGTTATCTTTAAAATCAGTACAAATACTAAAAGTAAATAAGTTATTATATGCGTTTCGGCCTAGTCTCGTCTTAGCGAGCGATCCAGGCAGCCAGCTTCACTTGTCAATTATGTTTAGATTTGTGTTACTTATGCAGCGTGTAGTGGGGGCGTAAGAGAATCAACTAACCCATTCCCATCACCCCGTGGCTGTCGTAAGATGTGACAAAGGAAAACTGATACAGGATATGGGCAGCAGCATCAACCTACCTGCATACCAAGCGTGACAAATATGGCTCTAGCTTCTTTTTTATATGATAAGGGTGACAAACGAGCACATAGTCCACCTGATGATAAGAGGTTGATGTGGCCCATAGACGCCTACATCTATTCTCGATGACGAATCCAAATGCAGATACGTTGTCACCCATGAGGACTAATATGAAATGCCTCATGTCTAATAAAAAGTGTCTCCGGTTCTCTATACTCACCATACGAAACACAGCAGCGTGAAGCTGCTATTTTACGCTGGAATTCCGTGAGAACATGGTCCTTCCCGCAATCCTTTCGTGCTACAACTATACCAGTAATATAGCTGCAGCATGGCTCTACCACGTTTAAAACGTTTTGGTGTGAGAAATCTTTCTAGCATTGCATTTCCTTGCTGATTTCTTTGCTTCCATGCATAGTGTAAGTGACTTATGTAATATAATTTTAAATAATGAGCTTTGCTGCAGACGCACAGTATACATGGTAAATACTGTGTCCCGTCGAAATTGTTATAATTATTTGATAATTTTGCTTTTATTTATTTTTTGTATTTACCTTTGTTAATTTCTACAAAGATAATTGTAAGCACTTTTGTATTTGAAAAAACAATACTCCGCTGTGAGTCAGAGATTAATTTCTCTTGAAAAATCTCTTAAGAAATTACTTTCTACGTAGTTGGGTACTCTTAAGTAAATTTACTTCCTTTGTTTATGCCTTGCTGTTAAACAATTAAGACAGTTAGGTTTCTTTATAAGATTTTAATTTATTAATAGATATATTTCTGAATGTAGCCAAGATATATGATAACTGTAAGAAACCTAATATGGTAAGGACAGTAAATAAAAATAATGACTATCTTAAAATTTTACTGAAAAGAGAAAAATTCAATTACTTACCCTGTGCTACTTTCACAACTAAGACGAATCTAACGACACCTCATATGTTAAAATTGATCAAGCCGTTTAGGCTTCACAGCGTGACCAAGAAGTGTTTACAACATATCATCCCGTGACGGAGGGAAGAAGAAAATGAACCAGGAGATAGGCAGCAGTGTCTTGCTAATATCAACTAAAATATAAAAACAATTGCGGTCGCCAACCCGGCCGCCAAGCGTGGCAACAATGACAATCTGTGGGAGAGCCTTATGTTCATCAGTGGACTTCTTGAGGCTGTAACAGTAACTCCTAAAATTACTTGCAAGTACCTAAATGTAAAATCTGCTAACCCGCAGCGGGGTAAACTAATTGCTTCTTAATTGTCTCATTATTTACAGAAGGCCTGTGTCCATCATGTTCATCAGTGGGATTTTGGTAGGCTGTGGTGGTAACGATGTCTTAACCATGTGTGGATTAGACAAATGAAAAGCTTTATTATCTTTAAGTAAAAATGCTCGCAACAAGGGGATTGGGTCTTAATAGATAATTAAGAAGAAAATCTCATCGTTTATAATAACACTAATAAGCTCATTATTTCGGGCATGGCCCATATGCAATAACTAAAATTAAAAATTTTAAAATTCCCGAAAAAAAATAATTGATGATCTTCAAACGGCTGAACAGATTTTCTTGGAACATAACTAAAACACTATTGTTTGAGACACTTTTTGAACAAAAAAAAAACTTAATCAAAATCGGTTTATTCGGTTAGGAGTTATGATGCCACAGACTGACACAGATACGTAGATACACAGATAATACACACTACCTGTGTGTTCGCCGGCGCGCGATAAAAAAACACAAAAATACAAAATAACAAGCAAAAGCATCAGACAAACACGGAAGTTAAACAACAAAACAAAAATAAAGAAATAATTAGAATACACACATTTTTCACATAGTCTAAAGTTATTGCTTTGTTATTTCCTCTTGAAAAGAGAAATTCACTCTTTATGGAGTTGGTGTCTTGGTTGGTATTAGTAATTAACCCCCGATAACTATTTACCCTATGACCTATATTCTATAAATTATGTACTATTTGCACTGTCTTAACCTTTTAAATAACCTTTTAACCCATGTAAATGTCCGTGCATTTAACATTTAACGACCTACACAGTTTATAACTTTTTTATAGACTATAATATACTCGTTTGTCAACCTTACTTCTATAAAAGCTTTTGATATTTTTTAAACGCGGTCATTTTAAATTTGCCTTTTACACTTCTGATTTTTCTTCCCTTACGGTTGACATCTCCAATATAAGATGCTTTGTGTTGAATACCTTCTATCGTTTCAATACCTTTTCTATCCAAGCTGCGGCTCGCAAGTGAAACGAAAGCTAGAAGTTGCTTTTTCGTTTGATTAGAAATTGTGATCTCGCTTTTAGTTGTGAAAAAATTCAACAAAATTGTATTTTAAATATGCTTTTATTAGCTTATTTGTATAACGGGGTCTTTTAATGTAATTTTCACCAATTTGTAGAGGGCAGATTGACTTCAAAACTTGACTCGTATCAAGGACCGATGACAACACTAATTCAATAATTTTATCCTAATATATTGATCGGGATCGCCAGGATAATATAAAATAATCATCAGAATTATCACAGCCCATCATCAATGCGTGTTGTCTTAAGTTCTTTTAAACTGTTATACTTTATATAATTTTCACTAGGTGGTATTTGGTCACTATTTAATAGGTGGTGGGCGTCTTATTCTGATTAGGGTTCCTTGTGGGCAATTACCACCCTATTACCTATTTTATTATATAGGATAGGGGACAAACGAGCATGCGGCTCACCTGGTGGTAAGTGACTACCGCCTTCCATGAACAACTGCAACACCAGGGAGGGAATTGCAGATGCGTTGCCGGCCTTTTAAAAAGGAGTACGCTCTTTTCTTGAAGGTCCCTAAGTCGTATCGGTCCGGAAAAATCGCTGATGGTAATCGATTCCACAAGGAAGTCGTGCGAGGAAGAAAACATCTTCTAAATCGCACAGTGTTGGACCGCCAATCATTCAGATCGTGTATATGGTATCGGGAGTTCTGCCGCGATGTGCGTTCGTGAAATTTGACGGCTGGGATTAATCCGAACAATTCCTCAGAGCACTTCCCATGGTAGATGCGAAAGAAAATGCAGAGGGATGCAACATCTCTTCGCAGTGCCAATGAATCGAGCCGATCGGAAAGGGCTCGGTCGTCGACGATTCGAGCCGCTCTGCGCTAGATGCGGTCAAGTGGAAGGAGCTAGCACTGGGGAGCCCCTGCCCAGAGATGGGACGAGTATTCCATGTAAGGCCGAACCTGCGCCTTGTAAAGTTGCAAGCAGTGTGCCGGCATGAAATACTGTCCCGCTCTGCTGAGCACGCCAAACTTTTTAGAGGCCAATTTGGTCTTCTCTTCCAAGTGACCACGAAACTGCACGTCACTCGATATGTCGACGCCGAGGATTCCGATACTGGCTGAGGCAACTAGGGGAGTGCCTTGAAACTGAGGAGATACGTCAAAGGGGTTCTTTTAAGCGGTAAACGCGCAAACTTGTGTCTTCTGAGGATTAAACTGGACCTATTCCTGCAGCCAAGCAGTAGTGCGTGAACTGCTGCGTTTTGCTCTGAAGGGCATAGAAAGCCAGCATAATTAAAGACTGTGAAGCGTTCCACCTAAAAGGTGTCAACGCGTTTGTAGGGTTCTTTGTTAATAGTTTTTTGCAGGTGTCCATGGACAGCAGTTGCCACTTACCATCAGATTCCCTATAATTGAGGTAAATTCGTTTGCAACTTCGGTTTTATAAAACAATTCAATTCTTAAGGGTTTATGTCAACGGATAAACTGGTAAAAATATTGATTATTAAAAATAACAATGAGAACATAGGTGGCCTAAAAGAATTACCGTATGGTGGTCTAGGAAGCGAATATATGAAATCCAGACACCGACAGCACCGTCAAAGGTGCAAGACATCTCGTATTGCAATCACCAATCTGGCTAAATTATAGCAAACTCTTTCTATATCTGGAGAGTATCATAACCAGCCGTGGACTTTGGTTTAATAGTCTCTTCTATAGAAAAAACGTAATATGGCTGCTTTTGCTAACATCACTTACACGTGTTGCACACAATTTTATGATTGGTGGACGAGACTTATGCGGCTGAATGATAACAAAAATCCATTGAACCCCAAACATATCAGATCATCATCATCATCAGGCCCCAAAAGTTCTTACAATAGAGCCTGTCTCGTTACAGGAAGGATTTGTCTTAATAGTCATGCTTGCCGGGCGGATTGGTAAGAAAGTACGCAGAAAGTCAGAAGGTACCGCGTACCTTTTATACTGTTGTCCGTCGTCGGTCTGGGTAAACGAGATTCCTCATATATTGGAAGCCATTAAAAAATTCTGGCAATTTAAATGATAGGATATGACGATCGACTGAAGACGGTAACAATATCAGTGGGTGTGTAACTATATGATCCAGGAAACCTTTAGCAATTAGGGCTATGATAGCCTGGAATATCCGGTTTTCCACACACACCATACGAAAAACAGCAGTGTTAAGCTGCTATTTTACGCTGATATTCTGTGAGAGCGTGGTCCTTCCCCGGTCGAGCTGACTCATTCGTGCTACAGCTGTACTACTAATATAGCTGCAGCATGGCTCTACCGCGTAAGAAAATAATATATATTAGAATGAGTGTGACAAAAGAGCACACAGTTCACTTGATAGTAAGAGGATGCTGTGGCGCATGGACATCTACATCTATCCTATCATCTATACCAAGAATCAAAATACAGGTGCGTTTTCACAGCTGAGGTTCACACTAAGGTAAGGTAAGGTAAAAAGTGTCTCCCGTTCCCTACACTCATCATTAGAAAATGCTAATTTGAGCTAGGGTTCTGTGATAATTTCTGTTGGGGCGAACATTTGACTGTAATACTGGAGAGCAAAAAGAGGTCAGAAATATTATGCAATTTAGATTATACTTCATACATTATGCATGTACTAAAAAACAAAATCCAAAAATTCCTTCAGTACAGTAAATGGTGAAATGGATAGGTATACCCATATATCAATGTTAAACGTATCAATGAGTATCACATCTATCTACTTCGAATACAAGAAAGTGTAACTGGCTGTTAGCTGACGGAACACAACTTGATTAATAATGTTTGGTGGAAAACTATACTAATTACTAACAAGATTTTCAAAAAAACTAAAACCATTATTTAGTCGAATATAGAATAATATATTTAGGCTGCGTTACCATCAGAGATGTGCGAAGTACCTGAGAGGTGTGACGAGGCTTAACGGAGCTGTGAATGGCTGTTACATTTTCCACTAAAACGATTAAGGTACGAGAAAGGTGAGCAGTTAGAAAATACGTTACGCGCTCTATTACTAATGATATACCAGCAGGTCTTTTGACTGTTAGTTTCATAAATCGCTTAGCCACGCAGCCTTGCTCACATCCCTTGCAAACACTCCTCGCTCTTACCACGTGACTAAATACCCTCTCGTATCCCTCAAACTTATCTCCTACTTCTTTATGTGCACAAATAACTATAAACATATTTTCACAAAAGCCGTGCTTAGACATACTAGGAAAATAAAGTAATACTATTGGTGGATTTTTTCATCGTGCATCTCTTAGTTACTTTGCACGGAACTGGAAACGCAGCCTTATTTGGTAAGCCGAAAAGTCCATTACACCTTTTAATTAGTTGAAATAAAGTCTTAGCAACTTATTTTGTTTTTTCTGCCTTACTTACAGCTCTTATTGTAATTGTGCTCTACTGGGTAGGTACCTATATCTGTTGACAAGCAGAAGTGCGTGCACTGTCGTGTTCCGGTCTGTATATGTCATAGAAAACAGTACAATTACAGGCTGAGAGGTAATTCAAGTTAGTCGTTTAGGTTGAAAACACATCTGCAGCCTTTTTTGCTTTGCAGGTGTCCAAGGTCTGCAGTAGCTTTCTTCTTAATTAGTTATTAAATTATCTCTATATAAAAAACTAAAACCATTATTTAGTCAAATTTATAATAATATATTTAGGCTGCGTTACCATCAGAGATGTGCGAAGTACCTGAGAGGTGTGACGAGGCTTAACGGAGCTGTGAATGACTGTTACATTTTCCACTAAAACGATTAAGGTACGAGAAAGGTGAGCAGTTAGAAAATACGTTACGCGCTCTATTACTAATGATATACCAGCAGGTCTTTTGACTGTTAGTTTCATAGTTCGCTTAGCCACGCAGCCTTGCTCACATCCCTTGCAAACACTCCTCGCTCTTACCACGTGACTAAATACTCTCTTGTATCCCTCAAACTTATCTCCTACTTCTTTTATATGCACAAATAACTATAAGCACATTTTCACAAAAGCCGTGCTTAGCCATACTAGAAAAATAAAGTAATCCTATTGGTGGATTTCTTCCTCGCGCATCTCTTAGTTACTTTTCACAGAACTAGAAACGCAGCTTTATCCGGTCAACTGAAAAGTCCATTACATCTTTTAATTGGTTGAAATAAAGCCCTAGCATCTTATTTTGTTTATTTCTTGCTTACTTACAGCTGTTATTCTAATAGTTCTCTACTGGGTAGGTACCTATATCTGTTGACAAGGTACAGGAAAAAATTCTAGTGTAAAGTCTTGTAAAGAAAGGTGACCACGGAACATAGCGTCCTCTGACCAGCAGGTGAGATATTATGTCCTCTTTTTCACCCTTATTTCTATAAGAATTATTTAATTTTACAAATATTACTTTTGATATATCCAATATTACATACTTTACTTTTAAAATATCCTCTCTAACACGAGAAAGGCTAATGTTGAGCTGTTGAAATTAAGAAGTTTGATAAATAAGAAAAACAAATGAATAAATAGACAAAATTATAAAACTATAAATAGAATATTCAATGAGGCATGCAGGTAAGCACTCATATTCTAGTCTAGTTTCTAAATGAGACGCGTTTTATGCGGAAATTATTCTGGGAAGCTTTGGATATTGTTGCAGGCACGGGAGCTAATTTATAATGTAAATTGTTTTGTTAGAACGATCTAGTATGTAAAATATTTCCCAAACATTTCTATGTATCGTGGAGGGGTTTTACATACATAAACTGTACATGAACAAAGATCTAGTCACGGACTGGTTTTAACCTGTTCTGATCGGGATTCGAGACCGTGGCTAGCAGTGTCGCAGGCGAATGCTTAGCCACTATTCTGCCGTACCGTCATATCCTGGTTGGTAAATTTCAAAATTTATTTTTCTAATGTTTTAAATTTATTTTAATTATGCAGCGTGTAGTGCCGGCGTAAGAGAATCAACTTACCCATTCCCATCACCACGTGGGTGTCGTAAGAAGTGACAAAGGAAAACTGATACAGGATATGGGCAGCAGCATCAACTTACCCGCATATCAAGCGTGACAAATATGGCTCAAGCTCCTTTTTTATGGAATAATGGTATCGAGTGTAGAGTAGAAAGAGAACCATCTTATAAGGTGCGAAAGTTGAAAAAGTGTCCCACTATATACCGAAAATAGAGGTTCCAAATCCTACCACAATAGCGCTGGTGTCTGGTAAAAACTACGATATGAATATAGCTGTTGTAGAAGGAGTGAAGTCAGCTGAATTCATATATTTGAAAAATTTCATGACTAGAGTAGTTAGTAAAATGCCAGTATAAAAACTTCAACTGTTTACCTAGTACAAAACCAAGCGGATTGGTCGGTCCTTGTTTATTTTTCCATCTTATTCTAATTAATTTTGGCGCTTTTTTTAAATTTATCCTATGCTACTGCAGCGCCACCCTTATTGGACGCGTTTTTAGGGACACTTTTCATATAAGGAAATGGTCCTCCTTTTACTCTACACTCCATAGATAAGGGTAACAAACGAGCACACGGTCCACCGGATAATAAGTGGTTGATGTGGCCCATAAACAACTACATATATCCTCGATGACGAATCCAAATGCAGATACGTTGTCACCCATGAGGACTAAGATAAAATGCCTCACTTCCAGTAAAAAGTGTCTCCGGTTCTCTACACTCACCATACGAAACACAGCAGCGTTAAGCTGCTATTTTACGCTAGTATTCTGTGAGAGCGTGGTTCTTTCCCCGTTGAGCCGACCCATTTGTGCTACAACTATACCAGCAATATAGCTGCGGCATGGCTCTACCACGTATAAAAGCAACCAAAATGTTTTAAACATGGTAGAGCCATGCTGGCTCTACCATGTTTAAAACATTTTGGTGTTAGAAATATTTCTAGCGTTGCATTTCCTTGCTTCTTTCTTTGCTTCGGTGCTAAGTAACTTATGTAACGTAATTTTAAATAATCAAGTAGATCTCCGCTTTGCTGCAGAGGCAGGGCAGACATGGTAAATGCTGTGTCCCGTCTTTTACCTACTTTCTTTCGACAGCTCGTTTCCTTTTTGGACTACCTGACTCAAATTTTCTAACGGCATCACGATCACGCGAACTCATTTCGTAAATCTTGTTTTGTTTCGCATAAACTGTTAGAAATAATTTTTAAATATCACACAGTTTTTTTACACTTTTTCAGTTTACTCAATACTTCAAATACTATAAGAACGTAATATTCACTAAAATTAAAAGATATGTACGGTACAGGAACTATTTTGCTTGTATACTGCAAGCAAAATAATTCCAAGATGACAGGAGTTGACGAACGAAATGTGTCACGGGGATTCCCCGAGCGATAGAGGAGCAGAACATTATGTCTCAACTACCGATCTGACCCGAGTGCTATGCGATAAAAAACCGATCTTGAAGTGTTTCGAGGCCCGATATTCAAGTGTAAGTACTACACTACACTACACACACTACACTACAATGAATTTTTCAGTTATGGTTTTAATTAATGAATTAGTTAACTGACTTCATTTTAATTTACCGTTATGTTATAACATTAATGAGTAATTAAGGATCAAGATTAAAATTTTTAAATAAAAAAATATAGTTAAAAAATCCATATTTTTTAAAATTTGCTTGGGTTGTTGCGCGAGGCCCCTGAAAGAGCGAGGCCCCGGGCGATTGCCCTGTTCGCCACCCCCTAAGGCCGCCGCTGAGCAAATGTACCTCATCACGCTTAAACTGCTAAACCGATTTAAATGAAATTTGGTATCGAGATAGCTTAAGTCTCGGGGAAGGAAATAGGATAGCTTTGATCACATAAATCATCCCTAAAGACGGTGATGGAATTTACTATGAAAATGAGGTTATTGATGTATCACCTATGGTTTAAAGTATAATATCTAAGCGGACGATGTCGCGGGCAAAAGCTATTTATCGAATAAAATTATTTTTACGAATTTTATCACATTTAATTTACTTAAACAGTGGTAGAGCCACGCGGCAGCTTTTGCTGTCGCACGGATGGGCCGGCTCGAACCGGGGTGGTACCACAACCTCACAGAAAACCAGCGTGAAGTACAGGTTTACCTCTGCGTTTCACTGGAAATTAACCAACAAAAGTAGTGGAATATTCCGCTGGTACGGAGTGTGCAGAACGATATGTTTCATAATTTCCATAGTGACCAAGATCAGACCCGCCTTCTAGCTATTTCGACTAAGGAATCTAGTCACTTGTTATTTGATGGAGAAAGCTCGCGCATCACCGTAGGAATCTGACTAGGAGCAGCGTGGATGAGTTTGACTCCACGGACTTTCATGTAAGAAAAGTGCTGGTAGATTTTCACGGCAAAGTTCTTTGTATGATATCATCCGAAGAGCTCTTGTCTCTTTAAATTTTCCCTCGGTTTTAGAGCCTTGTGGAAAGTTTAGAGACGATGGCAGGAGACCCGACGATATGGCATAGGTCCCTTGGGAGGGATGTAAAGCCCTAGTGTGGGATGCTACTTGCGTACCTGATTTGACAGCCTGTTATCTCAGGGGTATCTCGTTTAGAGGCGGGTCGGCATCACAGTCAGCTGAACTAAGTAAACGGCGCAATTATGAGTCTCTGAGAGATGTCTACATATTTGTGCCATTTGCTATGTAGATACTATCGGTCCTTGGGGTTCACGTGCGGTGAAGCTCCTAAAGGAACTCTATCCGCGACTGTTTGTCGCTGTTGGTGATAAGAGGGCTGGTTCTTTTCTTGCTCAAAGGCTAAGTATAGCCATTTAACGAGGAAACGCAGCCAGCGTTCTTGGCGCGATACCACGGGGAGTAGGACTGTATGATAATTTAAGTTTTTTTTTTATAGGATAAGGGTGACAAACGAGCACACAGTCCACCTGATGGTAAGTGGTTGCTGCGGCCCATAGACATCTACATCTATCCTCGTTTGCGAATCAAAATGCAGATGCGTTGTCACCCGTGAGGACTAAGATGGAATGCCTCATTTCCAGTAAAAAGGGCCTCCGGCCACCTGCACTCACCAAGCGAAACGTAGAGGTAAACCTCTACTTCACGCTGGTATTCTGTGAGGTCGTGGTACCACCCCGGTTCAAGCCGGCCCATCCGTGCGACAGCAAAAGCTGCCGCGTGGCTCTACCACTGTTAAAATGTTTTTTTTATTGTAGTATTTTAATATTGTATATATTTCACGAGGAATTAAAAATGGATTTAGAATAGAAGGCGATAGGCCCCCAGTGGACTTTAACGGGCTGTAATGTTTTTTTATGATTACCTATTTGCTTTTATTTTTCCATAAATGATAGTAATTTGCTGAAGACGTACAAATATAAATTATATTTGAATACTTAAAGACGCTGGATGTGGACGATGGTAGTTGTAGTACCAACAGTTATTTGGTTAATATATCATAAATAAATCGAAACAAAAATAATTATTATTCCATCATCGACAACAATCGCTTCTGGTACTTTACCGTTGAACATGGAGTAGACCCTTCCTAATTCGGCTCATATTAAATTTTCGATTTAAAGTAAATACCTACTATAAACTAATAACTAAATAGTTATAATCTGTAATTAATTAGGGAAAAATCAAATTTTATAAAATAAATATTTAAAGCCATGTTCGGTAAACATAAAGGAACACGGGCCACCGATGTACCAGGACAAAGCGTCGTTTATTAGAAAAATGTTAAATCGCAAAGCTGCTGTTATAACAGCAGCATGATGATAGCTGAAAAAGGAGAAAACAAAAAATATCGTTATTTCAGAATTTTAATAAATTTTGATGTATCGCTACCATTACCTTTCAATTCCACCTACTCATTACATGTAATCATTCCCCTACTGGCCACAGGCTTCTTCTCAGTGAAGAAGAGATTATAAATTAAAGGTTATACGACTTCAAATCAAGTGTTCTCTATTAAGAGAGCGTTTGATTTGAAATCTATACGTTTTTACAAAAAAATCCCAAAAATGTTTCAATGAAAAAATCAAAAAGTTAAAAAAAAATATCTAAAAAACTATCCCGTAGTAGAAAAAGACCATTGGAGTTGTAATGTTGCTGTAAACTTTGAAAATCCTAAAAAATTTCTAATTTTGTCAATTTTTTTAATTGTTTGTAAGTTTAAAAAAACTGTACAAAAATAATCCTTTAATAGAGAGCATTTAAGTTGTTATGTAAAGTATAAACTTTTACCCCTAGGAATGAGTTGATCACCTCCATGCTGGTTCTATTATAATTCATATTAATAATTGTACAAGATTATTGTAAATGTATATGTCCAAAGCATAATCCCGCTGGGTTTCTTGCTGGTTCTTACCAGGACGTAGGTAGTTTTCGTAGCATAATAATCTACATAGAATAAAAATGATTCTATTCTATACTGTTTGATCGCAACGCTTGGCAATAATAACGTCAGGCGTTTTGCCACCGATTAACTCAATGCGTTTTGCGCTCTGCATGTATAGGTTAAAACACGGCAGCAAGCTATTTTAAAACAAATCCGCAAACTCTGATATCTCATGTATTACTCACTGTATTATCCATGAAAGTAAAACTTTCTTGGTAAAATATTTCTTTTTTATTGGTTACGACACTTTTGTTTCCTAACACCAATATGCGTACATGTAGCAAAATAAAAAACCGTAAGTAGAAAATTGGATAATCTGAAAATAAAACCTCGTATCGCTATTGAATAAAGGAAGACATTTCACCCTGAGGCGGCGTAGCTACATTGTGCGAGTACGTGCCAAATTATATGCTTTGACTGTGTAATATTCCGAATAACAACGTAGTCTACACACAGTATTAAAGGGTAATTTCACAAAATGCGAGAATTTCGAGTTCGACACCCGCCAGCTTAGAATAAAATGTTAATTGCAATTTTAAGTGCTGATTACCACGTGCTCTACGATGAAGAAAATATCGTGAGGAAATTTATATTTCCAAAAAATTTAAAAAATATATTTCGAAGCCATGAGATGTTCACTAACACGCATTGGGGCAGCACCGTGGACACTATCGTCGTATTGTGGCGGCACTATCGTCGCGCCACAAGCAAAACACATTGAAGCCTAAATCGCGCTAACAAAGTTTCGAAGTTAAAGCAGTATATATAGTATAGGGCTTGCCCGGCGGGTGATCTCCCCTTTTCCTTCCACCCGCCACAGTTTAAAACTCTTTTAAAGTTATAGAAGACCTGTGTCCAGAAGTGGGACGTATATATAGGCCGTAATTTTGTAACATTTATATTAAGGGGTACGTAGTTGTTTCAAAGATTTTAATTACTTACTTAACAGAGTCACTCTAAAGCTATGTAATGGTTGCAATACGAAGAGATTGACTCAATTGGGAAAGAATAATGCTCTAATAAAAAACCGGCGTTAAATAGTATCGACGGATACTAACCATCTGCGCGGGACAAGATTATAGTAAACGAGTGTATTGCAAGCACAGGTCCACTCTCTATTCCCTCACTCTCGTAGTGGCAATGATGGCAATCCGATACGATCGGAGAGAGATTATACGCAGGACCAATGGATTTATTTGTTTTCCAAGGCACGGGGTTTTAACACCGCCAAAAAGAACCGATTAGTGATTTTGTCCTGACCCGGGATTCAAACTTCAGATCTCATGATCAGCAATCGCGTTTACAAACACTAAACCAACGAGGCAGTCAAAATTAATCATCATCATCATCATTACAGCCCCTTTCAAGCCTACTGCTAAACATAGGCCCCCTAATGATTGCGACAAAGCACGATTGTGAAGCACCTACCTTTCATCGACTTCCTGCATATATAAACAGGGTGTCTCTTCATCTTGTGGGATGCCACCCTACATATCGCTTACCAAAATGAGTTTGCTACTTGAGAATTGTTCTTCCCCATCGGTCAAAAATAATATCACCTAAAATATTATATACATAACCTAGGCTTACCTGTGTATCTTTAGAATAAACCTATGTATTTCGGTAAAGTCCAAAAATTGCGTTTTATAGAAATTTCAGCAGCTTTGGTGTCAAAATTTCATTTTAGAAATCAATTTAATCAGCTGGTGTGAGCTCAACTGTATTTGTTATTCTATTAGTTACACTTTAAAAATATTTATATTCAATTAACTACTCGGAAAAAAATCTCTAGCTTAAGGTTAAATTTGAAATTCAGTTAAATTTGTAGGTCTGCAAAAAAAAAAAAATATATATATATATATATATATATATATATATATATATATATATATATATATATAGTTATTATATTATATATATACAAACAGACACACACACATATATATATAAACGAAAGAGGATCGTCCTCAGATGCACTCATGATGGATGGCGCAAATATGCGTGCTTTACACGATAATATAAAAGAAAATATATTAAGAAGATCGTTAGGAATTCGCTGAAAATATATAGTAAAAATCCTATAAATAACAACGCTTGCCAGGTTACCACAGAGACGCTGCATTACTAGAGTAAAACCTTTACTCTCGATCCAGACAGTATTTTATAGAATTATCGATACGGCCAATCCTGACATAAGACCGTCCTTGGGCATGTATAGTCATGAATTCCTGTAACAAACACTATTAATCACCAATTCTTCCGCTCGTATATCTTGACGTGAATAGGTACACTGTCCCTATCTTTGGACGTTTATACAAACACACGCTAAGTCTTCCTTTTGACCAGCCATCATCTGGATCTTTCCACTAAGAATACACAGACAAGCAGCTCTTTGTACAGATTGCATGATAGTAATAGGATCGATGGAAGATATACGCTTTAACAGCACATACCTTCTTGTAGATATACTAACATCCTTAATCATACAATAATCGAATTCAAATTCAAATTCAAATTTATTTAATTGCCATAAATAGGGTAAGTGATAGGTTTTTACAATAAAAATAAGTTGCTTAAAGACCTATTTAGCCATGAGATACGGCATGCAAACTTTTTTTTAAATTACCAAATAATATAGGTGGAAGTCGATTCTAAAATGTCAAGTTATTAAATATAAGTTATATAATTCAAAATGTCATAATTTACTATATCAATATCATAATTAAAATTTAAATACATTCAATCAAAAATAAAGGTCTGATAAAATAGTGATACGCAGTGATACACAGCAATTACGTCTATCATATAAAGCGTGCGTACCTTCGACCACGCATGAACCAGACGGCACCTTTCTCTCAAGCTATCACATACAGCTGCAAACTAATATGTCCCTATGACCAACCGCTCGGATCTGGCCCGGACGATAGTGTTATCCCAACCTGAAGGGACCGGACGGGTGAGTCCCTTCGAAAACGCTTGCACAGAACGGCACTCTCCCTTCGACCAATGTAACTCCACATTTCATAAGCCTGGGCCAGACGAATGTGTCCTTTCACTAAGCCAAATCTTCACACAAACCCATCGCTCAACATAAAACACCAATTCTGTCGACCACACAATATTCAGAGCAGAACTGCTACACTCATCGACACATTAGAACACAAAAAAACGTGTGTTTGTGTAGCGTAACAAAACAAAAAACCCGGCCAAGTGCGAGTCGGACTCGCGTACCGAGGGTTCCGAACAAATCCGTAGGTATATAAGTTTAAAATTATTAAAAATACTTTTATTATATGATGTAACTAAAAATTTTGGCTGTTCGCAATTTTTCCTTTATCTGTACTATAAAACGTTACTTCGTACCAAATTTCAAGATTCTGAGTTCACGGGAAGTATCCTGTAGGTTTTGATTCCCTTGCGAATGTCGAAAATTTGCGGCATAAACGGCTGTATCTTTTGATTGAGTTGGCTTAGAAGTTTGATTTTTTCACAGCTCCAAGGGACAGTAGACTTAATGATTTGATATGAATTTTAGCTTGATACCTCCACGCGTTCCTGAGAAAAAGGGTCTTGACAGACAGACAGACAGACAGACGGACAACAAAGTGATCCCTTATTTACGGAAGTACGGAACCCTTATTTAACCTGGAATCATTTAATATCCTGATGACAGTGATTTTTTATACCTGGTAGAGCCATGCTGCAGCTATATTAGTAGTGTAGTTGTAGCACGAATGGGTCAGCTCGACCGGGGAAGGACCACGCTCTCATAGAATAACAGCTTAATTCTGCTGTGTTTCTTATGGTGAGTGTAGAGACCCGGAGACCCTTTTTACTGGAAAAGAGACATTCCATTTAGTCATCACGGGTGACAACGCATCTGCATTTTGATTCTTTATTGAGGACAGATGTAGATATCCTATGGGTCACAGCAACCACTTACCATCAGGCGTACTGTGTACTCGTTTATCACCCTATCCTATAAAAAAACAATTGACGGCTCCGTGGCGCAGTGGCGCTAAGGGCCGCGGGTTCGATTTCCGCACGGAACATGTATTTGTATGGCCTACAAATAATTTTTCTTATTCTGGATGTTTGTACTTTTGAAATATATGTATGTAAAGCCCCCGCAATACAGAAGAATATCCTAGTGTGGAGGTCACGTTTTAAAAAAAATGTACTCTTTAATATTGTTTCACAAAATAAACATATATTCATCACGTCTTATGATGGGTAAATTTAACCTCTTTTATCTTTATAATGATATAAACAAAAATATTAACGATTTACTTCATTATGCTGAGAATGCAAAACTGCGATACAATCTTTACACTTAAGTATGTTTTACAAAACTCTTCCTCTCTATCCTATCATCTACCTTCAATATATTGCAAAACAATTTTTTTCTTATGTGCATCACTTAATACTAATATACTTCGAATTGGCAGAGAGTTTGTATTATATAAATTTATTATAAATGTTGAATTATTTTAGATCCTACACTTTCTTTTGGGCATGTCCATTTCTTTACTTTTTTACTTGTCTATTATTATTCTTCTCTTTAATTTAGATATTGTTTTTAATCTTTCCTCTTTCTTGGTGTCAATACAACATCGCTGATTGATGTAGTACAAGCAGATAGGTTAGGTACAGGTTCAATATATCTGTACTGATATGTAAATGATCTACATGGAAGATGAAGATCAACCTGGAATTCAAATTAAATATACAAGGCAGTATTATTTCACAGAACTTATGTAATGCAAGGGCAATCTAACATTAATCTAGTTTAACAATAATATATAGAATAACAATTGAACTTATACACAATTATTTTGTCTACACAATTCTTAATGTATGCAAGTAAGTTATTAAGGACATCATTTTAATGTTATTAATGTAATACAAAATTTATGAACCATATATTTTGAAACTCCTAATTTCAGCAGAATAGGTTCCTTTTTGCAGGTTTACAGGTTTCATTTTTTTAACTTTCTTTCAGAGACGAATGTCATATGGTCTGAATTATCATACTGCCTTAGATCGACCGCTCTCATCGGTATACTATTTAAACAGCCTATATTATGAAAATCGCTTTTACTAAATCGTTGTCATTAACCTCCAAATAACTATTGCTCTTTTAACCACTCCTACAAACACGTTTTAAATACCGCCTTTTATTACACTTATAATATACTAATTGATCAATTAATTATTATTTCCTAAATTACATAATATAAACATTCATAAACACATTACACCTGTCACCCATAGGGATAGGCAGTCTTCCTGACTTCTACGGACTTCCATTTTTGGCACGATCCTGACACACAAACTCCCTAAATTACGTTCCAACTCAATAAAAATAAAAATTTTAATTTTGTTTTATAGTAAAATTGATTTTAAAGTTTTGTTAAACCCTATTCCTAGTTCCATCTGAGTATACACTTGCTTTAGTTCCGTTGCCGCCCTTTTCATGTCAGGATTTGTTGATATTAGGTTGATCTGTATACAGCTCTATTCTGTGGTTTCCCTGTGACAATGTTACCCATGAATTTGTATTTGGAATCTACTTTAAAGTTATTAGGAATTGGAAACTATTGATAAATAAAAATTTATAGGTGATATACTAAGCGGGCTACATTTATATTGAAATGTTTGACTGCATTTTTAAAAATTTTTTTCTATTTTTGTGTGAAAATCTTAATGCGGTTCACAGAATACATCTATTTACCAAGCTTCAACAGCATAGTTCCGATAGTTTCGAAAAAAAGTGGCTGTGATATACGGACGGACAGAGAGACAGACATGACGAATCATTGTTGTGAGTGTTTACAGACCCCCATGTGCTACTTATGACTATTTTGAAAGGATTGTGGAAGAAGTTTTGCTCAAACTTAGTAAACAGAACAAGTCTGTTGTAATATGTGGAGACTTTAACATCAATCTCCTTGAAACTTCTTCCATTAGTATTAAGTTTAGCTCATTGTTTAAATCGTATAATCTTGTTAATTTATTCTTAGAACCAACACGTATTGCTGGGCCTAGTGCGACCTGTATAGATAATATTTTTACAGATGTTAAGCCCTTGCATAAATCAATTATTCAAAATTTAAGTTCAGATCACTGTAGACAGTTGGTATCATTACCTTACATACACAAGAAACAGAAAAATAAGAAAGTTGTGTTTGTTCCAATAAATGAACATCGCTTGGAGAGGTTTAGAAGTAATATAATAAAAAGACTTCCATCACTTTCATTTAAAAACAGTGCTAATTATTTGTATGGTACGTTATTTAAAATTATAACTTGTGAATTTAGTAGGATATTTACTTCTAAAACTTTCTCTTTTAACAGTCGCAAATCATTTAATGAATGGGCGACAGTAGGAATTTATAAGAGTAGGCGAAAGTTATACGAGCTTTATAATGAAAGATCATATAATAGTAGTGTTATATTTAGAGATTATGTAAAAACATATTCTAAAATATTTAAAAAAGTGTGCGCCACAGCTAAGGCTTTACATTTAAGTAACAAAATTAAAACTGCATCAAACAAAATTAAAATGACCTGGAGAATAATAAATAGTGAAACGGGCAAGGTCAAACCGCGCAACTCGGATTTTCAATTGAATATTAACAATAATTTAACCCGATCTGATCAAGAAGTTGCTATGGCTTTTGAGAAACATTTTACTGATGTTCCTTTTTTGACAACTAAATCATTAAACTCTTCTCCTACTGTCGCCGAATCATTGCTTAAACAAAATGTAAAGGCTTGTTCAAATACTTTTAAATTCCATAGAGTAATGCCAAAAGATACCATTAAATATTTTAAAACTATTGATGTTAAGAAAACGGCAGATTTATGGGGGATTTCCGTTAAAGTTATTTTATCTATAATAGATATAATAGCACCTTATCTAGCCACTATATTTAATACAAGCGTCGAATATGGTGTGTTTCCTGATTTAATGAAACTTAGTAAAGTCATACCTTTATATAAATCTGGTAGTACATTAGACCCCGCCAATTTTAGACCAATTTCTGTACTACCAACATTTAGTAAAATTTTTGAAAAAATAATTTTAGATCAAATGTTAAGTTTCTTTAATATTAATAAATTGCTACATAGAAATCAATTCGGTTTTACAAGGGGTCGCTCAACAACTGGCGCTGGAGTTGAGCTTATTAAACATATTTTTTGTGCATGGGAGAATTCAGAGGATGCTTTGGGTATATTTTGTGACCTTTCCAAGGCCTTCGACTGCGTTCACCATGAGACATTAATCAGGAAGCTACAGTACTATGGTGTCAAGAACACAGCGCTTAAACTTATAATTTCATATTTAAGTAATAGAATGCAGAAAGTTATTATTAATGGTAAAAGTTCTTCCGGCTCACCTGTACTAATGGGTGTCCCTCAGGGCTCAATTCTCGGCCCATTCTTGTTTCTAGTGTATATTAATGACTTACCTTCTATTGTAGAGGATAATCATGATATAGTATTATTTGCTGATGATACTTCTTTGATTTTTAAACTTAAACGTAAATCATTTAAATGTGACGAAGTGAATAATGCTATATCAAAATTAGTGCATTGGTTTAACGTTAATAATTTACATTTAAACGGAAATAAAACTAAATGTATTAAATTTACAACAACGAATGATAGAAATCTGAGTACCAATGTGTTTTTAAATGGGGAAGAACTGAGCCCTGTTGAATCCACTGTTTTTCTTGGCATCACTCTCGACGCAAAGCTTCAGTGGGGCCCCCATATATCCAAACTAGCAAGCAGACTAAGTTCTGCAGCCTATGCTGTAAAAAAGATTAGAGGTCTCACTAGTGTCGAGACAGCTAGATTAGTTTATTTCAGTTATTTCCATAGCATAAAGTCTTATGGGATTTTGTTATGGGGACATGCGGCTGATTCAGAAACTATTTTTGTTTTACAGAAGAGGGCCATTAGAGCTATTTACAACCTAAAACTGAGAGAGTCTCTTAGAGATAAATTTAAAGAAATAAATATATTAAGTTTGGCCTCTCAGTATATTTACGAAAATTTAATGTATGTTCACAAAAACAAAGTTAGTTTTAGTAAAAAAAGTGATGTGCATTCTGTAAACACTAGGAACAAACACAAGCTAGTGATACCAGTTTCTCGACTCCACAGAGTCAGTAATTCATTCTTGGGGCAATGTATACGCTATTACAACAAGGTCCCGGAAAGTGTACAGGCTCTCTCCATTAGCAAGTTTAAATGTTTTGTTAAGTTGAAACTGTATAAAAAGGGTTATTATAGTATAAATGAATACATGGTTGATAATAACCCCTGGGAATGAGGTGATCGCTTCCAAGCTGTTTCTAAAATAAATTTTGTACTTATATAGTTAGTACAAACATTATTGTAAAATTTGCTTTAAAAAAAAAAGTCCCGCTGGGTTTCTTGCTGGTTCTTCCCAGGACAGAGGTTTTATTTTTCGAACCAGTGGTAAAGTAAAAAATGACTTTCAATAAGTATTACACATGTGATCTATATTGAATAAAAAATTATTCTATTCTATTCTAATCCATAACGGGTCCGTTTTTTGCCATTTGGCAACATAACCCTAAAAACTAGTTATTTAAATGCGATAGAATCCATAAAAGTAGTTTTATTCAATCTATTACTTGTGATTATAATTGTGCACCATTTGCACACAACAAGACTACACGTTATAATTATTAATAATGACGCAAAGCGTATTAGTTAACGCATATAAATTTGCTGTTTACGATACTGTTGCTTTGATTGGAACCACAACAAAGGACCGTTGACTTTGAAACTAGCTACCATATTTCTACAATTAGTTACAGTTATGTGTCTGTACGGCGTAAGTTATGATTTCCGTTTCAGATATCTATCACAGAAACACTCAACGCCATTTATATCAAAATGAATTTAAGGGTATTAAAAGTTATGGGATTAATAATATAATAAACATAGGTATCATTTTTGTTTTAATTTCGTACCTATCTTCTTTACGTTATCCAGAGAAGCCTTAACCACCAAAAGATAAAAAGGATCGCTATATACAGTTCCACTGATGCCGAAACCATGCTCACACTTCTTTCACTCTTTCTTCTTTCTTTCTTTATCAGCCCTTTAAAGTCTACTGCTGGACGCTCATGTATGCACCAAAACCATGTTTTCGTCCAAAAATATTTTAGATACATAAGAATTAAATTAATCATCGTTTCGGCATGGTTTGAGCTTCATTTAATAATGTAAATAGAGTTCTGTCTATCTCTTTTAATTGTTACGCGATAAAAAAGATATTAAAAAGTTACATGACTTTTTATTCATATGACATTTATTCAGATTTATTTTTTTTATCTTTTCATACTACACTCTACGAAAACACTGTCTCCAAAAATGTGATTGCTTTTGCTTCAATGGTCTTAACACGGTGCGAGCCAAAATTATGTACTTCGGCTACCTGTCCGGACAGACTAAAACAGAGTCCAATCACCTAAATGGGCTACTAATGGATTGCACCTTTTAGCTATCCAACACTGACTTTTAAATATTTTTTTTTTTAAACGTTACCCCCACACTAGGATTTTCTCCAGTATCGTGGAGGCAGTTTACAAACATAAATTGCACAAGGACAAACATCCAGACCCGGAACAATTATTTGTAGGCCATACAAATACTTGTTCCGTGCGGGATTCGAACCCGCGCCCCCCAGCGCAGCAACTCATTGCTAGGCCACTGCGCCACGGAGCCGTCAATAAGATAATAAAATGCGATGGATCATTAAAAAATACTTCACAATAAGTTCTCACTGCAAACAAATATTACATTTTAGAAATCGTTTGACATGTTGTGGATATTATGCAGGTATTTCATAAGAAATTAGTATTAAATTTGCTACAACTTCAATGTCAAAAAAATATAACTATTTTAATGTTTGGCCAAAATATGAAAAAGAGCTTATAGAAATAGGTATGTTTGGTGGTATAGGTAACTTTATGACACTATTTACACTAACTTAGAGCATGCTCTTAAACCACACACTAAATTACTAAATATTTCTCCTTGGTTCCATTTTCATTTAATCCTTAACCATTTCACTGTCCCGTGAGTCAAATATGAACATTTCAACTGTTTAACTATTGTGTTTCTTTAGCGAACAAGAAAATTAATAATACCTATGAATAAGAGCGAAAGAGGAGCATGGACAAAATAAAAGAAATTCGCCAGCGACGTATAGCATCGTCAGTGGTGAGAGCCGTCTCGTGGTGCGATTTTCAACCTGCCCGGCAAGCGTGACGATAAAGGAAAATCCTACCTACTACTGTAGAGGGTTATGAACAACTGTGGATTTTACGAGCTCATAAAGAAGAACAAGAAAGAACAATGGACTTTATGATAAACGATTATTTAAAAAATACCGAAGTAAGTTTTCTTTGCATCTGGCATAAATATATGTTTATTAGAACGATGTGAAAGTTCTCGAGTTACAGCCTTTTACCAGTAAGTAGAAGAGTAGGCGGCTCCGCATTAGATGTAAGAATACCTGGTAAAACATGCAAGAAGTCTTTTGATGCAGATAGCTCAGTGCCGTATTTTGTGGCATGGCTTGGGGGAGGTCTATGTAGAGGAGTACACTTGTTTTTTGTCCCTAGGTAACTTAGTGATATAATAGATATATGCACATTCCCTTATCATATACTCGTACCGAATCACTAAATTCTTCGTTACGTGTGACTTAAAGTAGAGCATGGACAAAATAGAATGAATTGGTTTTTATTCATCATATTTATTATATTATGTTGGTTTAGATCCAAATAAAAAACTGGACAAGTGCGTGTCGGGCCACGCACAATGTAGAGGTAGGGTTTCGTAGTTGCCCGTCACAATACGTGGGCTTTCTTGATAATGAGCATAATTAGTGAGTTCACGGTTTGACCGCTATATCGACTAAAAATGGACCCAAATAGAATGATCGTAACTGAAGGACCTATTTTCAAATCAGACTTATAAGGAGTGTTATTCATAAAAGATTTAAAAAAAATTATTTAGAAAATAATACAACACACAATTTACATCGAATCATTCATATGCCAAAGATGATCATAGTTGACGATCTATCTAAACATTCCCGGCAGTGCAACCCTAAGATATACATAATATATGACCGTACCGAACCTTCACATAAATCACAACTGCCTTAAATTATCTTGAGTTCGTCTGCGTAAACCAAGAGTGTGGCGAATCGAACTGTATGAGGCTATATAATTGTATGAGTACTTTGATTGAGGCCTACAAAAACTACTAACTAAAAAATAAGTGAAAGTAGTGTAATTAAGTAAAACAGATCCTCCCTGACTATCCCGCAAACGAAAGAGTAAAGCTTTACAATAACATAACAAAGTTAGAATGCAGTTTTCTATGGAGTTGTAACAAAGTTTTCACTAATCCAAGTGCATTTTACGAGTATAAGTTGGTCGACTATTACTCGTTAACTTCATAATTTACTTAGCTGTGATAGTTTTCCTTATATATACTACTATCGCGTATACTTTCTACATTTCAAAAAACAGCGCTTTAGTAGGTAGAGGGAGAGGGTACATGTGACTCTAATGAAAAATAGCAATTTTTTTATAGGAGAGAGCGGCTCACCTGATGGTAACTACCGCCACCCATGAACAACTGCAACAACAGGGGAATCGCAGATGCGTTGCCGGCGTTTTAAAAAGGAGTAGGTTCTTTTCTTGAAGGTCCCTAAGTCATATCGGTCCGGAAAAATCGCTGGTGGTAATCGATTCCACAAGGAAGTTGCGCGAGGAAGAAAAGATCTTCCAAATCACACAGTGGTGGATCGCCAATCATCCAGATGGTATGGATGGTATCGAGTTTGGTCGCGATGTGTGATGGCGAAATTGAGCGGCTGGAATCAATCCGAACAATTCCTCAGAGCACTCCCCGTGGTAGATGCGATAAAATACGCAAAGAGACATCAACAATGACATTTAACATCTCTTCGCAGCGCCAGTGAATCGAGTCAATCAGAAAGAACTCGATCGTCGACGATTTGAGCCGCTCTGCACTGGATGCGGTCAAATGCAAGCAACTGACACTGGGGAGCCCCAGCCTAGAGATGGAAATAATATTCCGTCTGAGGCCGAACCTGCGCCTTGTAAAGTTGCAGACGGTGTGCCGGCATGAAATACTGTTTCGCCCTGCTGAGCACGCTAAGCATTTTAGATACTAATTTGAAGCTTAATATTTCACAAACTGCTCCCTGAACCGAAAAAATGTTGTTTCATACCCCCAATGTTTTGGAAAGACCTATCCAATGATACCTCACACGATGGAATAGAAGGGTAAATCATCCTCCATTTATTTAATTATAATTAAGTAATTAAAATAAAAATGTTTTTAAGATTTTTTTACTGTTTTCTAGGCGTGATTAATATCACGCTTAACAAAACCGCGGACAGACGGACGGACGTTCTTTGTTGTGTAACTACAGAACCCTAAAAATTAAATCGCTAAGTGTGTGTCTGTGATATAATTATAATCATCATTATATCCCTTCACAAGTCTACTGCTAAACATAAACCTCCCATAAGAAACACCACAAATCACGGCCCTGAGCCAGCTGAATCCGTGGAATTCCTGCATGTCTTACCAGGTCATCAGTCCATCTAGTGGGTGGACGTCCTACACTTCGCCTGCCAGTACGAGGCCACTCGAGAACCCTTTTTGCCCATCGGTTGTGCAAAGCTCTCTGAGCGACCTTAAGCTTCCTCATATGGCTAGCGGTGAAGGACCATTTCTCAGATCCATAGATCATAACTGGTAACACGCACTGGTTGTATAGTCTCGTTTTCAAGTTTTGAGGTATACCTGACGAGAAGGTGTGTCGTAACCTCCCGAAAACTGGCCAGCCAAGATAAAATTCGTCGATTTTTTTTTTAGAATAACACATTCCACCTGATGGTAAGTGGTTGCTACGGCCCACAGACGTCTACATCTGTCCTCGATTACAAACCAAAATGCAGATGCCTTGTCTCTCGTGAGGACTAAGATGGAATGCCTCTTTTCCAATAAAAAGGGTCGATAAACCTCTCGGTCAAAGTTGAACTAACTTTATCGGACTATTAGTCCCAGGAAAATATACTCGTCAACAACTTCGAGCTTAGTGCTTCCAACAACTACCGGCATAGGTATGGCATGGATGTTACACGGGACTTTTGTTTCGTCTATGTTCATCTTCAGATTTATCCGTTGGGAGACATAATTGAGGTCATTGAAGATAGTGCTTAACGATTCCGCAATTTTTTTGTGTTCACTATTTTAACACTTACAATAATATAAATAGTTTACACTAATTACGATCTCGGTGGCCAACTTAGAAAAAGACTAGCTAGCGGCGCAAATCGCTTCTATCAAATCGAAGGTGAGTGATTTACTCGCTATTGATGTAAGTACCGTATCCATTTCGGTCCAGTAGTTTAAAAACGTCTATCAATGCGGCGGTAAAAGAGTTTTGTCTTCTTCTGGGGCTGGTCTTACAGAATTTAGTTTCCACAAGCTTGTCATTCATATCATCTACTTCATTGCCGTCTTCTAATCACTGAAAATGATTTTGTAACACGTGATGAAAGTTCTCGGCGCCTTGTATGAGAGCCCGAGGGAGACAGTGCGTTGATTTCATTAGACGTGACTTCTCCAACTTCACGTTTAGGTTCAGTGTGCCTCTCATCATTCGGTGAACGCTGCCAGTTTTCACCATTGCGAACACTGAGACATCACTGAACAGTTGTCGGCTGGTCGTCATAATGAAGTCATCTCATTTTTTACGAACCTTCGGAGCTCGACCAGGTCCACTTTATACAGGGCCGCTTTTTGAAGAAAGAGTTCATCATAAGGAGTCTCTCATTCTCCATAAAGTCCGCCAGCTGCCGGCCTCTTGGGTTCCGTTGCCCTATTCCAAAATTCCAAACTTTCAGCTCACCGTTCTCTTTTGTGCCTCGTTTTGCGTTGAAGTCTCTCATTATAACCGTATTGTGGGTTTTGTAGGAATGCGTGGCTCTAAAGTTATTGTCATACATTTCCTCCACCTTCTCATCGGGATGTGCTAAGTTTGTTGCGAAAACCTGTATGACCTCCAGCAAATCAACGTTGATAACGAGAGAGTTGTGGACCATTAATCCGACACCTCCTTGGGACAGATTATCGACCTCACGGTGATAAAACAAGTTGCCCGATTTGAAGATTACCGTGTTGGCCCCCTCTCTCCGGACCTCGGATAATCCTATAATATTATAGCGCAACATTTCTATTTCTTCCTACAATTCAAGATCTTCTAGTCAGTCCTCAGGGTACGTGCGTTATATGTTGCCAGGTTGAGTTGTCTTAGGTGGCAATCTAACCTCCACCGGAGGTTAGATTGCCGTTACCATTGTCGCCACCAAAGGCAGAAATAGCATGGCCGCCGGGGACTGAGGGCCGTCTCTTTGTAACTTTATTCATTCTTGGGGGATATATTGCAATAGTTGCCACGCTTGGAGAGCGGGTTGGCAACCGCAGCTTTTTATTTTAGTTTATTTTTTTATAGGATAAGGGTGACAAACGAGCACACAGTCCACCTGATGGTAAGTGGTTGCTGCGGCCCATAGACATCTACATCTATCCTGTATTACAAATCAAAATGCAGATGCGTTGTCACCCGTGAGGACTAAGATGGAATGCCTCATTTCCAGTAAAAAGGGCCTCCGGCCACCTGCACTCACCAAGCGAAACGCAGAGGTTAACCTCTACTTCACGCTGGTATTCTGTGAGGTCGTGGTACAACCCCGGTTCGAGCCGGCCTTTCCGTGCGACGGCAAAAGCTGCCGCGTGGCTCTACCACTGTAAAATTTATTTTCAATGTTATCAGAATGTCTGTCTCATGTTCGGCCTAAGTTTCCCTTTGTCCCCTCTTACGACACTCCCTGGAAGATATGGGGAAGTGGGTATTCTTATCCGCCACTGCACAGGATATATGGAATTATTTTTTTTGTAGTTTTCTTTTTACGTATTAGTTATAGTAACATTAGTAGTATAAGTTTTTGACTATTTTGAGTGAATAAGGATTATCATAAGCTCAAGGTAACAAATATAATAACGTCTAAATTGTTATTTTAAACATTTCATCCCCTATTTAGCTTTTCGGTTTGCTGTTGCATGTTTCTTGCAACCGTTACCGTTACAGTCCATTACTGTCCACAACTGAACATGCCCTCTCCTACATATTACCTCATGGGAGGAATAATTGCCATAGTTGCCACGGTTGACAACACACCGAGAGTCGAGAGAAACAAACCAAGAGGTAGGCAGCAGCCCATCTCTCGGCTTGCTTACTTCTGTTGCCTCTTACCGCACCCACGGGTTGATATAGGATGGTGGATATTTTCTGCCGACTTCCAAAAAGGAGACGGTACTCAATCCGAGTGCATGTTTTTTTTTATGTGTGTTTCCTCATAACTTTATACTGGGCGAACCGATTTCGATGATTCTTTTTTATACGAAAGCTGATAGTTCTTGTGTGGTCCCATATGAATTTTATCAAGGTCAGACCAATGGTTATTGAATTTTTCTTAAATAACCTATATTGAAGTCGCTTATATTGAAGTCGGCAGTACAAAATTTTTAATTTTAAATTATTTTCGCCACTACATGTATATTTTTACAAGCCTTTATTTAACTTGCTTTCTTTGTATATTTCCTGTTCAATAATTGTAACCCTCTAACCACTAATCTATTAAATGCGATTGAAAAATAGTAAAATGATTATTACCAACTATCCGAGAATTAAAAGCCTTTTATGAAGAAATGTAAGGCCTATAATCATAGTCACGTTGAATGTATTCAAACTTTGAATGAGGTTGAGGTTTGAAGCGAAACGGAAGAGAGTTCGCTGTAATTTTCCGGAGGGGAATCTAAAATAAGAGCTACTCTTGCAACAGAACACTGCTTCGCGATATATTCTTTTCGACAGTAGGTATGATTTTGTTATAGAATAAGACTATCTTTGAATCACTTTTAGCGGTCTTTATTCTGTCTGTTACATTTTTTTTATAAAACTGAAGAGACAAACAAAAAAACTTACATTCTCAGTCAACTTCAAACAAGGAAGACAACAAATTCGTTGTCGACTATGAGGATTAAGATGGATTGGCTCACATCCTGCAATTATTCTGTCGTCTATACCCATAGTACTGGAACACAGTGTTGTCAGCTAAGTTCGTAAAAGAAAAGAGAAACGCACCGGCATTGTGCGTGTATACACCAACGTTTACGAACCATTTTAGAACCTCGTAAGTTTTTGAATTTAGAACCTAGTACCTAAATTCAAAAACTATTAAACTTGCACACTTGTAATTTTGCGTAACAAAGATCCTTTAGATACCTAGAATCTAAAACAGGTTAATTTCATTAATAAACCTCCAACAGTTATTGAGTTATTAGGGTCTGCAAAGTGCTATTTTTGTCACTCACTGACTCTCTCATCAAAAACCTAGGTCACTTCCAAATACTTTGAAACTTGAAATATGGCATCAAGGTAGTTTTTTTTAGATAATGAGAGTGATAAACAAGCACACATACCAACCAATAGTAAGTGCATACTGTGGACATAGACATCTTTATTTAACCTCGATTAAATCAAAATTCAGAATGCGTTATCAACCCTGAGGACACAAATGGAATATCTCGTGTCCAGTAAAAATAGTCTCCTGATTATTATTGATCCTATTATTATTGATCCAGCATTGAGCTGCTATTTTATGTTGGTATTCTATGAGAGCGTGTTCTAACCCCGATGGAGCCAGTGCTTTCGTGCTACAACCATAATATGGTTGCAGCGTGTCTCTAACACGTTATTATAGATAGTTGAACATATACAAAGCAAAAGATTGATAAACTAGAAATTATCGATATTTCTGGATATAATTGTGATATATAAATGCAAAGAAGTTTGTAAATTTCGAATTCTAATGAGCGTTACCGCTAAAATAATATAAAGGAACGCTACGCTTACAATTTGTTTGATCAGGTTCCACCCGATGTAGTGCAATTAGAATTGTAAATTAAGCGATGAGAGCCCGAAATGCAAATTTTGGCCCGGGCTTGTTACTTGCTCATAATAAATCATAGTGAGGCAAGAGTTGAACAAACATTATTTGTGTTAGAGCAGTTTATTATAAACGCCTTGTTTACAGATGTTCTTATAAAGACATTATAGTTCGCTTAAATCTATAATAATGTCTGGATTTTATAAATATTTCCAGTATCTACACGTTAATCTATACATTTAAAGAAATTTGAATAATATATATTGTAATATTATAATAATGTTAATGAAATGGGAAATTATATACTATATTAATTTCCCAATATGACATGACTGTAGGTATAGGTAGGTAGGACTGTAGGTAGTGAGTGAGGTCTGTTAGTTGGTCGAGTTGTAAACGTGATCATTGATTATATGGTGCCGGGTAGAAATCAGTTATTAGGTTTTTCTGCCAAGAAATTTTCAGTAGAAGTATGGAGTCAGAAAGTTGCTGGTATTTTACCCCATTTAGGGTGACACCTGTCCATTTTTTTATTCTTAATCAAAGATATATATATCAATGACAAGTTTATAGGTTACTGCATATTTTTTAAATCAGATAAATATGTTGGATCACTTGTCATGGCACTCATATTTATTTTAAATTTGCAAATATAATTTGACGTTCTTCTTTGAACACTGCAGCCACATCACGTTCAAAGTTTGAAGTAGTATTCTTCGAGCGATGAGTGTATTGCAAAGAGATGACATCATTCTTTAAATTTGCATTAAAAGTGTTTTAAATTTGGTGTTTTATCCTATTAATACAACTTAAAATTTTAAGCTTAAAAGAGGACTATTTAACCGTTCTAAGTTAAACAGAGGTTTAAGCGTTAAGGTAACGAATGTGTGGCTTCCTAACTAACCAAGGTGTGACGACTGTTATTAGAACGAGTTTTTTTAGATTTGTGCTCAATAACTCACTACCTAAATGAATATAGAAGACTATAACTTAATTTTCGCGCCTGTTACCAAAGGGGTAGGCAGACACTACGGACTTCCATTTGTCATCATACTGACATACTTCTATCGCTTCTTTTACATCCATATTTCTACGTATACCTGCTGGTCAATTAAGGATACATTTAATTATGTCCATATATGCAAATTTATTTGGATCTTAATACAGCGGTTATATCAGGTATGCGGTTGTGTGCACAGTGGGAGCTTGTTTTCTGGGTTGTTGGGCAGGGTCGGTGATATTATAATGATGTTTATACATTTATGCATGTAGTCAAGTTTCATTTGGCACGATAATGTGAAATTTTGTAGCTAGCTTAGGTCAAAATGGCGCTTGGCGCGCGGTTCTCCATATGGTATAGCTTCCAGACTAGGATAGGAGGCAGGCATCAAGTCAATGTGATCGAGCTGGCGTGCCACAGGGCAGCTGTCTGTCTCCAGTTCTGTACGCGGCTTACACCAACGACATCGAGAGAGACAACGAGTGGGAGGAAGACGTAGAGCTGGCGCTATACACGGATGATAGCGCCTACTTCACATCGTCTAGAAGAGCCCACATTGCCACTGCCAGAATGCAAAGGCTGTTGGAACTGCTGCCACCATGGCTGGATGAGTGAGTGAAAAAGAGAGCACTAAGAAGGCTCTGGGCGCGTACGCGCTGCCCCAGAATCAAGTCGCAACTCAACACCCTAACAGAAGAGCTGTCGGTTGCAATCCAGGCCCACAGAGGAGAGCCTGGGAGCGGCGCATATGGAAAGCGGAGGAGGAAGATGCGTCGCTCTACAAATTGAACCGGCAGCTAACAAAAACAAGATCACCTGTATGCGCACTATTAAGTAATACTGGAGAGCGATGCTATGAGGCCAAGGGAAGAGCGGATATCCTAGCTGAGCACTTCGAGGAGCAGTTTATGCCGAACCCAGCAAGTGCGGAGTTCATGGAGCTTCATACCCAAAAGGAGAGCCGCGTACAGGAATTCCTGTCGTCGCCCGCGCCACCGCTTGCAGGAGAGTGGTTTATTTCCCCCGCAGAATTGCGGAGGACAATTGCCCGCCTGCAAGTGAGGAAGGCGCCGGGGCACGACCGGATCACGAACGCAGCACTCAGACAGCTGCCAAACAGAACAATTGTAGAGTTAGGAAAACTCTATAATGGCATTCTGCGGACTTCCCACTTCCCGGAGAACTGGAAAATCGGCAAAATCATCGTCTTGCCAAAACCCGGGAAGGACAGGCGTAGAGCAGCTAGTTATAGGCCGATTACGCTGCTACCGCACATAGCCAAACTGTTCGAGCGCATCGTATTAAGAAGAGTCCGCCCGTGCATACAACTGCGGGCGGATCAACACGGATTTCGGAGCGGACACTCTACAGCTACACAGCTGACCAGAGTGCTGCACCTGCTATCGACGGAGTATAACTTTGAGAGAACGTCTGTGGGCGTCTTCTTGGACATAGAGAAGGCGTTCGACAGGGTGTGGCACTCTGGACTACTCTTTAAGATGATACTACAAACAAGTGTCCCTCCTGCTATGCTGCGGCTAGTGGCGTCATTTCTAGCTGACAGAAGCTTCTACATCTGTGTAGAGGATGCCGAGTCCGCAGTCAAGCCAATAAGAGCCGGCGTACCACAGGGCAGCTGTCTCTCGCCGATCCTGTACGCGGCGTATACTAATGATATACCGACGCTAGCTGGACAACTGCAGGAATGGGAGGACGACGTAGAGCTGGCGCTATATGCGGACGATAGTGCCTACTTCACGTCGTCCAGAAGAACCCACATCGCGGTTGCCAAGATGCAGCGCCTGCTGGACCTGCTGCCACCATGTCTGGATAAGTGGAGGATGGCTGTCAACGTGGGGAAGACGGCCGCTCTACTCACCCGGCGTTATAGGAATTTACCACCACCATTGAAGCTAAGAGGCCAAGAGATCGCGTATCAGAAGGCCGTAACCTACCTTGGGTGCCGGATCGACAGGATGCTGCGCATTACTGCGCACGTTGACATCGTCGTCCGTAATGCCAGATGTGCGCGGGCGGCGCTCCGTCCGGTCCTGGCATCCAAGCTGCCGTTAAAAACGAAGATTCAACTCTACAAAATGTATATACGTCCGAAACTCACTTATGCAGCTCCGGCCTGGTACGCGCTCTTGAGCAGCAGACAAAGGCAGCGGTTGCAGGTCCAGCAGAATCTATCACTAAGGACCATTGTCGGTGCAGGTCGCTACGTCCGGAACGACGTCATAGCGGCCAACCTGAAAATGGAGACTATCGAAGAATTTGTGGTCCGGTTGACGCGCGGTATGTTCGACCGCGCAGACAACGGGCCACATTTACATCTGAATAACTTTGCGCCGCTACACACTCGCCCCCCGGACGGGCGACCTCTACGAAGAGAACTCCTCTCTACAAGAGATTAGAGAGTCGAGTAAAGCCCTCAATGCCGCTGACAGGCCAACTTTGACTCCTAGGTCGAAGCAGTCGCCAATACGACGACTTACCCGACCTAGCTAAATTAATTAATTTTTGAGATAACCAACAATGCCGGATTACCGGCTTCCAATGACCGGCCCATAGAGATGGGCTGTGAGGATAATCCGGGCAATGGGGGAGATGCCCCGAGGCCCGAGACCTGTTGGGTGTGGTACACACACCACAGCAGACGACAACGTAGGTAGTCAATGTGATCGAGCTGGCGTGCCACAGGGCAGCTGTCTGTCTCCAGTTCTGTACGCGGCTTACACCAACGACATCGAGAGAGACAACGAGTGGGAGGAAGACGTAGAGCTGGCGCTATACGCGGATGATAGCGCCTACTTCACATCGTCTAGAAGAGCCCACATTGCCACTGCCAGAATGCAAAGGCTGTTGGAACTGCTGCCACCATGGCTGGATGAGTGGAGGATGGCCATCAGTATTGGTAAGATGACTGCTCTGCTTACTCGCCGCTTTAGAAACTTACCACCACCACTGACGCTCAGAGACCAGGACATCAGATACGAGAAGGCCGTGACGTATCTTGGATGCTGGATCGACATCATACTGCGCATAACCGCGCACGTCGATCTCGTCTTCCACAACGCAGGAGGTGCGCGGGCGGCGCTACGTCCCGTCCTGGCATCCAAGCTACCTATCAAAACGAAGATGAAACTATACAAATTATACATTAGACCCGTATTAAGTTACGCTGCTCCGGCCTGGTATGCGCTTATGAGCGATTGGCAGAAGCGGCGACTGCAGGCCCAACAGAACCTAGCATTTAGCACCATTGTCGGTGCAGGTCGCTATGACCGGAATGACGTCATAGCGGCCAACCTGAAAATTGAAACCATAGAAGAGCTTGTGGTTCCGCTGTCACGCGGTATATTTAACCGCGCTGACAACGGGCCACACCCCCACTTGAACAACTTTGCGCCGCTACACGCCCGCCCTCCTGACGGGCGACCTCTACCAAGAGAACTCTTCCCTATATAGATTAAAGAGTTGAGTAACAGCCCACAATGTCATAGATCGACCAAATAAGACAAACGTATAAACATATAATTTTTTTTACACCATTTATGCAGCAACCCAGAAATCGAACCCGTGACCGCTGCACTTTTATTATGATAAATGCCAAGAAGGCACCTAGGACCGGCCTATAGTAGTGGGCCGTGAGGAAAGTGCAGGCAATGGAGAGTGCCCCGAGGTCTGATACCTGCAGTGCAGTGCTTTTTTATATGAGAGGGGGCAAACGAGCATGCGGCTCAACTGATGGTAAGTGACTACATCGCCCATGAACAACTGCAACACCAGGGAGCGAATTTCAGATGCGTTGCCGGCCTTTTAAAAAGGAGTACGCTCTTTTTTTGAAGGTCCCTAAGTCGTATCGGTCCGGAAAACTCGCTGATGGTAATCGATTCCACAAGGAAGTCGTGCGAGGAAGAAAACATCTTCTAATTCGCACAGTGGTGGACCGCCAATCATCCAGACGGTGTGGATGGTATCGGGAGTTCTGCCGCGATGTGCGTTCGTGAAATTTGGCGGTTGGTATCAATCCAAACAATTCTTCAGAGCACTCCCCGTGGTAAATACGAAAGAAAATGCAAAGGGATGCAACATACCTTTGCAGTGCCAATGAACCGAGTCGATCGAAAAGGACTCGGTTATCGACGATTCGAGCCGCTCTGCGCTGGATGTGGTCAAGTGGAAGGAGCTGGCACTGGGGAGCCCCTGTCCGGAGATGGGAAAAGTATTCCATGTGAGGCCGACCCGCGCCTTGTGAAGTTGCAGGCGGTGTGCCTGTCGTGTGTGTTGAAATACTCTCTCGCTCTACCGAGCATGCCAAGCTTTTTAGAGGCCAATTTTAACTTTTCTTCCAAGTGACCACGAAACTGCACGTCACTCGATATGTCGACTCCGAGGATTCCGATACTGGCTGAGGCAAGAAGGGAAGTGCCTTGAAACTGAGGAGATACGACAAAGGGGTTCTTTTTAGCAGTAAACGCGCAAACTTGTGTCTTCTGAGGATTAAACAGGACTAGATTTCGTGTCGCCCCTAATCCGAGACTTTGTTTAGCAAAAACTCGACTTCAGACACAAATTTGTTACGGTACTCGGCGACGTTTTCCCGAGAAATATTGGCACAGCAGGTGTATAGAGCATCACCAGTGCTGTTATCCGCATAGCAATGAATGTTACCAGTTAGCAACATATCATTGATATGCAGAAGAAACAGCGTTGGTGATAGCACACAGCCTTGTGGAACACCAGCGTTAATAGGCTTGTAGTCGGAGTATGCAGCGTCTACAACGACCTTGATGCTCCGATCTGCAAGGAAGCTGGTGATCCAATTTCACAATGTCTCGGAAAGCCCATAGGAAGGGAGCTTCTAAAGAAGCGCTTTGTGCCAAACCCGATCGAAGGCCTTCGCAATGTCCAAACTAACGGCAAACGCTTAGCCCTTGGACTCTACTGCCTCCGCCCATCTATGGGTCAGGTAGACCAGGAGATCACCAGCTAATTGACCCCGACGAAAACCGTATTGGCGGTCACTAATTAGCTGGTGATCCTCAAGGTACCACATGAAGTGGCAATTTATAACGGATTCCATTATTTTGGAGAACAAGGGGGTGAAGGCGATAGACCTGTAGTTGGACGAGTCTGAGCGGTTGCCTTTTTTAGGGATCGGGTGGACAAAAGCTGTCTTCCATGAATTCGGTACTACGCCTTGGGAGTAAGAGTACTGGAAAAGACGCGTTAGGACCGGTGCCAATTCCGGAGAACACATCCTCAGCACAATTGGGGAATCCCGTCAGGCCCACTCGACTTCTGGATGTCCAGGGAGAGGAGTGCTTTGCGAACCGAGCGCTGTGAGAAAAGCACATTCAGCATGGAGCACTCACACCGCGGGATGGGCGGGTGTGTTTCCCCCCCGTCATCAAGAGTCGAATTGGACGCAGAAAGGGAGCCTATAAGGTCGGCTTTGTCTTTTACGGCTTGAGCCAGTGAGTCGTCCTCCCTGTGCAGAGATGGTAGTGATGGCTTACAGAAATTCTATTGGACAGACTTGACGAGAGACCAGAATGCATGGGTTCCCGAAGGAAGGCGAACTAGTTTTTCACCAATTCTGCCTATAAGCTCTGACTTTGCCTTGGCAGTAACTCTTTTGAAGGACCTGGAGGCGAAGTTGTAATTCTTTTTAAGTGTGCTTGTGTTCACATCTCGAGTCGCTGAAGCCGCAGCCCAGGCTTGATAACACTCCCGCTTACTGCGTAATGCAGTCCTACAGGAGCGACCAAAACAAGGCTGAGATTTGCCTCCGATGGGTACCACAGAAGATAGAATAAATATTTCCATTCCCTGTAGCACCACTTCAGTGACAGAGTCAGCAACAGCGCTGGAATCATCATGCGATAAGCAAACCCGCCCCATGGGTAGGATGCAAAGAAAGACCGCATTTCGTCCCAATCCGCCGACCTGTAATGCCACACACGGCCGCAACCTGCAGAACGCAACCGCGAGGGTAGCGTAAGTGGCACCACACTATGGATCAGACAATGGTCCGAAGAGCCGAGAGGGGTATCGACGGAAACCTGGTATCTGTAAGGATGAGAGGTCAGCAGAAGTTCCAACAGGGAAGGTGTATGATCCTCCACATCTGGAATCCGCGTAGGTGAAGTAACCAGTTGTGTCAGACCATATGCCAAGGCAAAGTCATAAACAGATCTCCTCGCATTATCGGTTAAACGTGAACCGAGCCATTCGGCGTGGTTGGCGTTAAAATCGCCAAGGATCACGGACACTGCGGATGGGACCTGCTGTAGCAAGGAATCTGTAGCCATTTGGACGTTGTCGATGAGTCGTTCTGTTTCGGCATTACCGCTATGGAACCTATAGAGACACCCGTAGGCGCGCGGATGGTCGTCGCTGTCTACGCATAGCCGAAGGATGGACAGGTCCGAACCTTCAAGACTGCCGAGGCGTCGAGAACACACGTCCTCCCTGACATACACGCAAACTCCAGCCTGAGGCACAAAGGAGTGCTCCAATCCAACCCCCGGCAGGAGGGATACAAAGTATCAGCCGGAGAGGACACCTGTGTCCCGGTCAGAAACAGCAAGGCCGGCTTCACCGTATCGAGATGGTAGTGGACGTCGTTTAGGTTCGAGTGAAGTCCCCTGATGTTGCAGAAATTCACGGATAGCGTGACAGGGGCCGCCTTGGTATTGTTGCTCAGTTTGCCCCGAGCAGTTATGTTTTTGAGCGGAATTTCGCCCCCCCCCCCCCCAGAATACGCTAGTATTCTGTGAGGTCGTGGTACCAACCCGGCTCGAGTCGGCCCATACGTGCAACAGCAAAAACTGCCGCGTGGATCTACCACCGTTTCTTGCACTTGCAAAAAAACGGCAATGTGATTAGATTCAATTTATACCCTATTATTTTTAGTTCATTGTTTTTATTAAAGGTTCGTAAATGACTGATACATTAATAACCGTTATTTAAAATAATGAGCTTCATGACATTTAAAAACTTTTGTTTATCAAGAATTTCATCGGATCTGTTTTCAGTTTGTAGAAAAAAAAATAGACTTTACTTTCGCAGCTATGTCACGTTCGCAGTTGCAAAAGCAGTTCTATTTTGAAATGGAATAAGATCCAATTTACATTAAGTTACAAGTTAAAATATAGTAATAAGTTAAATATAAGTTACTGGTCTGGAGTCCCCCAAACCAGCCGAGGCTGTCAAGCAGTTGGTGTGTTTCTTTCATCTCGAATAGTTGAATAGGTGATGGAGCATGAATGTGTAAGCACAAGACTCCTTTGGATTAGGTTAAAAGTCGGACTCACTCGCTTGTTTATCTTTGGGGTCTATGCAGCGACGGATTTGCACGTAGGTGGGTCATTAAAAGCCCAACAAGAAAGAGAGGAATTTCAGAATAGCACGAGAGAGGTCTTGAATAAATGCGGAGAAAATGAACGGATCGTGATGATAGAGGACTTTAATGGGTGGGTTCGAGTAAAGCGTGATGGGTATGAAGGAGTTATGGGTACGTTTAGGGACAAGAGAGTGGAAGATAAGACAGTGAAAGAAGCCTGCTTGAAATATGCTTGGAATGGAATCTGTGCGTGGTTAATACAATGTTTGACCACAAAAATATCCATTTGTATACAAAAGATGAGGGTGAGTCGAGAGAAGTATGATTGATTTTGTAATTGTAGATGAAAGACTGAGGAAGAAAGTGCTAGACACTTGGGCATACCGCGGTGTAGGCCTATACACAGACCACTTCCTGGTCATATCCCGAATGCGTGGCCTCTTCAAATAGTTGCGACACCGAGGGGCCGAGCCTACGAGTGTTTTGGACAGAGTAAAAGTGGAAAATCTACAAGAAAAAAAAAAAGAAGTCTAGAAGAGGTAAATGAAATTGTATACTTGGGGAATGCTTTTAGCCGGGATGGAAGATGTGATTTAGATGTGGACAGGCGTAGCGCTGCCGGGAACAAAGTCAATGGTGCTCTGACTGCGTTAGTTTAAAGGCAAGGCGTAGTGAAGAGTGCATGCCTTGCAGTACATAACGCAATGTTGGTACCGACTTTGTTATATGGCAGCAAAACCTGGGTATGCCAGAAGAAGCATTAAAGCAAGTTGAATGCAGTGGAGATGCGATCTCTTCGTAAAATGTGCTATGTTACCATGGCCGACCGAAAGCGAAACAAAGAGATTCGCAATATGGCAGGTTTGAAAGATGACCTTATCACAAAAATTGATAGGGGCGTGCTTCGATGGTTTGGGCACGTTGAGTGAATGGGTGAAGACCGAATGTTGAGGAGAATATATAGCGCGAAAGTTAATATTAAAAGTTGTCGAGGTAGACCGAGACTAACTTTCGAAGACCATGTGAGCAAATTGCTCAAAGAGGGGAGGGTCAAGAGTACTCGGATACCTAGACGTGCATGTATGAAGAAGATAATGAATCTGAAAGAAGCGAAAGAGGTATGTAAGGATCGTGACACTTGGCGATCTGTTCTCTCTGGCTAGCCCGTTAGGGATTGTGCGTGAAGATAAGTATTAGTAAGTAAGTAAAAGTATGTACATGGAAAAGGCCTATGATAGAGTTGTGAGGAATGAATTGTGGTCAGCACTGTCCGTGAACGTTGTGATCAGTATCCTCATACGAGCTTTGCGATCGCTTTATAGGGATTCTAGTGCTTGTATAAGGATAAACGGCGCTTACACTGAATGGTTTAATATCGAAGAAGGTGTTAGACAGGGATGTGTAGCGTCACCGTGGCTGTTTAATCTGTTCATAGACAATTGCTTGACAAATTTAAAAGAGAATGAAATTGGGTAGAGAATGAATGAGTTATCGTCAAATGTTTTCTCTATGCTGATGACCAAGTGCTACTTGCGTTTTCGGCCGAGGAGTTGCCGGAGATGGTAACTGCTATGAGTGGAGCTTTTGTTACAAAGAAAATGAAGATGAAAGAAAGAAAGAAAGAAAGAACTAATTATTTGATATACACATTTTACACGCATTAAATAATATAGTATATATACAAAAGCAAAGTGAAAAAATAAAATAAAAAATGCATGCACCTGTCTAATACTGCTTACGCATTAACAATTGAGTAGCAGTACATAGGAATAAATATCAATAACTAATAATGAAACAAACAACAAAAAAAGTAAAAAGGAAAATAATCCATATTAAAATGTGACATCAAATAGGCCTCCAACTCAGCATAATGCTGCTAAAGTAGCCCTGGTTTTCAGTTGGAGCTTTGTGACTTCACAGACAAGTCGGTGTGTGATATTTCCAACTACGAGTTATACACGAGTTCATAGTTATCTATTAACAATTACGAGTTAAAAGTAGTGCTCACGTATATCACGTATATACTGAGATTGAACTTAGCTAACTGGTGTATAAGTGTTATATTACTATATATTTAAATAATACCTACTTATATATACTTATACATACAACATTAACATGATATTTGATTATTCTGACTATTCTATGGGAAAGACATCTTTTACTTATTTTCATATAAGTAGATAATGGAATATTTTGTAATCAAAGGGACACGCCATGTTACGAGACCTGCTGGATTTTTAGAGCAAAAATATATAATAAATAATAAATAATCATTCATCAAATAACACAACCACATTAAAAATCAATAATATTCGAACATAAAACTGTAGCAAAAATATAAATATTGTTAACATCGTACGTTCGAGATAGTTAGTCAAGATTCGAAATTGACTCAGGACGTTTTTCTAGATCTTTAAGCTAAAGAATAGTTATCAGTATTCGCACGAAAGACCACCCATCTTCCAGACGCAATACAGCAATCTACGCCCATGCTTACGCTTGAATTGTGATGGTCTCCGGTGCAGTTCCGGGGATACCGGGATGCATAACTAGTAATTACGTATTTTGTACTTGTTGTACCAAATAATGCAACTTTAATTTATTTTTAAAACTATGTAATGTTTTTAGGGAACGATTAGGTGGTGGTAAATTATTCCAACAGTATGTTGCTGCAAATTTGAAGCTGCCTCGAAACGCAGCAGTACGGTGTCGAGTTGTTACTAGCGAGTGAACGAAAGCTCTTGTATAATACAATATTTATTTTGGTCTCGTGTCCACTTTAACTTTTGGAATAGATATACCGGTCTCTGCTTTATAATTGTTGAGAACAATAGAGTAGCAAAGTGTATTTTTTTCCGGACGCTCTTCTTAAGCAGATTGGTGTCGATTAAGTAAGGCGTTCCATGACTTCAAGGCAGGACAGTAAAACAAAACCGAGTACACGCATTTCACACCCTTTGTATAAGCTTCTCTGTTCTTCTCAACAGTTGTGGTCCATAAGCTGCATCTGCATAGTTTAATTTGAACAGTATTAATGATTCACACAATCATATCCGCATATCTACACAGAGGTACTGCCGAACTTGATACAGTAACTTTAAACGGGAAAAGCAACTGCGCACTCCCTCAAGTACATGACTTTCAAAGCGCAAACTACAATCAAATATTACACCTAAATTTCGTGCTTCTGGGACTTGCTGAATAGGTTCATTGTCAATTAGAACTACTGGCTGAAACAGTGATATGTTTTGAATATTTTTATTTGTTCCTAGTATTAAAAAAAATTGACTTTTGTGGATTTAGCACAAGAGAATTTTGCTTGGACCATAAAAAAATATGTTTCAGATCTTCATTCAATGATGTGATAGCAGATTCACAATGTCGAGGATTAAAAGATTTATATATTTGCAAGTCACCTGCGTATAAATGATACTCACATTCTTTTATACAGTAAGTGTTGTCTGAACTATATAAAATAAATAAAATAGGATCTATAATAGATCCCTGTGGGACACCGCGAGGAACTACGTATGGATGAGACATAAGTGTTGTGCCATCATGGTTCGTTATATTAACGTATTGCAATCTATCTGTTAAGTAACTATGAAATCATTGAACTGTGGAAGCATCAAATCCATAAAAAGATAACTTGGACAGTAGAAGAGTACAATTTATGGAGTCAAAACTCATGAGAAATCTAAAAGAGTGAGTATTGTGCCCATTCCCTTATCCTGGGCTTATTAGTATGTTGTCGACAACATCATTAATCGATGCTATGATCTTTACGAAAACCTGACTGTACCCGCGGTAATATTTTATGTTGCTCTAAGTATTCAGTTAACTGTGTACAGACCACTTTCTCTAGTACATTAGACAAACAAGGCAAGATGCTTATAGGGCGTAGATCTTTTAAACAGGTAGTTTGTTTTTTCTTTGGGATAGGCTTTACCACAGCTGTTTTCCATTGATTGGGGAAGGTGGAGTTGGTAATCGATTTATTCACAATAGCTGTAATAGCTTTCAAAGTATGTGGGAGTGTCATAAGAAACATATCAAGTGTTATCTGATCCACACCTTGGGCGTTAGATTTCAAATTTTGAATAATTTTCGCTACTTGCTCCTCATTTGCAGTAGTTAAATGGAAAGTGCCTGGTCCATATCTGTTGAACTTATAGAATGTTAGTTGTGAAAGGTCTATATTATCATTACCAGGAATATTAAAAAATGTTTATTTATTATATCAGGGTTATTACAATGATCTGGTAAATTTGTCTCAGCCTATTCCTTAGAAATAATATTAGAGTTTATACTTTTCCATAAAGCTTTAGGGTAACTCAAGTTTTTATTTATTGACGTTTCAAAATATGCTTTCTTTTCAAAATGTATAGCATTAGTCACAAGTTTTATTAATTTTTTATAGGAATTATAATATTTATCTAGTTTAGTTTCCTTATATCGCCTGAGATAATTGTTTCGATACCTCATCATACTTTTAACTGTATCAGTAATCCATGGGTGACATTGTTTTTTCAATTGTACTAATTTAATTGGGGCTTGAAGGTCAAAAAGCGTTATCATAAACGAATTAAATATTGCTACCATATCATTAACATCGTTGAGATATAAAATACTATTCCAATCAATACTGTTTAAATCTACATTAAAATTGCCTACCAAGATCTGCTTAAATGGACGAATGTAAGCCCTACGGGCTATAACCTTATCCTTTTTAATTGGAAATTGTACGGTTATTAATGCATGTTTCCCTAATTGTATATGTAAATATGTGACACTGTAGTATTACAAACACCAATGTCGGAGCATACCAAGTCAATGAGTGTTTCACTGTGATCTGTATGATGTGTAGGCTCAGATATAACTTAAGAAAGACGAGTATAATTGAGAAAACTATGAAGAAGTTTAGTTTTAGAGTCATCTGTTTTGAGCAAGTTCATATTGAAATCACCTACAAGGATGATTTTGTCTGCGCTTGCGAATGTGTAATAAATGAAGTGAGAGAATCCAGAAAAATATTTACATCGAGTCAAGGGGGACGATAAGCTGTACCAATCATAATTTTCTGCGTGTTGATCGTAAAAGAAAGTCACATTTGCTCGACGTTGGTGGAGAAGGGATGCAAACAAGTAAGCACTGCTATCACCGAACGTATGTAAAAGCCAACGCCACCTCCGCGGCCGCCACGCATGGCAGTCGGACGCTACTTGTACCGCAGCCGGTACCCGGGCACAACGGGCGCACGGCATTCCTCACCCTTCCTCAACCATGTTTAATTTATTGCTATAATGTCAACCTGGGAGTCCTCTAGAGCAGCTATAAATTCATGTTCGCGTGTAAAATAAACCAATTTTGAGTAATTTGTTTCTCACTTTTATTAAGTTAGTTGGATTGTAAATACAGATTTTGATTTTATATTACTGCGTTTTCCCCATAGATTTAAATCACAATATATAAATAGACGATCACAGTATGTATGTAATGTAATATAATATTTTTAACATAATTATATAATTTAAAAGAATTAGAGTATAAATTAAAATGTATGTAAACCAACAGTAGCAGTATAAGTACCTACCATAAAGTGACTATAAATATTTTTACCACCATTAAATTTGTTTTTTTTTCACAAAATGTACAGCCGAACATTTTTGTAGCTTATGCATAATAATAAACATAAAAAGCAATATAGCAATTGTTCGAAGATAATATAAAGTATAAATTCTCAAGTAACATAACAAATCAAAAGGTTACACAGTTTAAATGTAGCGTACAGAAAAATCATACTAAGAAAATAATAACATCCAGGATAAAAAGCATGCATGTGTGTGCAAATATAAATAATATTCAGAAATAGCAACGTCCTTAAATTAATTTGAAGGTAACCTAATTGCATCGTTGCCAAAAACACGGATCAGATCTGCCTCAGATCAGATGCAATGACCAGTCTTCCCATCTCCCTGACGAGCATAGATTCTACCACGTCTGGTCCATGAATATCTCCACCGCAGTTGCCTTGTTGCCTCCCGAACATGGTAGAATGGCTGACGATTAGCTCTTGAGAGACGCTTATTAATATAGAAGTGACCAGGCCGACCTGGCAGACAAAGATCAGCAGTGGTAGCATTGCGTCGTACGCGTGCGCTTCGTAACAACTCGTCGCGCAGCTGGCGGCGCGCTAGACGCACCACCACGCGTCGTCCTCGCCCCCTACCTTCATCCGCATTGTCACCCTGATTCCTTGCACCCACACGATTCGCAAACATAATGTCCCTCTCGTCCAGCGATACTCCGAGCCTGGCAGCCACCAACACTATCGTATGAGTGATGTTCTCAGTTCTTTCTTCCGGAATATTTGTGTTGAGTCAGCCGCAAGCAACTCCTGCTTTCGATCTTTAAGCTCACGCGTCAGTCGGAAAACGGTGTGTTCTAGCTTATTGATTTCGACGGACCTGCTGCATTGAGTCTTCTGTTCTAGAATACTAATCCTGCCCTCCATTTCATCCATTCTTTTATTACTCATCACTAAACATTCCCGAAATTCAACCATATCCATCCGAAAATACTTTAGCTCCTCCCTGACCCTGCAAAGTTTCTCTTTGAAAAGCCGAATTTCTGGAATCAATCCCTGTTGAAAAGACTCAGGGGAACTGATTGTCATATTTTCTGAGACACTGCTTGTTCCGAAGTTTGTAGACTTTAAATTTTCACTCTCTGTAATGCCCCTAACAGGAGTAGAAGAGTTGTTACCCTTTTGTATAGTATTTTTACACTCTGGACAGTGCCAGCGTTCATTGATCTTAGAGCATTCGGAGACTCCAACACAAGCTCGATGATATAATACTGGACATTGTCCACATTTAACAGCCTCTGCCGTAGAAAGGAATTTACCACAAGCTCCACATTTAATCATATTTAAGAAGTACAGTTTATATATCTTATATACTCTACTCACCCACTGAAGGCACTGGTTGTATTGTAATCAGTTCAATAAAGTAATCAGTACGGAGGTGTATGCAGCAAAAGTATGTTGGTAAGTCAAATAAGTAAGTTGTTTGAGTGACCGTTACTAGGAAATAACAAACCTTACCAATTGTATTCGTTCAACTTGTTTTTATGTTTACTGGTTTAGTAACTATTAACTGCACTAATTTACTATTAACACTCACTGATATGTAATGTTATGTTAATTTTCAAATAAATAAACTTTAAGCTAAAAAATAGCGTAAGCAATAATATTTAATCAATTATAAGTAACAGCTTATCACTGCACCGACGCGTCCGTGACGTCCAAAGATGAATGTAAAGAAGATGAAAGTGATGGTGTTTAAAAGAGATGAGGCAGTGACAGACTGCAATATCGTGATTGGAGATGAACAAATTGAACAGGTGAAGGAGTTTGTATATCTGGGTTCAAAGTTTACGAGAGATGGAATTTATGAGAGTGATATCGAAAAAAGAGTGAATGCAGGAAACATGGTGAATGGAGCTTTGCACTCCTTTATGAGCAGTCGGAAGGTGTCTAACAAGGCTCGTTTGGCTGTGCATGAGGGCGGGTTGCTTCCGACACTCATGTACGGAAGTGAAAGTTGCGTATGGCAGAAGAAAAATGAAAGCAGAATAAATGCAGTTGAGATGAGAGCGTTAAGAAGTATGACAGGAGTTAAACTGAGTGACAGGACAAGAAATAGTGAGATAAGGAAACGTTGTAGTCTGAAAGAAGATGTAGTGACAAAAATTGAGAAAGTTATGCTAAGATGGTTTGGCCATGTCGAGAGAATGAATCAAGAACGATTGACGAAAAAGGTGTATAAGGCGAGTGTGAATGAAAGCATTGGAAGGGGTAGATCTAGGCGGATGTATCTAGACCAAATCAAGGACGTCTTGAAAAACGGCCAGGTCAAGAGTATCCTAAACTGAAGAGCATGTATGAAGGGAATAATGAAAGTGAACGAAGCAAAACAAGTATGTAAGGATCATAACAAGTGGAGAGAAGTGGTCTCTGCCTACCCCTACGGGAATGAGGCGTGATTATATGTATGTTAAACAGTAATTTACGTACATTTTATTTACTTACCATCCGGGTGTTATTATAATTGTAAATTAAGCAACGAGAGCTGAAATGCAAATAATATAGCTTTAGGCTTCTTTTAATTTATTCTATTTGGTTTGGTTAAGTATGTTTTAACAATAATGGCCTTATTTCATTTTTGAAATTTATCTTTATATTCTGTAATTTGAACAGTAGAAAATACTTATATTAATGTGTACTTTCAGTTAATGGAGGGCAGGCGAAGCAAATACTTGTATGGTTGGGATTCATAAATATTTATATGATATTATGTACGTTATATACTACTATAAGAATAAATAAGATATTATTTTTAATAAGAGAGGGAGCAAACGGACATGCGGCTCACTTGATGGTAGGTGACTACCGCTGGCCATGAAAAACTGCAACACCATGGGAATTGCAGATGCATTGCTGGCCTTTTAAAAAGGAGTAGGCTCTTTTTTTGATAGTCCCTAAGTCGTTAGGTGCATAAAAATCGCTGTTGGTAACCGATTCCACGAGGAAGTTGTGCGAGGGAGAAAACTTCTTCTAAATCGCACAGTGGTGGACCGCCAATCATCCAGATGGTATGAATGGTATCGCGAGATTTTCCGCGAAGTACGATAAGACATTGAGCGGCTGGAATTAGTCCAAACAATTCTTCAGAGCACACCTTGGTACATGAGATAAAATACGCAAAGAAATGCAAAATCTCTACGCAGTGCCAATGAGTCAAGCCGATCGAAAAGAACTCAGTCGTCGACGATTCGAACTGCTCTGCACTGGATGCGGTCAAGTGGAAGGAACTGGAACTGCAGAACCCTAGCCCAGAGATGGGAAAAGTATTCCATGTGAGGCCGAACCTGCGTCTTGTAAAGTTGCAAGCGGTGTGCCGGCATGAAATACTGTCCCGCTCTGCTGAGCACGGCTAGCTTTTTAGAGGCCAATTTGACCTTCTGTTCCAAGTGACCCCGAAACTGAATGTTACTCAATATGTCAATACCGAGGATTCCGATACTGGCTGAGGCAACAAAGTGAGCGCCTTAAAACTGAGGAGATACGACAAAGGGGATTCTTTTAGCGATAAACGCGCAAACTTGTGTCTTCTGGGGATTGAACTGGACGAGATTTAGTCGCCCCCAATTTGAGACTTTGTTCAGCAAAGACTCGAATTCAGACACAAGTTTGTTCCGGTACTTGGCTACGATTTCCCGAGAAATATTAGTACGGCCGGTGTATAAAGCATCACCAGTGCTGTTGTCTGCACAGCCATGAATGCTACTGGTTTGCATCATTGATATGCAAAAATCGTGATAGGACGCAGCCTTATGGAACACCAGTATTTATGGGCTAAGTAATCAGAGCATGCACCATCTATTACGACCTTGATGCTCCAATCTACAAGAAAACTGATAATCAAATTGCACAATTTCTCGGGGAGCCCATAAGAAGGGAGCTTAGTAAGAAGTGCTTTTTGCCAAACACGATCGAAAGCCTTCGCTACGTCCAGACTAACGGCCAACGCCTCTCAGTTGGACTCCACTGCCTCCGCCCATCTATGAGTTAAGTAAGAAGAAGGTCACCAGCTCAGCGACCTCGACGGAAACCGTACTGGGGGTCACTAATCAGCTAGTGATCCTCAAGGTACCGCATGAGCTAGCAGGTAATATTAATTTGGAGAACAAGGAGGTGATAGCGATAGGCCTGTAGTTGGACGGATCTGAGCGGTCGCCTTTTTAAGGATCGGGTGCATCAAAGATGTCTTCTATGAGCTCGGGACTACGCCTTGGGTGTACGAGTACCGGACAAGACGCGTTAGAACCGGTGCCAACTCTGGAGCACACGTCTTCAGTACAATAGGTGGGACGCCATCAGGCCCACTCGAACTCTTAACGTACAGAAAAAGAAGTGTTTTACGCACTGAGTTCTGTGTAAACAGCACTTCCTGCAAGGAGCACTCACACCGCGGGATGGTTGGTGGCGTGCTCATCCCGTCATCTAGAGTCGAATTGGATGCAAAAAGAGAGCTCAGCAGATCGGCTTTTTCCTTTGCATTATACCAGGGCCAGTGAGTCGTCGACCCTGTGCAGAGATGGAAGAGATGGCTGGCAGAAGTTCCCTTGGACAACCTTGGCGAGAGACCAGGATGCACGTGTTCTCGAAGGGAGGCGAACTAGTTTCTCGCCAATTCTGCCGATGTGCTCTGACTGTGCCTTGACAATAATATTTTGAAGGACCTGGAGGCGAAATTATACTTCTTTTTAAGAGCGTTGGTGTTTATATCCCGGAGCGTTGATACGTCAGCCCAGGCCCGGTAGCACTCCTGCTTATAGCGTGATGCAATTTTACAGGAGCGACCAAACCATGACTGAGTTTTACCTCTGATAGGCACCACAGATGATGGAATAAACAATTCCATTCCCTGAAGTACCACATCAGCAAGAGGATCAGCAACAACGTTGGGATCATCCGGCGAGAAGCAAACCCGCCCCCAAGGGTAGGATGTATAAAAAGATCGCATCCAATCCCTTTCGGCTGACCTATAGTGACAAACACTGTGGCAAGCTGCAGATCGCAACTGCTATGGGAGCGTGAGTGGCACCGTCCTCCGGACCAGACAATGGTTCGAAGAACCAAGAGGGGCATCGAGATATTTTATACTTAAAATAATATACAGCATTGTCCAAATAGTGACGTTCAAAGAAAAATTTAATTACCCACACACATAATTTTTAAACATAGTTTATAAATTATTTTGCCTATTTTAGTCATTCTTATGTTAATTTAGGTAATTAAATGTAAAAAATAAAGGATCGAAAACCCGTTTATTAATTTTATTATTTATTTAATTTTAATTTCAAGTATCTAGGACTCATTATTACATTAACTTTTTCAGAATTATGATTGTTATAAAATTTTAATTAAATACTCTATTATTATATTTACATTGGATACCTTTAACAATGCTCAAATTATTAATTATTGTGCTGTACGTGTCTTGCTTGTGTTATTTTACTCAAGTAAAATAACATCCTGATGACTGGACGTGTCCCCAGTTGCAATCAATTTGCAAACCAGTACCCCGGAATCCGGATCAAGTGACAGAGTCGTGAAAGAAGTCCAAAGAGACCCGTCTAAAAGTTTAAGAAGAATAACCACACGAAATGAAGTTCCACGAACTTCGCTTCTAAGAATTCTTTATAAAGGTGAGCCTTAAAATATGCTGTAATACCAGTTTTAAGATTTTTACTTGTGATAAATATGAGGTTTTATTTGTTTTGCAGAGGGGTACGATGCGTACCATATCTCGCGAGTCCAGCAGCTATAGGAATCTGATTAGCGAACAAGAGTAGTTTTTGTGATACAGATTTCTTCAAAAACTTATTTCGGACAGACTAGTCCAAATTCCAAGTCAAAAACCCACGTCTGGCAAGGGCATCGAACTTCCAACACCACGTTAGTGTTAACTTGTGGTCTGGGATCCCAAATGGAGAATGTTTCGGTCCCTTTGAACTACCGCCCATGTTAGATGGACGGACTTTTAATTTTTTTACAAAATCACTTTTATGTATTGTTGGAAGACGTGAACGTAGCGGTACGATAACAAATGATTTTTCAAAAAGGATGCTTCTTGGTACTACGCAAGACAAGTAAGACAGCATCTAAACGAAACTTTTCGACAATACCGACGAATGGTCTGCACGCTAGATAGACCTAAACCATATCGACTTTTATTTGGGGATTTTACAAGAAGCTGGTGTACGCGCGGGAAGTATATAACGAAGAAGAATTGGGAGAAAATCTAGAAATAGCTGCAAGAAAAATGAAGAAAACTCATTCACGTTCTTTCACATAATCAAACGTATTTTTTAAAACGCTGTCATCTCTGTATTGAATTAGGAGGGCGTCATTTCGAAAACTTGCTTTATTAAGGAGTTAAAATGATTATCTCTTTTTCATCATACAAAAATAAGTCCAAATGACCTAATGAATTAATTACACCTTATTTCTTTAAATTTTTACAAATTTTCATCTTATTATCAAATCTGTCGGTCAATTTGTGTACATATGAATGCAATAAAGAATTTTCCACTAAATTTTGCCGTAGGGATAGCAAAAATAGGCAAAATATTTTTTAAAGCTTAAAATATTTTGTGGATTTTTAGCTTCTAAGGCCGATTACAGCGAATAATTGCTCGTTAAGTACCAATTTCTTAATGTTTTAAATAGCTTAGCGATATGCAAAAATTTAAAAGTCAGCTAAAATCTATGGAAACTCCTTTTTGTATTTTTAAATTAAGGACGAATATTTGAGTCTACCCCACTGAAAATAAAATTCTTTCTTTCGGTGCTTCTTTGAGTAACTTGCAGGAATATAAGGAAATTTATTATTTTATGTGTGAAAGTATAATTTTAAAAATCATGTCAAAAGAAAAATATCTGAAAAATATCTACTACAAAAAAGATGAATTTTTGAAGCCCCACCGGCATAAAACACTAAAAAAATACAAAACAAATTCTAACTCGAAAACTACAAAAAATCGGATAATTTATATGGGGTACATTCGCCTTCCCCTAGGTACGGAGAATTTAAATTTTTCTTTTGGACGGCACTATTTGGACCATTCTGTATAAAATAAAATACAGGAAGTTAAACAACTAAAACCCATCCAGATTGAAGACAGTGTTTGACATCCTGATCCTCACATTTGTCTTTTGTCCGCTTACCGTCTAGTTTCATGTTAATAGTTTTAAATGATAATTGAAATTAGTTATCGGAGTCAGCATAAATAATACTCAAGGGTCAATTAGTTAACTTTTCTTATCTAAAATGAATTCTTACCGAAAGTGTCTGAACATTTAGTGACACGTAATTTGTTACGTGTCACTAAATGTTCAGACACTTAACGGAATATTTCATAATTTTTCACTACATTATTTTATCATTACAAGATTCTTGTTAGAGATGCAAAAAAAATGTCATTTTATAAAATATTCTAGTCGACAAATTTCTAATTCTGGTCACGTTCTTAATCTGGAACGGCTGTAGTTCCTCAGACAATGTAAGTTTGTGAAAATCACAACGAGAACAACACTTAGATACACCGAAAATGTCTTTGTTTAATAAAATTTGCGTTTCACTTGTATAAATATTTTTAAACCTTTGGTAATTACATTTATGGACAAAGGAATAATATATTTTTGATTTTAAAGTTATATTGAATAAAACTAAACATCAACTGGTTTATGATATTCATCATCATCATCATCATTACAGCCCTTCACAAGTCCACTGCTGAACATAGGCCTCCCCCAAAGAATGCCACAAAGCACGGTCCTGAGCCACCTGCATCCATCGATTTCCTGCATGTCTTACGAGGTCGTCACTCCATCTCGTGGGGGGACGCCCTACACTTCGCCTACCTGTACGAGGCTGCCACTCGAGAACCTTTCTTCCCCATCGGCTGTCGGTTCTTCGAGCTATATGGCCGGCCCACTGCCACTTCAGCTTACTAATCCGTTGGGCTATGTCGGTTACTCTGGTTCTACTGCGGATATCCTCATTCCTAAGTTTATCACGCAGAGAAACTCCGAGCATAGCCCTCTCCATAGCTCGCTGAGCGACCTTGAGCCTCCTCATACGGCCAGCAGTGAAGGACCACGTCTCAGTTCCGTAAGTCATCACTGGCAACACGCACTGGTTGTACAATTTCGTTTTAAGGTTTTGAGGTACGTCTGACGAGAAGATGTGTCGTAGCTTCCCGAACGCTGCCCAGCCGAGTTGAATCCGTCGATTGACCTCGCGGTCGAAGTTGGACTTACCTAGTCGGACTATTTGTCCCAGGTAGACATACTCGTCAACAACTTCGAGCTTAGTGCTCCCAACAACTACCGGCATAGGTGTGACATGGACATTAAACATGATCTTTGTTTTGTCCATGTTCATCTTAAGACCTATCCGTTGGGAGACACTATTGAGGTCATTGAGCATAGTGCTTAGGTCCTCCAGCGATTCTGCCATAAGGACTATATCGTCGGCAAATCGAAGGTGAGTGATGTACTCGCCATTGATGTTAATACCGCATCCTTTCCAGTCCAGAAGCTTGAAAACGTCTTCCAATGCAGCGGTGAAGAGTTTCGGGGATATAACATCACCCTGTCTTACACCTCTCTGCAATTGGATGGGTTTCGTACTCTGGTTCTGTACTCGGATAGCCATCGTAGCCCTACTGTACAAACACTTCAGCACTTCGATATACCGACAGTCAACTTGGCACCGCTGAAGGGACTGCAGCACCGCCCAAATTTCGACGGAATCAAAGGCTTTCTCATAGTCCACATACGCCAGACATAGTGGCAAATTGTACTCTTCGGACTTCTGTACAATTTGCCGAAGGGTATGTATGTGGTCTATGGTACTAAAGCCCTTTCGGAAACCGGCTTGTTCCGGAGGCTGGAAGTCGTCAAGTCTGCGCGCGAGACGATTTGTAATGACTCTCGAAAACAGCATGTAGACGCGGCTCAGAAGGGAAATCGGTCTGTAGTTCTTCAAGAGAGCGTTGTCACCTTTCTTGAAGAACAAGACCACCGCACTTCTGCTCCACGCCTCCGGTGTAATGCCACCATGGAGGACGGAATTAAAGAGCTTCTGAAGGACTTCAAGTACCGGTCTTCCACCCGCTTTCAGAAGCTCCGCTGTAATTCCATCCTCGCCTGGGGCCTTGCTGTTTTTAAGGTGCTGGAGAGCCATTCTAATCTCGCTCAGACTGACGTCCGGGATATCTTCGGAATAGTGTCGGATAAGACTCGCTCTTGGATCGTTACTCACACTTGCGTGTGGCTCCAACGATGACATGTACAGCTGCCCATAGAACCTCTCAATCTCACTCAAAATCTCAGGTGCCCCGGAAACGATGCTGCCACATTCGGTCTTCAGCTTTGACAGTTGGCTCTTTCTGGCAGACAGATCTCTGGCAAAGACTTTGGAGCCTTGGTTCCGCTCGATCGCTTCTTCAATACGAGCTGTATTGAAGTTGCGTAAGTCCCGCCGCATGCATTTGGAGATCTGTCTGTTCAGTTGCCTGTATGCTGTCAAATCTGTTGAAGAATGTAGCCTCATCTTCCGTCTAACAGCCATGAGATTAAGAGTGTGATCGGAGAGTTTTTGTGTTCTTCTGCGGCGGGTCTTGCAGAACTTAGCTCCGACCGCATGGACAGTTTCCACGAGCTTGTCATTCATATTTATGATATTAATCGCATTTAATTTTAATGTTCTCATACAGCTAACAGTAAAGTCTCAGACCCATAAGTCATCTTTGTACGACACTCAAAGTCTCTCAGCAAGCTATAATTTATAGGAGAAAGCTATGCTATGAGTTTTTCTGCGTTATAAACTTTGTGATGAGGTTATCCGCCAAAGAACCAGAATAACCAAAATAGCCCAGCTGATCAGTTAGTTAATGTCTCTTATCAGTAAGCGAATTGAAAGTTAAATAAATATATATAATAAATAAATAGAGTGATTATAACCTTATGACCTTAGTAAGATGCCGGAAGTTGTTAATGCAAGTGACTCAAGACCGTACTTTGTGGCATTCCTAGGGGTATGTCTGATGATCTGTGTGATAATGAAGAATTTTAAGATAATTAATAGAATCAGGAGTTACTTTGCGGAAATCCAAATGAAAATTGGATTTTTTTTTACTTTCCTTTTTTTGCTTTTAGCGGATATTGGCAAAGTAAAATTTTTTACACTTTAATAAGAAAAAATTTAACTTTTTTTATAGGAGGGGGACAAACGAGCATGCGTCTCACCAGATGGTAAGTGACTACTGCCGCCCATGAACACTTGCAAAACCAGGGGAACCAGGGGAATCGCAAATACGTTGCCGGCCTTTTAAAAAGGAGTAGGCTCTTTTATTGAAGGTCCCTAAGTCGTATCGGTCCGGGAAAATCGCTGGTGGTAATCGATTTCACAAAGAAGTTGTGCAAAGAAGAAAACATCTTCTAAATCGCACAGTGGTGGACCGCCAATCATCCAGACGGTTTGGATGGTATCGGGAGTTCTGCCGTGATGTGCGATCGTGACAACTGGTGACTGGGATTAATCCAAAAAATTCCTCAGAGCAGTCTCCGTGGTAAATGCGAAAGAAAATGCAAAGGGATGCAACATCTCTTCAGGACTCTGTTACTGGCTGAGGCAACAAGAGAAGTGCCTTGAAACTGAGGAGATACGACAAAGGGGTTCTTTTTAGTTTTAAACGCGCAAATTTATATCTTCTGGGGATTAACCTGGACTAGATTTAGTCGCCCCCAATACGAAACTTTGTGCAGCAAAGACTCTACTTTAGACACAAGTTTGTTCCGGTACTCGACGACGTTTTCCTGAAAAATATTGGCACGGCCGGTGTAAAGAGCATCGCCAGTGCTGAAATATACAAAGCAATGAATGTTACCGCTTCTCAACATTTAATTGATATGCAGATGAAACAGCGCTGGTGATAGCACACAGCTTTGTGGAACACCAGCATTAATAGGCTTGTAGTTGGAGCATGCACCGTCTATTACCTTGATGCTCCAATCTGCAAGATCCAAATGATCCAATGAATGGATCATCCATGAGTGGGATCCAAAGAAGGACCGCATTCCGTCCCAATCTATCGACCTGTAATACCAAACATGGCGGCAGCCAGTAGAACGCAACCGCGAGGGGAGCGTGAGTGGCACCACACTCCGGATCAGACAGTGGCTCGAAAAGTCGAGAGGTGCATCGACGGAAACCTGATATCCGTCCGATTGAGAGGGCAGCAGAAGGTCCAGCAGGGAAAGTGTACGATCCTTCATATCTGAAATCCGCGTAGGCGAAGCAACCAGTTGTGTTAGACAATATGCCAAGGCAAAGCCATAAACAGATATCCCCGCATTATCGTTTAAACGTGAACCGAGTAATTCGGCGTGGTGGGCGTTAAAATCGCCAAGTATCATGATCTCTTAACTACTACTTTGTGGAATCGTTTAACTTCGACAATTTTTTCTTAACTTAGAGACCTTGAAGAAACCTAAAACGAGCTTACTCCTTTTTAAAAATTCCGCAACGCACCTGCAATTCCCCTGCTGATGCAGTTGTTCATGGGCGATGAATGACAAGCTCATTTGCCGCCTCTTTTATAAAAAAAAAAAACATATTCTTCCCAAGAGGCCATCTGGGTAGATACCATTCTCTTCCCTACTTCTGTCACCAAATAGCAGACCTTGCACTGTGTTCCGATCTGCAGTATATAAAGTAAACACGCACCTGTCCGTAGCCTTCTTTGTTTAAATCTGGTTGCAGTTGACCGTGGGCTATAGTAGCCACATACACAAGTAGACCGTAAGTTTGTTTGTCACTTCAGTTTTATGAAAAATAAATTTGCAGTTTGGTTTTGACGATGATTTTTTTTTGAATAAAGGACATGTAATGGCTCCAGCGTCTAGCTGCTATGTGCAAGCCGTATAAAGTATACGGTATCATTTAGTGTCATATGACTTGCAGACGTAATAAGCATGATTTTAGTTTGAGAAGGCAATATCACTGTCATGTAAACATTGAAAAATGTTAGTACTCAATTTGAAATCAACGTAGCTTAAATGCACACAAGTCCTACGACTGCAGTCATTGCGACGCGTTTGCTGCAATATCGCGTGTCTGTGTCACATTCTCTAGTCTCTTGATAAGAAAATGAGCTTCGCTAACATGCAAGTTAACGGATAGTAAATTGACTTGAGCCTTATAACCATAGTTATGTTATAAATTTGAAACAATCTAAAGAGCGATCACCGTCACCTATCAACATCTGCAACACCAATTATTATTACATTTACAGCAATTTTACAGATTTGGTTACACAGATTTACAGCAAATTTAGACAGGAGAAGCCTCTTTGCTATAAAGACTCTTAGTCCTACGATATACTACATTATCTCAATATAAGCCATTAGCCATATTATAGATAGATTAATTGTATAGGTTCTCTCAATAAATTTTATATAATGTAGGAGTTCAGGAGTAGTAAATTTACGCTGATATTCTGTGAGATCGTGATCTAGGGAAAAATATTGCTAGAGAAAAGATTATTTAAATAGCAGCTCAAGGTGCAATAGGAATGTCACAAATGTAAAGCTATGTGAGCTAGATTTAAAAAAAATATTTTAAAAAATCTGACCATATTGCACGATTCGAACTCGCGTAGAATTACGCTGTAGCTACTTTAGCTATTGCCAGAGCAAATAAATTTGCCACTTTGTGCATGAAAACACGAAGAAAACATATTTTCCTAGAAATGAGAAGTAGCTAGATAGATTTTCGTGCGCTGTAAACACCTTTGTAAATTTCTTAGCAATCTTTAGAGCCATTTCCAAGATATATAATATATATATATATATATATATATATATATATATATATATATATATATATATATTATATATATATATATATATATATATATATATATATATCGAGATTACAATATATATATATATATTATGTATAAAACGTTTTCCATTCTCATCTTCAGAGGTGACGCATTTGCTTTTTGATTTCTATTTAAAAGTAGGTAAGATGTAGGTGTCTATGAGTCACAGTATCCATTTACCATTAGGTGGACTGTGCACTGGTGAGTCACCCTCATTCTATAAATAGAATCCTGTGATAATAACGTGGTAGAGCCACCCACCCGGGCCCAACCGAGGAAGGACCACGCTCTTTTTCCAATCCCAGCTTAATACTGCTGTGTTCCGTATGATGAGTGTAAAGAACCAGAAACCATTTTAACTGGATACAAGGCATTTTATCTTAGTACTCAGAGGTGGCAACGCATCTACATTTTGATTCTTAATCGAGTATAGATGTAGATGTCTATGTACCACAGCATCCACTTAGCATCAAGTGGACTGTATTCTAGTTTGTCCCTCTTATCCTATAAAAAAATGTAAAACGTATTTATAATATACACAAATATCTTATCACAAGAAATATTGTAAATGTCTGTTGCTGCATTAACAACAAAATACATATAAATAAAGACATTTAATTAATTAGCCTGAAACAAAAAGTGTTGTTTCAGCAAAAGTAAACACAGCTGTACTCAGCAAATTCAAACACCATTATTTTTACTCACTCACTACTGTACTTATTCGCTACAGAGCTAGCTGTCCACACCTGAGCTCAGTACGAAGTATCAACAAACAAAGACAAAAACTATTACCCGTATACATTACGACCCTTGCATTTGTTTCAAGATATTTTCTTTTTAAACTAAGTTTAAAAAGGAAGTTTTATTTACAACGCCTACGTATTTTATGTTTTATATAAAATGTTTATCGATTACTCGGAAATCTCTAAAATTATATAAAAACTATTTCTTTTAATTAAATGTGTTACTTATATATTTAAGAAGGGGTGCCCATATAAATATGGAGAAAAAAATTCACCTCTGGAAAACCTCTCCAAAGGGAATGAAGATTTCAATGTATCTATTAAACGCCTTTCTAGTTTTTATCTTAACTCTTTCGCTGTCCCGTGCACTACATATAGGTCATTGCTATTGTTTAATTATTGTGTTTTAAAACCAGACAGTGAACGTGTTAAACTTATTATATTTCTTAGTCCACTCAGAAGTGGTAATTTACCACATGTTCAGCGGTGAAGGAAAACATCGCGAGGGAACCTACATGTCTGGAAAGTAAGAAAAAAATATTTCGAAGACATGTGTAGTTCCCCAACACTCATTGGGGCAGCGCAGAGTACATTTCCTTGCCCTAAAACCTTTTCAGAAATGAAATGAGGTCTGTGCCCAGCAGTGGGACTTATATAGGCTGTATTTTTAACTTTAACTCAAAAGGGTAAAAATTTAACTATTATTGAAAAGTATAAATCAACTTCAAACGAAAAAGATCGGAAGTCGGGGCTTTAACATGTTGATACACTATGTCTTCATCATCATGACAGCCTTTCACAAGTTCGCTGCTGAACTTACGCCTCTTGCGAGGAACGACACAAATCACTTACTTTCATATCTTACCAAGTCGTCATTCCATCAAATGGGAGGCAGCTCTACTATATGCTTGTCAGTACGAGGTTGTCACTATGTTTTAGCATCGTATTATTTTATTATTTTAGTTTCTAAGCCAGCTTTCACTTTTTTATTAAAAGTTAAGTTTGTAGGTAACAGATTATATTACAACTAGAGTATAAATTCACGAGCTTTTTCCCCGAGGGTTTACTCGTTAGAGCAAAAAGAATTTGATTTCGCTTTGTGTAATATGATCAAGACTGTAAGAAAATGCTTTTGTGTTTGCATTTGTTTTAAAATACGTCATTTGATGTATTCGTTACAGGTCAAACACAAAATGCCAAAAATAATGCTACTTTTGAGATATTGATGTTTGAAGTTTGCAATTTTATCGTACTTATATTTAATACTAGCGAACTGCTTCGGCTTCGCACGGGTTATTTCTGGATCTCGACAACAGCGCCACCTATCGGATCCAATTGTAATCCCAAACTATCCATGGAACCACTCAAATGCACACAAAAAATATCATTAAAATCCTTCAAGCTGTTTTCGAATTTTAGCGAAACTAATTGACAGCAATTGACTTTTATATGAAGACATAAAGACCGCTACGTCGCTGGCATTGTTTTATTATATGAAAAAATGTACCTTATGGGTTATTTAGGCATTTCTAATATGTAACTTACTTTAAACCCGTATGGGTTGGACCCTTTTTGCATAATAACTTTTGCACTTATCAACATTGCGGTCAAAATTGGTGTTGTTATGCGGTAGTAAGTTATCTCTCTCTACGAATAATCTTAACATTCAAATGAAACATTGTCTATTTATTTATTTAATATAACTACCAACAAAATTACATGCATTTTAATTGTACAAGGAAACTGTATTAAGTTACTAGATACACATTATTCTACTAACGGGTAAGCTAGAAGTCCTTGCAAAGGTGCGGCGATACTTCACGCCGGGACAGCTGCTTACTTTATATAAAGCGCAAGACCGTCGTGCATGGCGTATTGCTGCCTTATATGAGCTGGTGCGGCTAGCAGCTTTGTTCTCAATAGAAAGGCGTGCTAAGAGGCTTATTTGTGACCTGAATTTGGTTAAAACAGCAAATACAGAGAAAAATTGTTAATTGCAATATTTATTCCCGAATTACCACGTTCTCGGCGGTGAAGGAAAACTTACTGAGGAAACCTACATGTCAGAGAAATAAAAATACTCGAAGGCAGTTGAAGTCTGCCAAATCACATATTCTCTTGCCCCTGAAACACTCTCAGAAATGAAAGGTAGCCTGTTAGCTTTAACTTTGTATACTTCAACTTTACCTTTTTAGGTACACTAAGCTACTAACAAGCTAAAATTTACGATTTTAAATTTCGTAAGTTTTTCATCTCATATAATTTCCAGCTTCGGTAAAGCTTTGATATACGGGCGACGAGTTTCCTCAATCAAAAACAAAATTTAACGATTTCACCGTAGAGATAGTGACGAAATTATTTTTTAAAAATATGTTTCCGACAGCGGTTTACTCTGAAGAATCTCACAGACGTAATAAAAAACGTCCTTTTGAAGGTAAATTTAAAAAGGTATTATGTTAACATATTTTTGAATTTTATTCAAATTATTTATCAAATCCAAGACTTATTTGTTCGTCTAGTGGTTGTAAGCGTGATTGATGATCAGGGGGTCACGAGTTCGAATCCTGAATAGAATTTAATAGAATATTTTTTTATTCAATATAGATCACATGTGAAATTCTTATTGAAAGTCATTTATTACTTTACCACTGGTTCGAAAAAAAACCTCTGTCCTGGGAAGAACCAGCAACAAACCCAGCAGAACTTTTATCCTGAAAAGGATGAGTCAGCAGTCTAATCTTCGACCCTCTCATTAAAAGGTACGGGAATTTGGTAAAATGACAGTGGTACGGTTATGGTATATAGTACAGGTAAGGGCTACAGAGGGTGACGAGAGATATTTCTAAAAGATGGGTTATGCTATTTCCTTTAAATAAGATTTCACCATTATAGTTCACTCTATCTTAACTAAATTTTCTACGATAATTGATAGAATCAGGCGTTACTTTCGGAAATCCATTATAAGGGGGTTGTTATAAATTAATTTGCTTAATTCCACGTAAAGAAAGAAAATGATGTGTCCTGCCCAGTTTTAAGAAGACCTCCCACCCTCTTTCAATCGCGCGCACTATACCCGTCGCCGTCAATCCAATAGAAGACTGAAATTTGGTTGGGTTTAGTGTTGATCGCTACCTGTAAGATTGGAATTCCCCGTGATTCGGTCTTGTCCTGAATGTTCGGTATCAATATTAGAGGGTTTTTCAGAGGTTGTTAATATGCCACCAGAAGCGTACAGCATGGAATAAACGGATTTCATTGATAGGGTTTTATCTAATTTGTTTCCTTTATAGCAATAGCCTTCTCATAGTCTGTCTCTGAAAGAGACATAGATTACGGAAGAGGTTACCTTAATTTCCTTTCCTGCAATTGGTCTTATTCTGTAATGTATTTTATTAAGTCTTGAATTTTCTAGTTTTATTTTCGTTTTTATCTACATTTGCATGAGTGGATGAAATTTCCTTGTTATCTAAATCATTAATTCTAAATCTTTGTTCGCAACGCGGGGCTACTTTAATTTCATTATTCGAATCATAAATTACGGGTAGATTTGCGGAATTTGCTTGTAATATTTAATTTTTCATATCGATTTTGGAATCTAATTGTTTATTAAGAAGATCGCTTGCAATAAGTCCGACATAGCAGCCTGCATCGTATATATAAAATCTCTGTATGTGATTTGTACTGAAAGTCGGTAATAGGGGTATATATATATATATAACTTCACCATGTAAGCTGATGTGATGTGTGTGTACTAATAACTAAAAATTGTTTGTAAAGTTTAAAGTTCGTATAACACTCGTTTGCTTTAGAATGGCTCAAGAAAGATATAGAACTTCCGGTGTCGATCATTAAGTTTGCATTATTTTCGAGTATATCTATATATAGTAATTTTATTTAAGGGAATTTATGTACATATCAAATAAAATAAAATATTTGATTTCATTTGATCCGAGGTTTTTATTCTAAAATGTTCGATTTCTTGTGCTAATTATTGTTCATTATATTCGGTTATTTCAGGTTTCTCGTAATAATCTGACGGCTCCGTGGCGCAGTGGCTTAGCGATGAGTTGTTGTGCTGGGGGCCGTGGGTTTGAATCCCGCACGGTATTCGAACGCACGGTAACAAGTATTTGTATGGCCTATAAATAATTATTCCGGGTCTGGATGTTTTTCCTTGTGCAATTTATGTTTGTAAACTGCCCTCCACGATACAGGAGAAAATCCTAGTGTGGTGGTAACGTTTTTTTAAATTGAAGAAAAAAATTACTTTTGTCTTCCGTTTGCACGTGGTATACGTCATAGTCATAAGTGTCGTCATAAGTGTCGACACCGTTTTCGTTAAGCGCGTATAACTCGCTCATACGCATTCCTTATGTGGGTTGTTGACCTTGGTTTGGTTCGGATATATCCTATGGGTTGTTGAGGGGGTTGTGGTCTAATTCCAAATGGTTGAGGTTGTTATGTTGGTAATTTGCTTGCTTGGAGGAATTCCGAATTTAAATCTTGGTTGATTGTATTGATATGCAATTTAATTAGGAAATGTATGAGGATATCTATAAAGCCATGCATTCCTCCAAAACCCAATATACGGTGTTAATGGGATACTTCAATGCAAAACTAGGCACAAGAGAGAACGGTGAGCTGAAAGTAGGGAAATTTGGAATAGGGCAACGGAACCCAAGGGGCCAGCAGCTGGCCGACTTAATGGAGAAAGAGGGACTCTTTATGATGAACTCTTTCTTCAAGAAGCGGCCCCACAGGAAGTGCACCTGGTCGAACCCCGACGGTTCGACAAAAAATGAGATTGACTTCATTATGACGACCAGACGACAACTGTTCAGTGATGTCTCAGTAATCGCGAGGGTAAAAACCGGCAGCGATCACCGAATGGTTAAAGGCACACTGAACCTAAATGTTAAGTTGGAGAGGTCTCGTCTGATGAAGTCAACGCTCCGTCCCCCCTCGTGCTCTAATCCAAAGTCCCGAAACCTTTCAGCTTGAATTACAAAACCGTTTTCAGTGCCTAGAAGACTGCAATGAAGTGGACGATATGAATGACAAGCTCGTGGAAACTGTCCCATGCGGTCGGAGCTACGTTCTGCAAGACCCGCCGCAGAAGAACACAAAAACTCTCCGATCACACTCTTAATCTCATGGCTGTTAGACGGGAAATGAGGCTACATTCTTCAACAGATTTTACAGCATACAGGCAACTGAACAGACAGATCTCCAAATGCATGCGGCGAGACTTACGCAACTTCAATACAGCTCGTATTGAAGAAGCGATCGAGCGGAACCAAGGCTCCAAAGTCTTTGCCAGAGATCTGTCTGCCAGAAAGAGCCAACTGTCAAAGCTGAAGACCGAATGTGGCAGCATCGTTTCCGGGGCACCTGAGATTTTGAGTGAGATTGAGAGGTTCTATGGGCAGCTGTACACGTCATCATTGGAGCCACACGCAAGTGTGAGTAACGATCCAAAAGCGAGTCTTATTCGACACTATTCCGAAGATATCCCGGGCGTCAGTCTGAGCGAGATTAGAATGGCTCTCCAGCACCTTAAAAACGGGAAGGCCCCAGGCGAGGATGGAATTACAGCGGAGCTTCTGAAAGCGGGTGGAAGACCGGTACTTGAAGTCCTTCAGAAGCTCTTTAATTCCGTCCTCCATGGTGGCATTACACCGAAGGCGTGGAGCAGAAGTGCGGTGGTCTTGTTCTTCAAGAAAGGTGACAACGCTCTCTTGAAAAACTACAGACCAATTTCCCTTCTGAGCAGCGTCTACGTGCTGTTTTCGAGAGTCATTACGAATCGTCTCGCGCGCAGACTTGACGACTTCCAGCCTCCCCGAACAAGCCGGTTTCCGAAAGGGCTTTAGTACCATAGACCACATACATACCCTACGGCAAATTTTACAGAAGTCCGAAGAGTACAATTTGCCACTATGTCTGGCGAATGTGGACTATGAGAAAGCCTTGATTCCGTCGAAATTTGGGCGGTGCTGCAGTCCCTTCAGCGGTGCCAAGTTGACTGTCGGTATATCGAAGTGCTGAAGTGTTTGTACAGTAGGGCTTACGATGGCTATCCGAGTACAGAACCAGAGTACGAAACCTATCCAATTGCAGAGAGGTGTAAGACAGGGTGATGTTATATCCCCAAAACTCTTCACCGCTGCATTGGAAGACGTTTTCAAGCTTCTGGACTGGAAAGGATACGGTATTAACATCAATGGCGAGTACATCACTCACCTTCGATTTGCCGACGATATAGTCCCTCATTGCAGAATCGCTGGAGGAACTAAGCACTATGCTCAATGACCTCAATAGTGTCTCCCAACGGATAGGTCTTAAGACGAACATGGACAAAACAAAGATTATGTTTAATGTCCATGTCACACCTATGCCGGTAGTTGTTGGGAGCACTAAGCTCGAAGTTGTTGATGAGTATGTTTACCTGGGGCAAATAGTCCGACTAGGTAATTCCAACTTCGACCGAGAGGTCAATCGACGAATTCAACTCGGCTGGGCAGCGTTCGGGAAGCTACGACACATCTTCTCGTCAGAAATACCTCAAACCCTTAAAACAAAATTATACAACCAGTGCGTGTTGCCAGTGATAACTTACGGAACTGAGACGTGGTCCTTTACTGCTGGCCGTATGAGGAAGCTCAAGGTCGCTCAGCGAGCTATGGAGAGGGCTATGCTCGGAGTTTCTCTGTGTGATAAACTTAGGAATGAGGATATCCGCAGTAGAACCAGAGTAACCGACATAGCCCAACGGATTAGTAAGCTGAAGTGGCAGTGGGCCGGCCATATAGCTCGAAGATCCGACACCCGATGGGGAAGAAAGGTTCTCGAGTGGCAGCTTCGTACCGGTAGGCGAAGTGTAGGGCGTCCCCCCACAAGATAGAGTGACGACCTGGTAAGACATGCAGGAAGTCGATGGATCCAGGTGGCTCAGGACCGTGCTTTGTGGCATTCTTTGGGGGAGGCCTATGTTCAGCAGTGGACTTGTGAAGGGCTGTAATGATGATGATGAAATAATTTTAACCTTTTGATAGACAACGTCTGCATATTTGCTGGGACTTTACTGTGAAAGCGTATACATTGCCCCATGAAGGAATTACTGACTCTTTAGAGTCGAATAACTGGTATATCTGACTTGTGCTTGTTCCTACTATTTATAGAATGTTCATCACTATTTTTAATATAGTGATTTTTGTTTTTGTGTACATATATCAAATTCTTGTAAATATATTGAGTGGCCAAAGTAATTATATTTCTCTTTTGCAAAACAAAGATAGTTTAAATGTCAGTCGCTTGACCCCATAGTACGATTTCTTATTATGACATTATGCTATGGAAATAACTAAAATAAACTAATCAAGCTGTTTCAACACATGTAAGGCATCTAATATTTTTTAAAACAAATGCTGCAGAACTAAGTTTGCTACCTAATTTAGATATATGAGGGCCCCATTGAAGCTTCGTGTCAACTGTGATCACGAGAAAAACAGTGGATTTAATAAGACCCAGCTCCTCTCCATTTATAAGCACACTGGTATTCACCTTTTTAATATTAGGTGAAGTGAATTAAATACATTTCGTTTTATTACCCTTCAAAAGCAAATTATTGACGTTAATCCAATGTACTACTTTGGATATAGCAATATTCACATCGTCATATTTCAATAATTGCCTTTTTAGTTGGAATTTAAATTATTCTATTTTATTGTACTAAATTTTTTAGTATTTATTTATTTATTATTTATTTAAAATCTTTATTGCATATAGTATACAATTGCCGGACTTAATACCTTTAGGCATTCTCTACCAGTCAACCATGAGCTCAGCAGATAAACTTAAGAAGGCGTCATAAAAACATGAAAATGTGTATACTTAAATATATATTGTTATTTATACTATATACTTATAATATTGTTACGCGCCACTATGAATGTCTTGTACAATGCAACACTAGTTACACTAGCGCCCTCTAGTGTCGAGTAGCAGAACTAGGAGAGTCGAGATCCTTCCAGAAATGTCGGGACCGACATGTACTCGAACATTCTAGATGTCGCTACAATAGAAGGTTCTGGAAACTATCTGAGGCCCTATATAAGGCCGGTATTGACCACGACCGGGGCAGTATTGAATTGGCGATACAAGAGAATACTTCGAAGCGAAATAACGGCGAACTGTGTTTTATTATTAGTATGATTTTAAGTTGTAATTAGTGTTGTGTAATTAAATAGTCAATTTTGGTAATTCATTCGGCAGTTTTTAATTATCTCACACCCCGAGCTCGTAACAATTGGTGTCAGAGGTGGGATCAAATTATGCCGATTTGACCAAAGGACGACATGGAGGGTATCCGTACCCGAAGTCAACGCCAGCTGGAGACGGACCAGAGACGATTTGGTAATGTAGCGCCGCAAACGTCGGAGGGCCAGCTGCTGACCACGGAGGCCGGCCCGTCAGCAGCACCTGCATCTGCAGCACCTGACTTAGATGCTCTGATGATGATGCTGCAGGATCAGGCTCGCCGACAGGAGGAACAGGCTAGCCGACAGGAGGAACAGGCCCGCCGACAGGAGGAACAGGCCCGCCGACAGGAGGAACAGGCCCGTCGGTTGGAAGAACAGCTGCAGCGCGGTATGGAAGAGCAGATGCTCCTCAGGAAAGACCTTCATGCTACCTTCGGGAAAGAGATAAAGGAGGTGAAGGATAGGGTTGCTCAACATGACAACCGCCTGTCGGAAGCTGAAACCCGAATCGACCAAGTGAACAATCGGGTTGACAACGTGATGGCTGACGTGAAGAAAACGCTGGACGACCTCAAAATTGGGGATGTAGTTACAGCTCCCGTGGTAGCTACAACACCTTCGCTACGTGGATTCAAAGTGCCGCCGTTCGACGGGACTTCTTCCTGGTCGGCCTACAAAATCCAATTCGACGCTGTCATGAAGGCGAACGGCTAGAATAAAAGTCAGGCTATGACTGCTCTCACCCTAGGCCTGCGCGACCAGGCCTTAAATGTTCTGGAAGCTCTCGGTAAGGAGGTGACCTACGAGCAGCTCCTTGAGGCATTGGAGGCGAGATACGGCGATGCTCACCTGGAACACGTCTTTCGTGCGCAGCTCAAAGATCGCGTGCAACGTAGTAACGAAAACCTGCAGCAGTGGGCCCTTGAGGTAGATAAGCTGGTTCGAAAAGCATACCAGTCTGTACCTGCGCTCATTGTAGGGAACCTGGTGCAGACATTCATCGACGGCATCCGCGACCTTGAAGTCAGAGCTGCTGTGAGGCTCGGGCACCACGAGACCATTAAGGACGCATTGACTCATGCACTGGAGGTGGAAGCCGTGCGGCAGGATCATCGTCCCCATCGCGTCAGGGAGGTTGCAGCAGCTACAGTTCGGGACCGCAATAACGGTTACAGCCCTAGGTGCTACGGCTGTGGGGAAAGGGGCCATCTTCGATCCAGCTGCCCTAAGCGAACTGTAGAAAGGGTAGGTGATCGATATCGAGAGGGTAGTGTGGCTAATAGCACCGCCCAGCAGCAGCAGGGAAACGAGTAAAAGCCAGGACTGCGGGGCGGGTGCTGGCTAATGTTAAAAGAGCCCCAAGGATTTCGATCTCACAAACCCATGATGGGAACAGCCTAATCATCAAGGTCGAGGTCAACGGAACGCCGTGTAAGCTGACCATAGACACTAGAGCCTCTCTCACGGTTGTCAGTTCCGAACTTATAAGTCGGTTCCTTTATTGCCGTGTATTCTTGACCGCCACGTCAAGAATATCCACTACCCCATATCCTCCCGTGGGTGTCGTAAAAGGCGACAAAGGGAAACAGGCGGGAGATGGGCAGCAGCATCTTCCTGATAATAGCCAAATAAACAATAAAAAAATTGCGGTTGCCAACCCGCTCGCCAAGCGTGGCAACTATGGCAATATATCCCCCATGAGTAATGACAATAAAAAACGGCCCCCAGTCCCCGGCGGCCCCGCTATTCCTGGCTACGGTGGCGACCATGGTAACGGCGGGGCAGGGGGTGCTAAGAATCTCCGGTGGAGGTTCGGTTGCCACCTACGACGACTCGACCTGGCAACGTACAACGCACGCACCCTGAGGACTGACGAGAAGATCGTGGAGCTGGAAGAAGACATAGACAAGTTACGCTGGCATATTATAGGATTATCCGAGGTCCGAAGAGAGGGCGAGGACACGATATTCCTCGAATCCGGCAACATGCTCTATCACCGGGAGGGCGACCATCTGTCCCAAGGAGGTGTCGGATTTATCGTCCACAAGTCTCTCGTTAACAACGTTGTAAAGATCGGGAGTGTGTCGACGAGGGTTGCGTACCTTATACTCAGAATCACCAAACGGTATTCGCTGAAGGTCATACAGGTTTACGCACCAACCTCGGCACACCCCGATGAGGAGGTGGAGGAAATGTATGAGGATATCTCTAGAGCCATGCATTCCTCCAAAACCCAATATACGGTGTTAATGGGGGACTTCAATGCAAAACTAGCCACAAGAGAGAACGGTGAGCTGAAAGTAGGGAAATTTGGAATAGGGTAATGGAACCCAAGGGGCCAGCAGCTGGCCGACTTCATGGAGAAAGAGGGACTCTTTATGATGAACTCTTTCTTCAAGGAGCGGCCCCACAGGAAGTGGACCTGGTCGAGTCCCGACGGTTCGACAAAAAATGAGATTGTCTTCATTATGACGACCAGACGACAACTGTTCAGTGATGTCTCAGTGATCGCTAGGGTGAAAACCGGCAGCGATCATCGAATGGTTAGAGGCACAGTGAACCTAAATGTTAAGTTGGAGAGGTCTCGTCTGATGAAGTCAACGCTCCGTCCCCCTCGTGCTCTAATCCAAAGTCCCGAAACTTTTCAGCTCGAGTTACAAAACCGTTTTCAGTGCCTAGAAAACTGCAATGAAGTGGACGATATGAATGACAAGCTCGTGGAAACTGTCCATGCGGTCGGAGCTAAGTTCTGCAAGACCCGCCGCAGAAGAACACAAAAACTCTCCGATCACACTCTTAATCTCATGGCTGTTAGACGGGAGATGAGGCTACATTTTTCAACAGATTTGACAGCATACAGGCAACTGAATAGACAGATCTCCAAATGCATGCGGCGGGACTTACGCAACTTCAATACAGCTCGTATTGAAGAAGCGATCGAGCGGAACCAAGGCTCCAAAGTCTTTGCCAGAGATCTGTCTGCCAGAAAGAGCCAACTGTCAAAGTTGAAGACCGAATGTGGCAGCATCGTTTCCGGGGCACCTGAGATTTTGAGTGAGATTGAGAGGTTCTATGGGCAGCTGTACACGTCATCGTTGGAGCCACACGCAAGTGTGAGTAACGATCCAAGAGCGAGTCTTATCCGACACTATTCCGAAGATATCCCGGACGTCAGTCTGAGCGAGATTAGAATGGCTCTCCAGCACCTTAAAAACGGCAAGGCCCCAGGGGAGGATGGAATTACAGCGGAGCTTCTGAAAGCGGGTGGAAGACCGTTACTTGAAGTCCTTCAGAAGCTCTTTAATTCCGTTCTCCATGGTGGCATTACACCGAAGGCGTGGAGCAGAAGTGCGGTGGTCTTGTTCTTCAAGAAAGGCGACAACGCTCTCTTGAAGAACTACAGACCGATTTCCCTTCTGAGCCGCGTCTACGTGCTGTTTTCGAGAGTCATTACGAATCGTCTCGCGCGCAGACTTGACGACTTCCAGCCTCCCGAACAAGCCGGTTTCCGAAAGGGCTTTAGTACCATAGACCACATACATACCCTACGGCAAATTTTACAGAAGTCCGAAGAGTACAATTTGCCACTATGTCTGGCGAATGTGGACTATGAGAAAGCCTTTGATTCCGTCGAAATTTGGGCGGTGCTGCAGTCCCTTCAGCGGTGCCAAGTTGACTGTCGGTATATCGAAGTGCTGAAGTATTTGTACAGTAGGGCTACGATGGCTATCCGAGTACAGAACCAGAGTACGAAACCTATCCAATTGCAGAGAGGTGTAAGACAGGGTGATGTTATATCCCCGAAACTCTTCACCGCTGCATTGGAAGACGTTTTCAAGCTTCTGGACTGGAAAGGATACGGTATTAACATCAATGGCGAGTACATCACTCACCTTCGATTTGCCGACGATATAGTCCTCATTGCAGAATCGCTGGAGGAACTAAGCACTATGCTCAATGACCTCAATAGTGTCTCCCAACGGATAGGTCTTAAGATGAACATGGACAAAACAAAGATTATGTTTAATGTCCATGTCACACCTATGCCGGTAGTTGTTGGGAGCACTAAGCTCGAAGTTGTTGATGAGTATGTTTACCTGGGACAAATAGTCCGACTAGGTAAGTCCAACTTCGACTGAGAGGTCAATCGACGGATTCAACTCGGCTGGGCAGCGTTCGGGAAGCTAAGACACATCTTCTCGTCAGACATACCTCAAAACCTTAAAACGAAATTGTACAACCAGTGCGTGTTGCCAGTGATGACTTACGGAACTGAGACGTGGTCCTTCACTGCTGGCCGTATGAGGAAGCTCAAGGTCGCTCAGCGAGCTATGGAGAGGGCTATGCTCGGAGTTTCTCTGTGGGATAAACTTAGGAATGAGGATATCCGCAGTAGAACCAGAGTAACCGACATAGCCCAACGGATTAGTAAGCTGAAGTGGCAGTGGGCCGGCCATATAGCTCGAAGAACCGACAACCGATGGGGAAGAAAGGTTCTTGAGTGGCAGCCTCGTACCGGCAGGCGAAGTGTAGGGCGTCCCCCCACGAGATGGAGTGACGACCTGGTAAGATATGCAGGAAGTCGATGGATGCACGTGGCTCAGGTCCGTGCTTTGTGGCATTCTTTGGGGGAGGCCTATGTTCAGCAGTGGACTTGTGAAGGGCTGTAATGAAGTCGGTTCCTTGGGGACTCTGCAAACAACCGCGAACGCATTAATTTGGTGACAGCCACCGGTCAGCGCATACCCGTCCGTGGAGAGAAGGAGATGGAGTTTAAGCTAGGCAACATGATCTACCTGCATAATGTCATCGTGGCTGATATAATGGACGATTGTATCCTGGGCCTAGACTTTATTAGGAAGAATTGTTGTGAGATCGACGTTAAGCAAGGTGTTTTGAAATGTGGACAAGAGGAACTTTTCGTGGAAGGGGCGTTACCAGGGAATGTGTACAGCCTTAAGAAGATTGTTCTTCCGCCGAGATCGGAAACGATTGTGCCGGTTAGTCTTCTTCGGAATCCTGGGAAAGCTCGTCGTTGTGTACTCGTGGAAAGGGTAGACAATGACCTTCCATGGAAAGTGGCTCGAACCTTGGTCAGAACCACCGACATCTCAGGAGTTCGTGTGTTGAACCTTTGTGATCAGGAACAGATTATAGAAAAAGGTACATAGGTTGGTACTAGTGAGGAAGTGGATCGGTTGCGTCGGTGCGAATATCTATCGACTGGGACCCCCAGCAAGGATGGACAAACGAGAGTGACCACACTTTTAGAAGACTGTCGCAGCATTCACTCCCCGAATGAAATGGTCAAGGCGAAGAAGTTGTTACTCAAGTACGCCAATGTTTTCTCGTCAAACGAAGCTGACATAGGAAAGACTGGCTTAGTTCAACACAAAATAAACACGAGAGAAGAATTGCCTATTCGTCAGCGGCCAAGAAGATTGCCTGTAGCACGTGAAAAGGAAGTGGAAACCATGATTGATGGAATGGTGAAAGATGGTGTTATTGAACCTTCATCTAGTCCATGGTGTTCACCTGTGGTGTTGGTAAAGAAGAAAGACGGCAGCATGCGGTTTTGTGTTGACTACCGCCGCCTGAACGACGTTACGAAGAAGGACAGCTATCCCTTGCCAAGAATTGATGACACGCTAGACATGCTCACAGGCGTAAAGTGGTTTAGTACGCTGGACCTGAAAAGTGGCTACTGGCAGGTTGAAATTGACCCTAAGGACAAGGAGAAAACTGCATTCTCCACAGGAAAGGGTCTGTGGCAATTTAAAGTCATGCCGTTTGGATTGTGCAATGCTCCAGCAACGTTTGAAAGATTGATGGAGCTTGTACTTACCGGGCTACTTGGAGATGCCTGTCTGGTCTACTTGGATGATATCATCATCGTAGGCTGTACGTTTGAGGAACACCTTCAAAACCTGGAACGCGTGCTTATGAAGATCTAGATTTCCAACCTCAAGTTGAGCCCGACGAAGTGCTCACTATTACAACGGCAAGTTAGCTTTTTGGGGTATGTAGTGTCGGAAGAAGGTATCCGCACGGATCCAGAGAAAATTGCCGCTGTCAAGAAGTGGCCGGTTCCAAAAGACAAGACACAGGTTAGAGCATTTTTGGGTTTGTGCTCTTATTATCGGCGATTTGTAAAGAACTTTGCAGATATAGCCAAACCTCTGCACAAGCTAACCGAGGAGAAGCGACATTTCTGCTGGGATGAAAGTTGCGATATTGCATTCCAGGAGCTCAAGAACCATCTGTGGTGTTTTGCACACCTATTTTGGGGTACCCTGATGCGAGCAAGGAATTCATAGTTGACACAGACGCAAGTGATATAGGACTTGGCGGTGTGTTATCTCAACGGTTTTTTTTTTATAGTAGAGGGGGCAAACGAGCATGCGGCTCACCTGATGGTAAGTGACTACCGCCGCCCATGAACAACTGCAACACCAGGGAGGGAATTGCAGATGCGTTGCCGGCCTTTTAAAAAGGAGTACGCTCTTTTCTTGAAGGTCCCTAAGTCGTATCGGTCCGGAAAAATCGCTGATGGTAATCGATTCCACAAGGAAGTCGTGCGAGGAAGAAAACATCTTCTAAATCGCACAGTGGTGGACCGCCAATCATCCAGATGGTGTGGATGGTATCGGGAGTTCTGCCGCGATGTGCGTTCGTGAAATTTGGCGGCTGGGATTAATCCGAACAATTCCTCAGAGCACTCCCCATGGTAGATGCGAAAGAAAATGCAAAGAGATGCAACATCTCTTCGCAGCACCAATGAGTCGAGCCGATCGGAAAGAACTCGGTCGTCGACGATTCGAGCCGCTCTGCGCTGGATGCGGTCAAGTGGAAGGAGCTGGCACTGGGGAGCCCCTGCCCAGAGATGGGAACAGTATTCCATGTGAGGCCGAACCTGCGCCTTGTAAAGTTGCAGGCGGTGTGCCGGCATGAAATACTGTCCCGCTCTGCTGAGCACGCCAAGCTTTTTAGAGGCCAATTTGGCCTTCTCTTCCAAATGACCACGAAACTGCACGTCACTCGATATGTCGACGCCGAGGATTCCGATACTGGCTGAGGCAACCAGGGGAGTGCCTTGAAACTGAGGAGATACGACAAAGGGGTTCTTTTTAGCGGTAAACGCGCAAACTTGTGTCTTCTGAGGATTAAACTGGACTAGATTTAGTCGCCCCCAGTTCGAGACTTTGTCCAGCAAAGACTCGACTTCAGACACAAGTTTGTTCCGGTACTCGGAGACGTTTTCCCGAGAAATATTAGCACGGCCGGTGTATAGAGCATCACCAGTGCTGTCATCCGCATAGCAATGAATGTTACCAGTTAGCAACATATCATTGATATGCAGAAGAAACAGCGTTGGTGATAGCACACAGCCTTGTGGAACACCAGCGATAATAGGCTTGTAGTCGGAGTATGCAGCGTCTTGAAGACGCTCCTTAATGACTTTGATGCTCCGATCTGCAAGAAAGCTGGTGATCGAATTTCGCAATGTCTCGGGAAGCCCATAGGAAAGGAGCTTCGAAAGAAGCGCTTTGTGCCAAACCCGATCGAAGGCCTTCGCAATGTCCAGACTAACGGCCAACGCCTCCCTCTTGGACTCTACTGCCTCCGCCCATCTATGGGTCAGGTAGACCAGAAGATCACCAGCTGATCGACCCCCACGAAAACCGTATTGGCGGTCACTAATCAGCTGGTGATCCTCAAGGTACCGGATGAGCTGGCAGTTGATAATGGATTCCATTATTTTGGAGAACAAGGAGGTGATCGCGATAGGCCTATAGTTGGACGAGTCTGAGCGGTCGCCTTTTTTAGGGATCGGGTGGACAAAAGCTGTCTTCCATGAATTCGGGACTACGCCTTGGGAGTAGGAGTACCGAAAAAGACGCGTTAGGACCGGTGCCAACTCCGGAGCACACGTCCTCAGCACAATTGGGGGGATTCCGTCAGGCCCACTCGACTTCTGGATGTCCAGGGAGAGAAGTGCTTTGCGAACCGAGCGCTGTGAGAACAGCACATCCGGCATAGAGCACTCACACCGCGGGATGGTCGGCGGTGTTTTCCCCCCGTCATCAAGAGTCGAGTTGGACGCAAAAAGGGAGCCTAAAAGGTCGGCTTTGTCTTTTGCGTCATGGGCCAGTGAGTCGTCCTCCCTGTGCAGAGATGGTAGTGATGGCTTACAGAAATTCCCTTGGACAGCCTTGGCGAGAGACCAGAATGCACGGGTTCCCGAAGGAAGGCGAACTAGTTTCTCGCCAATTCTGCCTATGTGCTCTGACTTTGCCTTGGCAATAACTCTTTTGAAGGACCTGGAGGCGAAGTTATACTTCTTTTTAAGTGTGCTGGTGTTTACATCCCGAGTCGCCGAAGCCGCAGCCCAGGCTTGATAACACTCCTGCTTACTGCGTAATGCAGTTTTACAGGAGCGACCAAACCAAGGCTGAGATCTGCCTCCGATGGGTACCACAGATGATGGAATAAATAGTTCCATTCCCTGTAGCACCACATCAGTGACAGAGTCAGCAACAGCGCTGGGATCATCCGGCGAGAAGCAAACCCGCCCCCATGGGTAGGATGCAAAGAAAGACCGCATTCCGTCCCAATCCGCCGACCTGTAATGCCAAACACGGCAGCAACCTGCAGAACGCAACCGCGAAGGGAGCGTGAGTGGCACCATACTCCGGATCAAACAGTGGTCCGAAGAGCCGAGAGGAGCATCGACGGAAACCTGATATCCGTCCGGATGAGAGGTCAGCAGAAGGTCCAACAGGGAAGGTGTATGATCCTCCACATCTGGAATCCGCGTAGGCGAAGTAACCAGTTGTGTCAGACCATATGCCAAGGCAAAGTCATAAACAGATCTCCCCGCATGATCGGTTAAACGTGAACCGAGCCATTCGGCATGGTGGGCGTTAAAATCGCCAAGGATCACGATCTCTGCGGATGGGACCTGTTGTAGCAAGGAATCTGTAGCCATTTGGACGTGGTCGATGAGTCGGTCTGTTTCGGCATTACCGCTATAGGACCTATAGAGGCACCCGTAGACGCGCGGATGGTCGTCGCTGTCTACGCGTAGCCAAAGGATGGACAGGTCCGAACCTTCAAGACTGCCGAGGCGTCGAGAACAGATGTCCTCTCTGACATACACGCAAACTCCAGCCCGAGGCACAAAGGAGTGCTCCAATTTGTACCCAGGGTAGAAGAGATACGAAATATCAGCCGGAGAGGAAACCTGCGTCTCGGTCAGGAAGAGCAAGGCCGGCTTCGCCGTCTCGAGATGGTAGTGGAACTATTGTGTCACAAGACGGGAATTGCTTGCTGTGGTAAAGTCCTTGCAGCATTTTAGCAAATATCTTTTGGGGCGGAAATTCCACTTACGAACCGACCATGCTGTACTGAAATGGCTATTGTAGTTCAAAAATCCGGAAGGACAAGTTGCGAGATGGATTGAACTACTGCAGGAATACGACTTTGTGATCGAACATCGCAGCGGAAAATCTCATGGCAATGCAGATGCATTGTCAAGAAGACCTTGCCCTTAAAATTGCAAGCATTGTACTAGGCAAGAGGGTAAGGAAGTGGTATCTGTGACGATGCTCAAGACAGACCAGCTCAGCAATGAGTGGAAGGACAGCCTACAACATGCACAGCAGGAAGGTTCGGACATTAAGCCGATTCTGGAGTGGATGAAGGCGCTAGTGCTCCTAAGCCCAAGTGGAGCGACGTCTCAGCACTAAGTTCGACCACGAAAAGCTATTGGGCCCAATGGGACAGCTTGCTGATTCAGGATGGAGTCCTGTGCCGTAAATGGAAAATGGTCGGGGAGACAGATGTCATTTGCAAATGGTTGTCCCTAAGGCTAAAGTACCGGATGTTCTACAGCTGTACCATAATGGTTGTTCAGGAGGGAGTTAAACGAACTCTACTGAAGATCCGAGAACGGTTTTACTGGGTCCACTGTCGTGACGATGTCGAGGACTGGTGCCGCAAATGTAATGTTGTGCGGCTGTAAAGGGACCTCAAACTCGTAGTAGAGGCGCATTGAAATTGTACAATGTTGGTGCACCATGGGAGAGGATAGCCATTGACGTTGTGGGGCCGTTTCCGGAAAGTGAAAGTGGTAACAAGTATTTCATGGTGGTGATGGATTACTTCACTAAGTGGCCAGAAGTCTTCGCCATTCCCCAAATCAAGAAGCTTCAACAGTTGCAGATAAACTAGTTCATGAAGTCTTCTGTCGTTTTGGAGTACCCTTAGAGATTCACAGACACGATCAAGGAAGGAATTTTGAGTCTCAAATATTCTAGGAAACTTGCAGAGTTATGGGTACTCATAAAACACGAACAACTTCTTACCACCCACAATCTGATGGAATGGTAGAACGATTTAATCAGACATTGGAAAGGTACCTGGCAAAAGTTGTGGAAAAACAGCAACGAGACTGGGACAGGCACATACAACCGTTTTTGTTGTCATATCGAAGCGCTGTTCACGAAAGTACATCAGTGACGCCAGCTTTCGCAAACTTTGGGAGAGAATTACGGCTGCCTGCAGACCTGATCACCGGAACATCACCTGATGCCTCACGCAGTATAACCGATTATGCAAATTGACTTGCGGAACAAAATGAATAACATTTATGCGCACGTCAAACAGTCGGGCCAGCAAACGTCTGAGAAGATGAAAACACGGTATGACCGCAAAATGAACAACAAAGGGTTTGACGAAGGTTCACTAGTGTGGTTACACAATCCAGCTCGCAGCAAAGGGAATCTCCTAAGCTTCAAGCTAAATGGGACGGACCGTACCGGATTGTGACAAGGATCAATGATGTAACCTACCGGATACAGAAAGGTGCCAGAGGTACTCCTAAGATCGTCCATGTGAATCGACTGGCGCGTTATTATGCGGCCAATAATGCTCGGGACGAGCATGTCTTAGGAGGGGGCAGTGTTACGCGCCACAATTAATGTCTTGTACATGGCAACACTAGTTACACTAGCGCCCTCTAGCGTCGAGTAGCAGAACTAGGAGAGTCGAGATCCTTCCAGAAATGTCGGGACCGATATGTACTTGAACATTCTAGATGTCGCTACAGTAGAAGGTTCTGGAAACTATCTGAGGCCCTATATAAGGCCGGTATTGACCACAACCGGGGCAGTATTGAATTGGCGATACAAGAGAATATACTTCGAAGCGAAATAACGGCGAACTGTGTTTTATTATTAGTGTGATTTTAAGTTGTAATTAGTGTTGTGTAATTAAATAGTCAATTTTGGTAATTCATTCGGCAGTTTTAATTATCTAGAACCCCGAGCTCGTAACAATATTTAAATTAGATATTTAATTTTTTTAACCAATTACACATAAACTAGCATAAATTTTTTATGTAGAGATTGTAAAAAAGAAACAAACAGTATTCTAATCAACATTTTATGAATCCAATCATTAATTTCGTCTTAATTCGCTTTTACAACAAAATCCTAGAACATATTCAATGTTTGTCAATAAACAAGTTTAAAAGTTTTTTTAAGAAAAACTGTGCAAAAAGGGTTATTATAATATCAAGGAATACATGAATGAAAATTACCCCTGGGAATAAGGTGATCGCCACCATGCTGGTTCTATGAAAACTCATTTAAAAATTATATAAACGAAATTATTGTCATTGTGAAATATGTTTGAAAAAAAAGTCCCGCTGGGATTCTTGCTGGTTCTTCCCAGGACAGAGATATTTTCCGAACCAGTGGTAAATAAAAAATGACTTTCAATAAGCATTATGTTATAATCAATATTGAATAAAAAATTATTCTATTCTATTCTATTCTAAAGTATTGGATGGTGTCGGATCATTAGACTTATTAATCACTCCGACCTGAGGACTAATTGAGGTAGATTTATAATGGTTCTTATAGTATATCTGCGCAGTGATTACGAAGCTGATGGATGGTCGAATAAATTTGATAAAGTTTTTATATGTAATAGCTTATAAAGTTTCGCAAATGTGTGTGAATTTCAAGCCGTGAAGATTTTATAATTTATATTAACCGCGTAGTGGAAGTGTAAAAATATGGTGCTACATATCGCCCCATGGGTGTCGTAAGAGGTGACAGAGGGAAATAAACGCGGAGATGGGCCGCAGTGTCTTTTTAATAACATCTAGCAATTTAAAAATTGTGGTTGCCAGCTCGATAATTAGGCAATTTATTAATTCTAACATCAAGTTATAATTTTGTTTCTTTTTCATCAGCCGTGGTGGCTCACGGACTAAACCCAAATATTTTCTACAGTATGCAAGCAATCGGGTTCGATCCTCACCGGCACTAATGAAATTTATAAATTGAAGAAATTAAAAGTTAATATATTCAGTTAATAGTGCCACATTGGGCAAGAATATTAAATATAGTTGCTTGCTACCGTAGATCCTTACACCGCCAGTACACGGCGGAAAACACCATTAAGTAACTACTGACTGATTTTTCATTTGAGTCGCGTCTACGTGCGGTTTTCGAGAGTCATTACGAAGCGTCTCGTACGCAGACTCGACGACTTTCACCCTCCCGTCAAATGCCTTAGCAGCATAAATCGAAGAGTATAATCTGCCGTAATTTCTTGCGTGTGTAGACTATGAGAAAGCCAGTCGAAATTTAGACGGGCTACAGTTCTTTCAGCAGTGCCACGTTAAGAGTCGGTATTTTAGTAACACTAAAATGTCTGTTCAAGTACAGAATAAGATCACGAAACCTATCCAGTTGGATAGGTTCCGTACTGCACTCGTACTTTGAGAGGTGTAAGAAACGTAGATGTTTTATCTCCGAAATTCTTTATCGCTGCATTGGAACACGTTTTCAAGATAACGGAATGAAAAGGATACGGTATTATCATCTATGGCGAATACACCACTCACCTTCGATTTGCCGACGACTAAGTCATTATGGCAGAATCTTTAGAGTATTAACTTTATCAAGAGGTCATTTAGCATGATGCCAACATGCATCATGCTAAACGACCTCTCGATTAAGTTGTGTTTCCCAACGGGTAGGTAAGGTAGGTAGTAACATTTCGACCGAAGATGAACAAGAAAAATCATGTCTAACGTTCATGTTACACCAGGAGTTGTCGCGAACAATAAACTGAAAGTTTTTGACAATTGTGTACATAGGACATGTTATTTGAATATGTAAATCTAACTGCAACCAAGAGGTTAACTGACGAATCTAACTCAGCCGGACTTAGTTCGGGAAACTGCATCAATTCTTTCGTCCAATGTTCCTCAGAATCTTAAAACGAATATTTAGAACCAGTGTGTGTCGTCAGCGATATCTTACCAAACTGAAACGTGGTTCATCACTGCTGGCCTGGAAGCTCAAAGTCACTCAGCGGCCGATGGATGGCTATGCTCAAAATTTCTCTATTGAATAACTTTCTCCCATACAAAACTCTAAACATATGCTTGTTCAAACACTCATCTTGCCTGTCTTTGTATATGCAGATGTTTGTTACTCAGACTCGAACTAAAATCTTCTCAATAAGCTTGAGCGCCTTCTTAATAACTGCATCAAGTTTATTTTCGACCTTCGAAAATATGATCATATCTCTCAATTTCGTAATCGCTTTAAATGGCTAACCATCCCAGAAAGGCGCAATTTCAGAATATTGTCTGTTCTCTGCTCCATTTTAAATGATTAATTCTCCCCTTAAAAAAATTCAATACCTTTCCTCCAACTACGCCAAGGTACTTTGCTCTTTAACTAATCTGAAGATTTCAGTTCCACTCCATTTTACTGGCTTCATTGGCAACTCTTTTACTGTGCATTTTTGTAATTTACAAGCCTTATTTTGGTATGTTATATCTATACAAAATTTATTATATTTAGTCACTTAAGTCACCTGCCACTAATTTCTCACGACGCCTTGGGTTGACTGGCAGAAAATGCTAACTGGCATTAAGTTCGCCCTTTGTAACCTTTGTATGGGTTAGAACAATAAAGATTTAAAATAAAAAAATATATTGGTAAATCCAATTGGGCATACCTTAAGCGCATTAAAAAAATTACGCATAACATGATTATACGGAATTATTAAAGTAGTTTAAATACATTTCGACAGCACTATCGGCTTCAACACCCTCGAAAAACCATGAAAATGACACCCATGATGAAAAAATTGATACCTATTGCAGCCGCCATCTTGGATTTACATTTCGACAGCACTATCGGCTTCAACACTCTTGAAAACCATGAAAATGACACCCGAGATGAAAAACTTGGTACCAACTTCAGCCGCCATCTTGGATTTACATTTCGACTGCACTTTCGGATTCAACACCCTCGAAAACCATGAAAATGACACCCAAGATGAAAAACTTGATATCTATTGCAGCCGCCATCTTGGATTTACATTTCGACAGCACTATCGGTTTCAACACCCTCGAAAACCATGAAAATGACACCCAAGATGAAAAAATTGATATATTTTGCAGCCGCCATCTTGGATTTACATTTCGACAGCACTATCGGTTTCAACACCCTCGAAAACCATGAAAATGACACCCAAGATGAAAAAATTGATATATTTTGCAGCCGCCATCTTGGATTTCCATTTTGACAGCACTATCGGCTTCAACACCCTCGAAAACCATGAAAATGACACCCATGATGAATAAATTGGTACCTAATTCAGCCGCCATCTTGGATTTACATTTCGACAGCACTATCAGGTTCAACACCCTCGAAAACCATGAAAATGACACCATGATGAAAAATTTTATACCTATTGCAGCCTCCACCTTGGATTTACATTTCGACAGCACTATCGGCTTCAGCACCTTCGAAAACCATGAAAATGACACCCATGATGAAAAAATTGATACCTATTGCGGCCGCCATCTTGGATTTACATTTCGACAACCCTATCGGTTTCGACACCCTCGAAAAGCATGAAAATGTCACCCATGACAAAAAAAAATTATACTACTTACTTTTAGTACGTACTATTATTATTTATTCTGTGCTTTTAAATATTGTAATAAAAAAAATCTTATTATTATTATAATCAAGTATTTAAGAAATTTGGTTATTCGAATATTGTGTATTTGTACAGCGATCTTTTTGAGCCGCTGAAAACAACCGAAACAATGTCCACTCTCGACGGTGACTGAAGCCTTTTATCTATGACTGAAGCCGAACTAAACTTAATACAAAGGTACTCTGTGAACTAAACTACTCTGTGGCTGTAGATCCCCATTTACAGAAACAATTTTATACTAGGCTACCAAATCAACGAAAATTTCGCCATTTTCGAGCCGAAAAAAATTAATTTTAGCTAAACAAAACAAAATTAGACTGCCATTTACATTCAGTGGCTTCCCACATGATAGATATAGAGATTAAAAAATAGATTGAGTTAAACAATTGATATTTTCAAAAGTTATAGTGTTTACAAGCCACAGGGACATGATAAATCCACACCATAAGCCACTAAAACCCTTTTTTTATTTAAAAATAGCAATTAATCGATAAAAAAAAATTATTAATAAGTTCAACAATCATTTATTTTTCTAACAATGTGCTTTTTTATATCATTTATATGTATAATATGATTGCTAGATACGATTTTATTCGATAAAATGTTGGTATTTTAATTTTTAGGCGATAGTAGAACATTACCTTGCGCTTTCGCTTAAGGTATGCAATAAAACCCGTGACTAGAATATCCTCAGACGAACAAGACAACAAGCCATTAGCTAGAAGAAGGAACAACTGAAGGGGATGTAAGATTCTCGAGTGGCAGCCTCGTTAGCCAGAATCCGAAAGTGACTAAATGGAATGACGATCTGATGAAACACGCAGCTAGTCGATGGGCGCAGGTGACCTTAGGATCGAACTTTGTGACAATCTATGGATGAGCTAAAGTTATATTGAAAGTGATGTTTACCGCAGGTGGGATTCCTATATGAAAAAATTGTTCAAATAATAGTTTAGGGACTGAGTGTATGTTCTAAGTATGGTTAAAATGTACAATTTCGTTTTGAAAATACCTTCAGAAACAGAATAAATTCGTCAGAATAACGTCGATCCGTGGTGTCCACCGCGACGTGTCGTTGCCACTAGTGACACAAGACGGTTTGTTCTTTTCTCGCTCAAAGGCTAAGCATATATGATAATTTTAGTCATTTAGTTGTAGTTTATTATTATTATTATAATTTAAAAGTTAATAAATTTTAATAGTCTGTAGCATAAACCATTAAATATCTGTTACGTACTTACTTATTTCTACTGACTTGGCAATTTTCAAAAACTAATGTTATCGCGTTGTCGCTAACACAAGAAGCAATTGGGACACGTGACAAATACAAATATATGGAGTGTTTCTTTGACCTGATTCTGGAAGAGAAAAACAAACGAGATATATTTTATTCCTCTACGCAGTGACTTCTATTAATCAATGTCGAGCAAGTGAAATAGTGATATTGGTCAACTCACGGATGCTTACAGTTCTTTATATAAGATTTATTTCCTTAGGCGTTTAAACAGTTTCGTAAAATAACAGATTATGTACTTTGGTCTTGTACAACAGACATTATAGGGACATTTTGAGAAAAATCAGCCTTAAAATTTTCATTTTTCGTGTTAAAATGTAACCTCTGAAAATGTATAATTTTGACACGCCCATACTTGCTCAGTAGCATTTTTTTAATAAATAATTATAAATTATATTTTTAATTAATTATTAAATAAGAGAAAGTCTTGCCAATTTTTTAGAAATTTCATACTTGCAGCTCAATGCGACAATACGTATTTGCATATATTATTATTCGTGCCGATTTCCTATCGAAGCTAGAAGTCACTTGTTATTAAAATCTTACGAGTAAATATGTATTTTAATATTTTCAACAGTGAATATAAATCTGGATGTTTTCTGGAGAACTACCTAAATTACTAAAGTTGCTGCGGTTGTATGTCTATATTATTTTCATTTAAAATGACGATTTACCAAGTGCTCGGCGGCAAAAAAAATGTGAGGAAAACTTGATGTCAGAGAAATGCTAAGGACGCTTTTCTATAACATACAAAGTTTTCCAAAAGCCTTGGTATATTTTTCCTTGGCGATAAACCTTCTATAACATAAGAGGTCTATTACTCCACAGTGGGGTTTATATAGTAGGGCTTACCGTGCCTTATCCACTACCCCATATCATCCCGTGGGTGTCATAACAGGCGACAAAGGGAAACAAATCAGGAGATGGGCAGCAGCGTCTTCCATGTAACGATTAAAAGTAAAATAACTGCAGTTGCCAACCCGCTTGCCAAGTGTGGCAACTATGGCATATGTCCCCCTATGAGGTAATCTATTGGTTAGGCCTATGTTCAGCGGTGAACTTTAATAGGCTGCTACGAAACTTATATACCTAGGTTGTAACTTTACTCGTTACACGACCCGAGGATTTAAATAGACATCCAAATCCAGATGAAGTCTATATTTTAAAAATCAAATATTTTAAATATATGTTTACATCTCAGAGAAAAATTAACAGATTTTATACTAAAGTATGGCCGATTCTTGTTTTGATTACGCTCGTTTCCCGGTGGTTTAGTTGACGCTACCAAAGCTCGTAACAAAGCGTCGAAAGACAAAGAAATACTCAGTCGCTGCAAACAACAGAAATTCCAAAACATTTGTTGCAGTGACTCTCCGCTTATGAACGATCTAATGTTTTGCTTTTGTTTGTGGCGAGAACACAATTTACTTTTATTATCAAAATTATCTTCAGGTGTGGAAATGAAGTAAGAAAATAAACTTGCCGTGTAGAGGTGACGTAAATGAATCCATCACTTTGTTGACATACTTGCAAATGATTACAAATAATTGGTTTGAAAATTTACAGTAAGCTGATTAGACGGCCTTCTCTTTCTTCTTCCTCTTCAGCCTGTTAAAGTTCACTGCTGGACCTGTGCCTCTCCCGTTATATGATATTCCTTTGAATATTATAGAATAGAATAATTTTTATTCAATATACCTAGATTATAAATAATCCTTAACAAATGCCATTTTTTACTTTAACCACTGGCTCACAAATAAACCTCTGCCTTGGGAATAACCAGCAAGAAACCTAAAGGGACTCAACGGTAACATTATGCAATATAAAATGGGGGAAACATTTATATAAATTACTCATTTAACAAACCACCTCATTCAAAGTCACCTTATTCCCAGAGGCTGTTATCTATGCAATTATTTTTTTTTATATCATAATAAACATAAAATAATATCTTTGTAACTGAGATTACCTTGTATCTTTTATGGAATTTTGTTGTAATAAATGCGTATACCCAGCCATGGCTGACTCTTTAGTCTAATGGTCGTAAACGCGACTGATGATCTTGAGGTCCCAGGTTCGAAACCCGGGTCGGGACAAAATCTATTATTTGGTTTTGTCTTACAAGAAATTCTTATTATCGGCCCGTAGTAAGGATATTGACGGTGTTACACGCGCGTGTCTCGTAAAGCATGTAAAGCCGTTGGTACTCTATCTGATCTCTCTTCGGTCGTGTCGGATTACCGTCCCATCGGAATATAAGATTGAGGAAATAGATAGTGTATTTGTGCTTACACATATACTCTGCCATTATAATCCTGTACTCCGCAGATGGCTGGTCTCTGATGAGACTGGCCGCTTTGATCGAAATTCGGCGTAGAGGACATTATTATAATTTGTAGAAACATGACTGAACTACTGGCTACTGAGTAACTGGAATCACTAGCTTATATTCGTTCCGGTTTTTACAGAGTATACATGGAAAGGGATATTATAACAATCTATTTATTGCTTTAACTTTTTTTTTCTAAGAGAGTATCTGTTTTACGTTCTATATAGCTGTTATGGCCCTCTACTGGAAAACAAACATAGTTACTAAATCAGCTGTATTTCCCCAAAATAAATCCCATATGACTTTATACTAGGAAAAACTGAAAAAGAAAACGTAATCTAGCTGTCTCGACACTTTTTTTGATAATTAGACATCTGGTCCGAGGGCAAAGATGAGTTCGACGATGGAGCAAGTTTGCCAAAGAGAAGCTTGTTAACATGCACCTTGAAATGGTTCAGGTTATATGCACTCGAAAAAACAGACGCCGGCAGGGCATGTCACTCGTTGGCTGTGCGAATTACGAAAAGTGACTTAAAGCGCATATTGCGAATATTCGGAGTATCAACCAAATGTGGATGGTAGAATGCAGGCCGTCTGGTATTCCAATAGGAGAATGGAGATGGCGGTACGAGCTTAAGCACACTCTCCGAAGTACAATCTGTAGACGACCGACAAACAAGCAACTTGGCAGCGGTGAGCTAAGCTGTGGAGCTTAGTTTCCACCAGCTTTTTGTAGCCAATAAGCCTCTTGGCTCTGCGTTCCACTGAGTTGAGATCGGCACGTTAATTTTTTTTTATAGAAGAGGGCAAACGAGCATGCGGCCCATCTGGTGGTAAGTGATTATCACCGCCCATGAACAACCGTAACACCAGGTGAATTGCAGATGCGTTGCTGGCCTTTTAGAAAGGATTAAGTTCTTTTCTTGAAGATTCCTAAGTTGTTTCGGTCTGGAAAAATCGCTGGTGGTGGATCGCCAATCATCCAGATGGTATGGATGGTAACGCGAGTTTTGTTGCGATGTGCGATGGTGAAATTGAGCGGCTGTAATTAGTCCGAACAAATCCTCAGAGCACTCCCCGTGATAGATGCGATAAAATGCGCAAAAAGATGCAACATCTCTACGCAGTGTCAGTGTATTGAGCCGATAATAAAGAACTCGTTCGTCGACGATTCGAACCGCTCTGCGCTGGATGTGGTCAAGTGGAAGGAGCTGGCACTGGGTTGCCCCGGCCCAGAGATGAGAACAATATTCCACGTGAGGCCGTACTTGCGCTATGTAAAGTTTCAAGCGATGTACCTGCATGAAATACTGTCTCGCTCTGCTAAGCACGCCAAGCTTTTTGGAGGCCAATTTGGCCTTCCCTTCCAAGTGACCACGAAACTGCATACTATTTTATATGTCGACGCCAAGGATTTCGATGCTAGCTGAGACAACAAGGGGAGTGCCTTGAAACTGAGGAGATACGACAAAGGGGTTCATTTTAGCGGTAAACGCGCAAATTGTGTCTTCTGGGGATTGAACTGGACTAGATTTAGTTGCCCCCAATCCGAGACTTTGTGAAGCAAAGATTCGACTTCAGATACAAGTTTGTCCCGGTACTCGGAGACGTTTTCCCGAGAAATATTGGCACGGCCGGTATATAAGGCATCACCAGTGCTGTCGTCCACATAGCAATGAATGCAACAGCAGTTTGCAGCATAGCAGTTTGCAACATATCATTGATATGCAGGAGAAACAGCGTTGTTGATAGCACGCAGCCTTGTGGAATAGCAGCGTTAATAGGCTTGTAGTCGGAGCATGCACCGTCTACTACGACCTTGATGCTCCGAACAGCAAGGAAACTGGTGATCCATTTGCACAATTTCTCGGTAAGCCCATAAGAAGGAAGCTTCGAAAGAATCCCTTTGTGCCAGACCCGATCGAAGACCTTCGCTATGTCCAAACTAACGACCAATGCCTCCCACTTGGAATCTACTGCCTCCGCCGTTCTATGAATCAGGTAGACCAAAAGATCACCAGCTGATCGAACCCGACAAAAACCGTACTAACGGTCATTAATCAGCTGGTGATCCTTAAGGTACCTTTTGAACTGGCAGTTTATAATGGATTTCATTATTTTGGAAAACAAGGAAGTGATGGCGATAGGCCTGTAGTTGAATGGGTCTGAGCGGTCGTGTTTATTAGAAATCGGGTGGACCAAAGCTATCTTCCATGTATTCGGGACTACGCCTTTGGAGTAAGAGTACCGGAAAAGACGCGTTTAAACCGGTGCCAACTCCAGAGCACACATCTTCAGCACAATGGGAGGGACTCCATCGGGCTCACTCGACTTGCTGACGTCCAGAGAGAAGAGTGCTTTGCGAACCGAGCGCTGTGTAAACCGCACATCCGGCATGGAGCACTCACATCGCGGGATGGTCGGCAGTGTGTTTTCCCCGTCATCTAGAGTCGAGTTGGACGCAAAGAGAGAGCTCAACAGATCGGCTTTTTTTTTTATAGGATAAGGGTGACAAACGAGCACACAGTCCACCTGATGGTAAGTGGTTGCTGCGGCCCATAGACATCTACATCTATCCTCGTTTGCGAATCAAAATGCAGATGCGTTGTCACCCGTGAGGATTAAGATGGAATGCCTTATTTCCAGTAAAAAAGGGCCTCCGGCCACCTGCACTCACCAAGCGAAACGCAGAGGTAAACCTCTACTTCACGCTGGTATTCTGTGAGGTCGTGGTACCACCCCGGTTCGAGCCGGCCCATCCGTGCGACAGCAAAAGCTGCCGCGTGGCTCTACCACTGTTTGTTGTTTCTCTTTTGCGGCATGGGCCAGTGAGTCGTCTTCTGTGTGCAGAGATGGAAGAGATGGCTGACAGAAGTTCCCTTGGACAGCCTTGGCGAAAGATCAGAATGCACGAGTTCCCGAAGGAGGGCGAACTAGCTTCTCACCAATTCTGCCGATGTGCTCAGAACTTGCTTTGGGAATGACGTTTTTGAAGGACCTGGAGGCGGAATTATACTTCTTTTTAAGAGTGCTGGTGTTTACATCCCGAGACGTTGATGCGTCAGCCCAGGCCCGTTAGCACTTCTGCTCATACCCTGATGCTATTATATAGGAGCGACCAAACCATGGCTGTAATCTGCCTTCGATGGGCACCACAGAGGATGGAGTAAAAAGTTCCAAACCCTGAAGTACCACATCAGCAACAGAATCGGCAACAACTTTGGGATCTTCCGGCGAGAAGCAAACCCAAGGGTAAGATGCAAAAAAGATCGCATCCCGTCCCAATCGGCTGACCTATAGTGCCAAACACGGCGGCAAGTTGCAGATCACAACTGCGATTGGAGCGTGAGTGGCACCGTATTCCGGATAAGACAATGGTCCGAAGAGCCCATAAGGGCATCAACGGGGACCTGATATCCGTTCGGATGAGAAGTCAGCAGAAGGTCCAACAGGGAAGGTGTATGATCCTCCACATCTGGAATCCGCGTAGGTTAAGTCACCAGTTGTGTCAGACCATATGCCAAAGAAAAGTCATAAACAAATCTCCCCGCATGATCGGTTAAACGTGAACCGAGCCATTCGGTGTGGTGGGCGTTAAAATCGCCAAGGATTACGATCTCTGCGGATGGGACCTATTGTATCATGGAATCTGTAGCCATTTGGACGTGGCCGATGAGTCGGTCTCGTAGATAAGCTGCAGGTATTATTAAAAATTACTCAATAAATACGTGATTAAAATTTGAGATTTCCAAAAGTATATTTTTATTATTTTATACCTGCAAATCGCCAGACAAATTGAGGGGTTTTAAACAATTCCCAGACGTGAATAAAGTTTATAATTGGACACGACAAAATAGTCTTATGCGTAGCCATGTGTTGCGGACAGCGATGGAACCGCCGCCCGTCGCTCCTTCATACCCCGTTGCGCCCCGCGCACTCCGCATACCGGCAGCAGATCGACAACCAATGGGCGCGCGGCATCGTCGTGCGACGCTACTCACAGGCTAAGACGCTCTCTTGCGGCATATAAGAAGGGCGTTTTGGTCTGTGAGTCGTTCATTTCGAAACCGGCACTTGAAGAAAGAAGACTCAAGAGAAATCAAGACTCCATTAGTGAAGACCGCTCTCTGTACATATAGCATATAGTTTATTAGTGCCGAATTGTAAATACATTGAATACAGTATAGTTCTACAGTACCATCTTTCCTTTAAGCAGTCCCCTAGCGTAATATCAGTAAAGTAATCGGTCAATACAGTCCACTAGCTCCAGTAAATAAATACAGTCCACTTCCATCCATTATATTCTTGGTACATCGCCGCCGGATAAGAAGTCAGAAGAAAGAAGATAATTACAGAAGAAAGAAGGTAATTACAAAAGAAAGAAGGCAATTACAGAAGAAAGAAGATAATTACAGAAGAAAGAATGTAATTACAGAAGAAATAAGGTAATTACAGAAGAAAGAAGGTAATTACAGAAGAAAGAAGGTAATTACAGAAGATCTTCAAGGAAGAAAGAAGTTCGTCGACGAAGAGAGATCATCGGTAGAGAAGAAGTTCTCTTTTTCTTACGGTTACGTCATATACGTCATATAATCTGTTTCCAGACAATTTCTTGTTTCTTAAACCACGTTTACGCGGCCAGATGGTTGCTCCCTAACAGTGCCAAACTGTGACCATCTGGTAACGCCCTTGTGGTAAGAACGGCGTCTAATACGTGCGTCTTTTTGAAGACGATCGGAGGTCGCAACGTGGGACGTCATGAGGAAGACACGAAGCCAGAAGACACGGAACGACGACGAAACGCCGGTAGGAATGCAGATATTCGAAGAAGCACCCGCGTCCTCGTCCGATTATCTCGCATTGGCACAAGCGCGCTCCGCTGCGCCCCAGGACGCGCTCGCACCCGCATCTATTCCCGCGCCCGCGCCCCCACCGCCGCGCCCCGCTATGTCCGTGTCCACAACCGATCGCTTGGGAGAGGTTATCACATCCGCGCCGCGCACGGGGACGCTCGCCGCGATTATATAAGATCTTCCGGTAACAGAGACTAGTTCGATAGTGCGTACCGTCGCGCCTGTAGCAGACGTTGTACATAAACCCGCGCCCCGCGCCCCGTCAGTCCGTTCAGTCCGTTCAGCCCGGTTGACAGCTAGCGCGATAGCAAAGTTCAAACAAATCGAGTATAATACCGCGGAGGAACTAGCTGCAATTAGAAGGAAGCAATTGCAAATTGAAGAAGATCTTATTAAGAAGAAATACGCTAGGGACGTCGCTCAACTGCAGGAAGAAACAGATAGAATAAGTCTAAACGAAGACGATTTAGTTGAAAATAGGGTACGCGTTGATATGTGGTTAGAGAACGTAGAGACTGTGCGGGGGGAAAACGCCATACCGCCCGTCTCAGCCCGCGCCCCGCATCGAGATAGAGCAGGCCTCACCGAATAGGGGAACCGGTTACGACCACGCTAAAGATGCCAAGGGGAGGTTGGTTGCGAATGATGTTCAACCGCGTCGCGTAGAAACGATACAGAGGGACAATGGAGTCTCCGTAGAAATGAACCAGGTGGATCGCCGTGTACGGGTTACGTCGCCGTCGCGCGTCCAACGCCGCACTCTATCGCCTATACATAGATCGCCATGTCGTCACGCAGATTGTAGATCACCGTCGCCGTGTAAGTATGTAGGTATACATAGATCGCCATCGCCACATCGCCACGCGGATCGTATAATATCGTCGCCGTGTTATAAGGATGTAGGTGTACATAGGTTGCCAGCGCCACAGCGTAGGCTAGAGGGAGATAGGGAAAGAGATAGGTCGCTCACCCCGCGAGGGAAAGATAGGGGTATAGAACGACTAGCGGAAGCTTTAGAAAGCATGATTAGAGTTAGGCCCGCCGCCGCGAAGCAGACACAGGACTTGCCTATTTTTAACGGTTCGGCCGCGGAATGGTTTAAAGCCGCGATGAAAGAATCCACGCGTTTAAATGGATTCACAAATACGGAAAATATGGCAAGGTTAAGGAACTGTTTACGCGGTGAGGCTAGGGAAGTTGTATTGGCGCTGCTGTTTACCGCAAAGGATCCAGCAGATATTATGCGAACACTAGACCAGTGTTTCGGCCGCCCGGAAGTAATTATAGATCGTGCGTTAGATAAATTAAAACACCTTCCGCGCCCGGGTCAAACCGCCCAGGAATTAAATTCGTTCGCTATTAAATTACAGAATATAGTGTGTATTATGCAGAACGTCGACGGCAAAGGATATTTACAAAATCCGATGCTAACTAGGGAGGTCACTAGCAAAGTTAGCCCTCACTTACGGTCGCGTTGGTGCGATTATGCGGAGCACTACGGAAGTGCGGACGAACCGGACATTGTCACGCTATCCCGGTTCATGATGGGAGAGTCTGACCGTGCGTTAGGTCATGCCTATACGTCCGTAGCGCCGACTAAGGAATCGCCCGTAAGACGAGAGGCGCCGCCGTCGAAAAGAGTAGTATTGACACGCCGCGTAGAGGATAGGGCCCGCGACGTAAAGACGTTCACTGCCCAGGAGGACACCGGTAGTGCCTCATGTATGTGTTGTGTGGGTGAACACCCAATCGCCAAATGTAGGAAGCTAGCGCAAATGGGTTTGGACGACTGGTGGAAGTGGGTTAAGGAAGATGGGGTGTGTTTTAGGTGTTTAAACACCAAACACCGACGCTTTAGATGTAAAGCTTGGAAATGCGGCGTCGACGGCTGCAAAGCCCCCCACCATGCCCTCCTTCACGCCCGCAAGGCCTGCGCGCCTGAAACGTCGGTAAAACCAGTTGAAACCGTGCTCGTCGCGTCGAATGTTAATAGTAGTGCGTCTGTGTTATAAAAAGTGTGCCCCATTACCGTGCGCAGACCGCGTGGTAAGGAAGTCGATACGTATGCGCTACTTGACGAAGGCTCTACTATTTCATTAATCGACGACGACTTAGCTCGCGAGTTAGGAGCGGAAGGACCGACGAAGCCGCTTAATATTCGAGGCGTGAACAACAGTCAACGCGAGGCCGATAGTAGATTAGTTAACATAGGGACACGTGGCAAGACGCGCAGTGTAATGTATAATATAAGCGCGCGAACGATCGCAAATTTAAAGATAGGCTCGCAGTCGGTGAGTAGGGAGTGCTTGCGTTTAAAGCACTTACGTGATTTACCAAGTACGGTTTGTTACGACGACGCGAAGCCAAAATTATTATTAGGCGCTGACAACTGGCATTTAATAATTACCCGTAATTTGAGAATAGGACGTCGAAGGCAGCCTAAAGCTGCACGTACGTTACTAGGGTGGGTAATACAGGGAACCGTGCCGCGGCTAACGTGTAGGGAAGACGGCGAGACCGTATTACACGTCGCAAGCACTAGCGGATGGTCAAATAGGGACATCCGAACGTTTGCCAGTCAGGACGAGGAGCTAACGGAACTCCTCAAATGGCAGTATGAGATAGACTCTATAGGTATCTCGCTAAAGAGTAGGCCGCGACGAGAAGAGGAGAGCGCTGTCGACATATTCCAGCGCACCGTCAAGAAGGTCGGCGAGCAATACCAAGTTGGACTGTCATGGAAGGACGACAACGTGCAGATGCCACCCAGCTATGAAATGGCAGCTCGAAGACTATGGACCATTGAAAGAAAAATGGACCAGTTGCCGGAGTTTCGAGATGCCTACACATCCCAGATAGACAACCTCCTGGCAAAAGGATACGCAAGGGAAGCCGAGGGGACAGAGAGAGAGGACCCCAAAAGCTGGAACCTGCCACACTTCGCAGTACGGAACCCGAACAAGCCAGGAAAGACGAGAGTAGTGTTCGACACGGCAGCGCGCGCATCCGGTAGATGTCTTTATGACTCTTTACTCGATGGCCCCGACTTATTACGGAACTTACCGGGCATACTGTTTAGGTTTAAAGAGAATGAGATAGCCGTGTCCGCGGATATTAGGGAAAAGTTCTTGCGTGTAAAAATCGACCGTCGCAACCAACCCGCGCAATTGTTTCTCTGGCGAGGAAACGAGCGACACAGCCCACCGCGGGAGTACGTTATGACGTCAATGATTTTCGGCGCGAGGAGCTCGCCGTTTCTCGCACATAGTGTTAAAGATTAAAACGCGCGCGCACACGCATACCTGTTAGCGCTTAACGCTATCGTACGAAGTCATTATATGGACGACTATTTAGACAGTTATGCAACGGTAGAGGAAGCGGTAAATACGGCGAGGCAGGTTACGGAAGTGCACCAGAAGGCCGGTTTCACCTTGGCAGGCTGGAATTCTAACCACGCAGCCCTATTGGAAGACTAGCCGTAGGAACTACTGGTGAGCAAGCCTAAGGAAGTAGGCTTAAGGCAAGACAGCCCAGGCAGAACCCTAGGGTTGTTATGGATGGCCGACGAAGACGCCTTAACCTTTAACACATCGACGAATAGGGTGCCGCAGGAAGTAAAGGCGCTACAGCGGCCACCGACCAAGAGAGAGGCATTAAGCGCAGTCATGTTTGTGTTTGACCCGCTCGGACTTCTCAGCTACCTCACCATCACCGCCAAGATCCTGCTACAAGACCTATGGCGAATGAAGAAGGTCGGATGGGATGATGAACTACCCGAGGAGGCAGCGAATGAGTTACAGAGGTGGCTGCGAGTTGTCGAGGAGGTGTCACGACTGCGAATGCCTAGGTACTATGCTCCTACGGGGGGAGTGGTAGAGCGTCAACTTCACGTTTTTAACGACGCAAGCGAACGTGCGTACGCATCCTCGGCATATTGGCGTATACGATATCGCGACGGAACGGTTAGGGTAAGATTAGTGGCGATTTAGCATTAGAGCAATGGAGGTGGATACCGACTGCAGCAAACATCGCAGACCAGGCGACGCGCATAAACTACGTAAGCAAGAAAGAAAGTGACAAATGGTTCACAGGACCACCATTCCTTTACGAGGACAAAGACAGATGGCCTCGCAGTCAGGAAGAGAGGGCAGGGGATGACGAAGAACTGGAGGAAATCGTGGCACACCAGAGCAACACCAAGGACGCTCCACTCCTGCCAGACATAGAAAGATTCTCTTACTACGAGAGATTGATCAGGGCCACTGCACGAGTACTGCAGTTCGTCGACGCCATACGAGGAACGGCGCACGGACAGCACATCCAGAGGTCAGAGCGGATGTGGATAGAGCACAGCCAACATGAAAGCTTCGCTGAAGACATCAGTCGACTTCAGCAGGGGGAGAACCTGGCAACCGGCAGCGCGCTAAGGAAGCTCGACCCCATACTGGAAGATGGCATGCTACGAGCCAGGGGAAGAATCGACGCAGCCGACGTGGACAGCCAGATGAAGAGACCGATCATATTAAACGGACGCCACTATTTCGTAAAGCTGCTTGTAGAAAAGGCGCATCAGGAGGCAAGCCACGCCAACAGGGAGAGGGTGGTCAACGACCTACGCACCAGATATCATATCCTCCGATTACGACCAACAATACGAGAAGTGGAGCGGAGATGTCTGCAATGCAGGGTACGCAAGGCGACAACACGGCGAGCGGTTATAGAAGACCTATGACTTGAACGATTAGGGGCATTCGCGCGATCATTCACCTACACCGGAATCGATTATTTCAGGCCTATAACAGTTACGATAGGACGTCCGCACGAAAAACGGTGGAAAGCGTTATTCACCTGTTTAACTACGCGCGCGGTGCATTTAGAATTAGTATACTCCCTCACGACGGACTCGGCGATATCGGCATTGCGGCTCATGGCGGCTAGGCGTGGGTGGCCACGGGTCATATACTCGGACAATGGGACAAATTTTCATGGGGCAAATACTGAACTGCAACGGGCAATGGAAGAGTCGACACTGCAGCTGAAGGACTACGCGCTGACTCGGCGGACAGATTGGAAATCCATCGCACCGGGCGCGCCGAACCAGGGAGGCGCATGGGAGCGTCTTGTGCGCTCAGTGAAGACCGCACTCGAAGCCACTCTGCATCAGAAGAGCCCACGGGAGGAGACGTTAGCGACGCTCCTGACAGAAGCAAAAAATACGGTAAACTCTCAACCGTTGAAGCACATACCGGTCGATATCAACGACGAAGAGGCGCTGACACCCAACCACTTACTACTGTTGGGACCATCGGGCCTACCAGTCACTGCGCCGTACACACCTACTGATCATCAGGCGTGGAGAGCGTCGCAAGGGCTCGCCGATGAATACTGGAGGCGCTGGGTTAAAGAGTACCTGCCGACGCTGATTGTGCGCGGGGACTCCCGAGATGCTCAGCAGCGCCAAATCCAAGAAGAAGACCTCGTCGTGGTTGCAGATGACAACCTACCGAGAAACATGTGGCCGCAGGGGATCGTGACGAAGACCTTTCCTGGACCGGACGGCGTGGTGCGCAACGTCGAGGTCAGGACCAGGGGCGGAGTGCTGCGGCGGCCCGTCAGGAAGTTAGCCGTCCTCCCGAAGGAAGCTTAGGCTTGCAGGCTACGCCGGGTGGAGAATGTTGCAGACGGCGAGGGAACCGCCACCCCGTCGCCCCTTCATACCCCGTTGCGCCCCGTGCACCCCGCACACCGGCAGCAGATCGACAAACAGTGGGCGCGCGGCATCGTCGTGCGACGCTGCTCACAGGCTAAGACGCTCTCTTGCGGCATATAAGAAGGGCGTTTTGGTCTGTGAGTCGTTCATTTCGAAAGCGGCACTTGAAGAAAGAAGACTCAAGAGAAATCAAGATTCCATTAGTGAAGACTCACACTGTACATATAGCATATAGTTTATTAGTGCCGAATTGTAAATACATTGAATACAGTATAGTTCTACAGTATCATCTTTCCTTTAAGCAGTCCCCTAGCGTAATATCAGTAAAGTAACCAGTCAATACATTCCACTAGCTCCAGTAAATAAATACAGTCCACTTCCATCCATTATACCACGAGTGCGAGAAAGATTAGAGAAAGCTTATCGAAGCATGCCGACAGCGGATGGGGGCCTAAGCTCCACACGCTGTGATTGGTTACTAAGAAATATCTTTTTTAAAGATTTTAAGATTAAATTCTTGTTTTGGGATTTAGCATATATGTATGTTCATATATTACCATGTAAATATCTGTATATATAGTTTGAATTATTTTAGATCTTTTTAAAAAAAAATTAGATTATAAAAAAAATATTTCTGGAGAGGTCTGGTAATACTTTATAAACGACAAAAACGTCTGAGATTATTTTTTTTGAATTATATAAAAACTAAATTGAAAGATAAAAAAGAAAACAAATTGCCAAAAAAAAAACATTTTCTTGGATTTTTTTTGCATAATATGTTGTATGCTGCGCAATAATGAAATAACCGCAAACGCCCTGCCAGACACGCAGGACTGGATTCGCCAATTGACGAAACTATATTTTTTCACAATTTCAACTTGCCCAAAGGTCCTTCCCACAATTCGTTGCCAGCTCTCAGACTAATATTACATTTATACATTTATTACGTGTAATTGCGACGTAAGATAATCCACAAAAAATCTGGACCAGATAGGTCTAATGCATCCACTCATTAATATTTTTTTTTATAAAAAATTTGAAGAACGTCTTCTAAGGCAGCTAGTTGAATACTAATTTTCTTCTTTGTTAAGAAAATAACTTTTATTCTTCATAATAAAAAAATGTAGTTCTCATGAAACCCTTCAAGTTATTTTAAATGCGAATTTAATCTTTTTTTTATTCAGCTCACGTAAACTAAAAGTTTAAGCTCCAAACTAATGACGGACACTTTCCGTCTGACTTTGCAATAATTAGCAGCCTTTACTCAAAGTCAGTGTTGATGTTCAATATCTATTCAAAACCAACTGGCGTGTGAAAAAACAAAAAATTCCAACCATAACTAATAAAAGTATTTTTGTGGCAGATTTCATAAAACATTGTACCAAGCAGCTGATTCAGTTTTAAAATGAGTAATTTGAGGAATTATAATAGCGTTATAATAAGTTTTTATTGTAAATATTTCCTATTATATTTATTTTAGTAAGGGTGACAAACGAGCGCAGAATACACTTGATGGTAAGTGAACTGTTGACCGCAGACGCCTAAATATATCATCGATTAGGATAGAATAGAATAAAATAGAAAACCGCAAATGCTTTGTCACCCGTGCGGACTTGCATGGAACGACATGCTACCAGTAGAAAGGGTGTCCAGTTCTAAAAGTATTTAAATTCAAAATGCAAATGCTTGATTAATTTTAATTGATTATTATTATTATTATTAGTATTATTTGGTAGCTGGATATGAAATACAAATTAAAATAAATAAGAAAACCATTTTGCATTTTACAAATACCTTTTAAATATTTATTTAAATTATTTCAAATAAAAAAGAAAATGAGTTTTGAAAAAATTATTTCATATGCAAAATAAAAGTTGGTATTTTTCATTTTTAAATATAATATATATATATATATATATATATATATATATATATATATATATATATATATATATATATTGGAAATATAAGTTTTTTTTAATAATACATATCTCTGAAAAAATACTGAAGATTCTGCTTAGTATTCCAAGCCAAATCACTTCAGCTTTCCAAGGTAATTTTCCTTATTTGACAAATAAATGTTTACTCAACCTCCACCACCTTTTTGTGTAATTTAGAAGTCTCAAAATACCTTATATATTTGTTTTTAATACTAAAGAAAAGTAATAAGCAATATTAATTTCCATTTATCAAAGTGAGTTCTGTATCTGTAGTTTCAACTCAACTTTCATTGGCATACGTGGTAGAGACAACCTGCAGCTACATTATTATTGTTGTAGCATAAATGGATCGACTAGAATAGGGAAGAAACACGCTCTCATTTAGGATACTAGCGTAAAATAGTAGCTTAATCCTGCAATTTTTCCTATGGTGAGTGTGGATAACCGGAGACCATTTTTTCACTGTAAACGAGGCATTTCATCTTAGTTCTAAGTGGTTATAACGTATCTGCATATTTATCCTTAATCGAAGATAGATGTATATGTGGGCATCAGCATTCATTTGCCATTTGTTAGACTGTGTGCTTGTGAGTCACCCTTAATCTATAAAAAACTAGTCTTGGAGTATTGATATATTAAATGTGACGTTGCAATGACCATGATTTTAATACACCTTTTTCAACATTTTTCAACAGTGTTAGAGCCACGCGGCAACTTTTGCTGTCGCACGGATGGGCCGTCTTGATCCGGGGTGGTACCATGACCTCACAGAATTCCAGCGTGAAGTAGGTGTTTACTTCTGCATTTCGCCTGGTGAGTGCAGGTGGCCGGAGGCCCAATCCTCCCTCCCCCATGAACATGTTAGCGGAATTAAAAGGAAAACTATCCCAGGAGGTACCAGCATCCCTGGAGAATCTCTCGCTGGACATCCACGCCCAATCTACGCTACTATTTCTGAGCGTGTGTGCTCACCCCGCGTAATCTGGGGGGGGGGGGGGGGGGGGAGGGCGACATTCCGCTCAAGACGAAACCTGTTCGGGGCAAGCGGAACAATAAGACAATGGCAACCACTGCAACGCTTTCCGTGAGTTTCTGCAAAATCAGTGGACTTCATTCAAACGTTAACGCCGTCCACTACCATCTGGAGATGGAAAAGCCGGCCTTGCTCTTTCTAAGCGAGACACGGGTGTCCTCTTAATTTCTTAATTAATTTCTTAATTTTTTTAAAGACTTTACTCGCACACTAGGATTTTCTCCTGTATCGTGGAGGCAGTTTACAAACATAAATTGCACGAGGACAAACATCCGGACCTGGCACAATTATTTGTAGGCCATACAAATACTTGTTCCGTGCGGGATTCGATCGCGCGGCCCCCAGCGCAACAACTCATTGCTAAGCCACTGCGCCTCGGAGCCGTCAACGACAAAGCGATAAAACTCGCGATACCATCCATACCATCTGGATGATTAGCGATCTACCACTGTGCGATTTAGAAGAAGTTTTCTCCCTCGCACAACTTCCTTGTGGAATCGATTACCACCAGCGATTTTTCCGGACCGATACGACTTAGGAACCTTCAAGAAAAGAGCCTACTCCTTTTAAAAGGCCGGCAAAGCATCTGCAATGCCCCTGGTGTTACAGTTGTTCATGGGCGGCGGTAGTCACTTACCATCAAATGAGTCGCATGCTCGTTCGCTCCCTCACCAATTTTTTTAAAACGTATAAACGTATAAAAAAGAACATCTGTCATGTGTTTCTAGTTAGTTTACTCAAGTAATATTAAGTAATATTTCGGTTATGTCATAGTTCAGTAATATTTAGTAGATGGTGGAACCACCCTCTTTACCACTGTCTCACCTATTTTTGCCGCCAAATAACAGTCCCTGCGTTGCAGTATTCCGCTCAGAAGAGTAAAGAGAGGTTATTTATGGGCTGTTAGGCATTCTATCATAGTCCTCAGGAGACATCTGCAGTTTCCAGTATAAGTTTAGTCAAGTAGTAGTTTAGTATAGTAAAAGTACTCTTCTGTCAATGAGTGTATTGCAAAAGTATGACATCATCCTTTAAATTTGCATTAAAAAGTATTTTAAATTCTGTACTTTGGACACTCAATAAGTTTTAAGATATACAAAATGTATTCTAGATACCATAAATATTTGTTTTACATATTTTTAAAATATTATCTATCATGCTCTATACAAAGTTCCAGTCGCCTAAACCAACTCTGAAAACACTTTTGCCAGTCTTGATCTGACAGATCTATATAAAGGCTATATATAGATCTGTCAGATCTATATAATATCTATATAATAGATATAATAGCACTTTATCTAGCCTGTATATAAAGTGCTATTATATCTATTATAGATAAAATAACTTAAACTGAAAATAAGTCTGCCGTTTTCTTAACATCAATAATTTTAAAATATTTAACGATATATTTTGGCAGTAGTCTATGGAATTTAAAAGTATTTGAACAAGCCTTTACATTTTGTTTGGGCAATGATTCTGCGACAGTAGGAGAAGATTTTAATGATTTTGTTGTCAAAAAAGGAACATCAGTAAAATGTTTCTCAAAAGCCAAATTATTGATCAGATCGCGTTAAATTATTGTTAATATTCAATTGAAAATCCGAGATGCGCGGTTTGACCTTGCCCGTTTTACTATTTATTATTCTCCAGGTCATTTTAATTTTGTCGGATGGAGTTTTAATTTTGTTTCTTAAATGTAAAGCCCTAGCAGTGGAGCACACTTTTTTAAATATTTTAAAATATGTTTTTACATAATCTCTAAATATAACACTGCTATTATATGATCTTTCATCATAAAGCTCGTATAACGTTCGCCTACTTTTATAAATTCCTACTGTCGCCCAATCATAAAATCATTTGTGAAAAAATAATATTAAATAGAAAAATAAATATTCTACTAAATTCACAACTTATAATTTTAAATAATGTACCATACAAACAATTAGCACTATTTTTAAATGAAAGTGATGGATTGATCCATCGATGACAAAGCTTCCTCACTCCAAGATGTTGATATAGGATGGTATGAATGCTCCCCAAAGATTAATTTACATCGAAAAGATTGTAGACATTAGCCTGCAATCTTTTCGATGTCCATATACATATGTGATTCGTGGATCTTCTCGCACCAACATTTCAGTTGTCCATACATTTTCTGCCGTTACTGCTGTTTGTGGGGCCTCGGTTCTTTAGTCATCTTTAAGATTAATTTTACCCCTTCTGAATTCAGTAAACCACCTCAAAATTGTTGCACGTGGTGGAGCTGAGTCCCATAATGCTGATTGTAACCATTGTAAACTTAATTGTTCGGTTAAACCAAATTTAAAATCATAATGTATCATTGCGCGAAAATGTTCACGGTTAAGATATATTGTTTTAAATGAAAAGCGCGGGAAGCGTTGCAGGAAAATTAACAGAACTTTGTTTTTTTTTTAATATTGATCAATGGGCTTATGCAGTTCTATTTTTAAATAAATTTGCTTTTTAGAAACACATAACACGGGTGCGTTCCATTTTTAAATTTCGAGTATCTCAAAACTTATTGAGTGACCTACGTATTTTAGTTCTATAAATACAATTTAAAATTTTAAGCTTAAAACGGGACTATTTGTCCTTTCTTAAGTTAAACAGGGGTTTTAGCGTTAATTTAACGAAAGTTTTGCACCTTCCTTCCTAACTAACCAAACTGTGACGACCGTTGTTAGTACAAGTTTATTAGATTTGTGATCAATAACTCACTACCTAAATGAATAGAGAAGACTATAACATGAACTTTCACGCCTGTCAGCAAAGGGGTAGGCAGATACTAGGGACTTCCATTTGGCACGATACGGACATACTTCTATTACTTATTTTATATCCATATATCAAAGCATACATGCTGGTCGGTTAAGGGTATATTTAATTACGTTCATGTATGTAATTTTTTGTCGGTAACATTATAATGATGTTTATACAAATATATGAAGTCAAGTTTCATTTGGCACGATACTGACATAACTCTATTCGCTTCTTTCACAATCGTATATCTATCTACGCATACATAACGATGCATTTAACTTGCAATAAACTTCATTCTAAAGGCTCTGCCATTGTTCATAATTGCTGCAGCATAAAATTGATTTGTCATTCTTTCCTCATCTATTCTTTTAACGTGTTTAAACCACCGAAGTATAATGATTTCTTATATTTACACCAACACTAGACATTGAATAAAACTATTTTTTTACGGATTTTATCGCGTTTAATTTACTATTATATAGCTGATAAACTTATATTGCATATGCCTGCTCACAACTCAAAATTTTTTCATTCCTCCTTTTGTGTCAAAGCAATCAAATTATGGAACTCGCTTCCATTAACAATTAAGAAAGCCCAAAGCATTGAGTCTTTCAAAAATATGGTTAAAGATTATTATTTAAATACGTGTTCTACTTAATATATTTTATTGTCATATCTACTTTTCTTGATAAGGTATGATATATAGTTATAATGAATTACAAAAATATTTATAAATATGTATGTATTCTATGTATGTATATGTAGGTATATGTGTATATGTATGTAAGTATGTATATATGTATTTGTTTGTTTATGTGTATATGTATATATAATATTATGTATATGATTATTGCATTGTCTTATATACTATATATACCTTGTACTATTAATATATACTTGTTTATCTGCTATTTATGCACACTTCTATATTTTTATTTAAAATTATCTCCTTCATCAAGGTTTGCCTGGAAGAGATCGCTATTTAGCGATAAGGCCACCTAATTGTACATCAATTTATAAATTTAAGTTTGCTGTGTTGCGTGTATTTTGTGTGCAATAAAGAGTATAAATAAATAATAATAAATTATAATTCCCGACGTTTCGGGTACTTTACAGCAACCCATGGTCACGGGGGGGACTGGAATGTTTGACGTCCCGATGTCACAGTTAGCATGCCTACCTTCAGTTTTTTAATATTAATTTTTGGTTCGATTTACGCAAAATAATTTTACATTATCTTGAAGTACCCTCTGGACTGCAGTCCCCCCCATGACCATTAGTTGCTGTAAAGCACAAAAAACGTCGGGAATTAAAATAGTAAATTAAACACGATAAAATTCGTAAAAAATAGTTTTATCCACCGAAGTATTTCTTTCTCTGGAAAACTCTTTTAAATAATACATACCCTATAGCTCATCTCGAATAAAAGGCTTATGTCAATTGTAGATGCAAATAGGCTGCAAAACAATCTAGAAATTTAAGCTATACTCTAATAATTGGTTACGATTTAATTTCTGAGCCTGTAATGAATCTACTAACATTTTCGCAATAATTAACATGTTATGTAGCTGTATACTACAGGTAAAACATTCGTCATCTTTGAAATAAAGACAAATAATGTTAAACTACACCTAGTCGGAACCTGGTACGTGATTTGATTAGATTGTAGTAATCAAAGCTCTTAGATAACAAACTTTAGTGCAAAGTTGAACGTCTTGTATGTGCATGTGGTTGTGTGGTACAAGTGAAGCATTTCAACGATTGCCATAAATATTTTCATTATTATCAAGTTCACTTAAATATACTTTTTAATTTCTTCTCTTCTGTATATAGGTACTGCTTGTGCTTGTAGCACGTTTGCACTGTTTACAGTCTGTTGTATTAAAATAATATAATTATTTCCGTTCATAATTTTTTCCGAAAATATTATGGTAGTTCCTTTTCATAAAATGTCATAATTTGTCGTCTGGTCGTCACAATGAAGTCAATCTCATATTTTATTGAACCGTCGGGGCTCGAACAGGTCCACTTCCTATAGCGCCGCTTCTCGAAGAAAAAATTCATCATAAAGAGTCCCTCTTTCTTTATGAAGTCGGCCAGCTACTGGCCCCTTCGGTTCCGTTGACCTATTCCGAATTTCCCTACTTTCAGCTCACCGTTCTCTCTTGTGCCTAGTTTTACGTTGAAGGCTCCCATTAACACCGTATAGTGGGTTTTGCAGGAATGCGTGGTTCTAGATATATCCTCATACATTTCTTCCACCTCCTCATCGGAGTGTGCCGAGGTTGGTGCGTAAGCCTGTATGACCTGCAGCGTATACCGTTTGGTGATTCTGAGTATAAGGTATGCAACCCTCGTCAACACACTCTCAATCTTCACCACTTTGTTAACGAGAGACTTGTGGACGATAAATCCGACACCTTCTTGGGACAGATGGTCGCCCTCCCGGTGATAGAACAAGTTGCCGGATTCGAGGATTACCGTGTCCTCCCCCTCCCTTCGGACCTCGGATAATTCTATGATATTCCAGCGCAACTTGTCTATCTCTTCTTCCAGCTCCACGATCTTCTCGTCAGTCCTATGGGTGCGGGCGTTATAAGCTGCCAGGTCGAGGCGTCGTAGGTGGAAACCGAACCTCCACCGGAGATTCTTAGCACCCTCTGCCCCGCCGTTACTATGGTCGCCAACGTAGCCAAGAATAGTGGGGCCGCCGGGGACTGGGGGCCGCTAATTAATGTCATTGCTCATGGGGGGTATATTGCCACAGTTGCCACGCTTGGCGAGCGGTTTGGCAACAGCAGTTTTTTATTGTTGTTTTGCTGTCATTAGAAAGACGCTGCTGCCCATCATCTGCCTCAGTTTCCCTCTGTCGCCTCTTACGACACCCACGGGAAGAAATGGGATACTGAGTATTCTTACCTGGCACTACAAGGGATGTAAATAAATGAAAATGTGATAATGAAAATTTGTAGCTAGCTTAGGTCAAAATGGCGTTTGTTGCACGGTTCTCCTTACGGTTTACCTTCCGGACTAGGATAGGAGGTAAGCATCAAAGCAATGTAATCAAGCTCAATTTATGCCCTATTGGCTTAAGTTCATTATATTTTTATTAATGGTTAGTAAATGACTGATATATTAATAACTGTTACTCAAAATAATGAGCTGCAAGACATTTAAAAACTTTTGTTTATCAAGACTTTCATCGGATCTGTTTTCAGTTTGTCGATAAATTATAGACTTTACTTTAGCAGCTCTGTCACGTTCACAGATGCAAAAGCAGAGCTCTATTTTGAATTGGAATATGATCCAAATTACATTAAGTTACAAGGTTAAAACAACTGCTGCAATAAAAGGATCAATTTAAAAATACCTCGCTGCATTTGACATCTTGTTACAATTATATCCTCTTTATTTAAAAAAGAAGGTCCTAAATTACTGACTGACTAACCTAGAGATCTGAAAGGAGATGTATGAAATTGGGTGCTTGACATCGTTCGTAACAGTTATAAAAAAAAATGTGAAGGAAATTAGACGATAAATTATAAGCATAATTAAAATGTATTTATTTTTGTAGTCCATGGGACATTAATAAAAATAATATTTAAAACTGAAAAACGAAAACTACGCTTTTATTTTAGCAAAAACAAAACGTCTTTAAATATTTTTCTGTGTTTAATGTCTACGACATTCGATAATGAAGGCTACTTTTTTGGAAAAAAATAAACCTTCATTATCAAAGAAATCATAATAATCAAATATTTATGCAAATCTGTAGATAATATTACTGAATTAAAGAAATCAATTTATAAAATCAATTGAACAGGCCATGTTATTTAACTAAAAATATTGAAATAATATCTGATACGATGGACAAAACAAAGATTATGTTTAATGTCCATGCCACACCTATGCAGGTAGTTGTTGGGAGCACTAAGCTCGAAGTTGTTGACGAGTATGTTTACCTGGGACAAATAGTCCGACTAGGTAAGTCCAACTTCGACCGAGAGGTCAATCGACAGCGTTCGGGAAGCTACGACACATCTTCTCGTCAGACATACCTCAAAACCTTAAAACGAAATTGTACAACCAGTGCGTGTTGCCAGTGATGACTTACGGAACTGAGACGTGGTCCTTCACTGCTGGCCGTATGAGGAAGCTCAAGGTCGCTCAGCGAGCTATGGAGAGGGCTATGCTCGGAGTTTCTCTGCGTGATAAACTTAGGAATGAGGATATCCGCAGTAGAACCAGAGTAACCGACATAGCCCAACGGATTAGTAAGGTGAAGTGGCAGTGGGCCGGCCATATAGCTCGAAGAACCGACAACCGATGGGGAAGAAAGGTTCTCGAGTGGCAGCCTCGTACCGGTAGGCGAAGTGTAGGGCGACCCCCCACGCGATGGAGTGACGACCTGGTAAGACATGCAGGAAGTCGATGGATGCAGGTGGCTCGGGACCGTGCTTTGTGGCATTCCTTGGGGGAGGCCTATGTTCAGCAGTGGAATTGTGAAGGGCTGTAATGATGATGATGATGATGATCTGATACGATTGAATAGGCTGTATGGTCTTTGATCATTGCTTGTTCCGAAGAAGGATTAACTTTATAACTTCGAGTTTCAACTTTTCATGCGCGTTTGATATTGTGGTTTTATTTGTGGATGTTTTATTTTCGTGGATTAATTTCACTTGATCTTTGGCGTTACTCTCGCATTATAGGACAGGAGATTGTTGCGCCCACATAATGATAATAATGTGGTACTTGGGTTTTTTGAAGAATAGAACAGACAAGTTACAGCCTCCGGCTGCTTTTTTTGATGATATTTTATTAATAATTGCAAATTATAATTTAAAAAAAAAATAAAAAAGGTTAAGATTTATAATACTTTATTTTCATAATAACTGCAAAATTGCATTATTTTGTATCCTTTTCCATTCATTTAATGCATTTTAATCTATTCTATTTGGTTTGGTTAAGAATTTGTTTTTGTATTCTTATTTCATTTTTGTATTTTATTTTTATATTCTGTAATCTGTAATTAATATGTAAATCTGATGGCAGACGGAGCAGCTACTTGTTTGGTGGGGATTCATAAATATTTATAAGATACTAAATATGTTAACTACTATAAGAATAAATAAGATTTTATATACTTAAAATAATATATAAAATAAAATACAGGAAGACAAATAACTAAAACCTAACCTGTTTAGACCAAATCTTAACATTTAAAACTTGCATTCAAAACGCTCGTCTCGACGCGTTCATCCGATGGTATTTAGGTCATCGCCTGGCCCCCTTTTCCGCGCGCGTCTCTGTGCTGACCCTCTGTCGCTTGACGTGTGGGCGATCAACCAGTTTTGAGGGCTTGGGCCGGCGCGTAAGAGTGTTTTGTACGCGGTGGCGGACGCATGCGCTCAACTTTGAGGTTATGTGCCTTACGGTGCCAAAAGTAGCATTTTTATTATTAAATATGTTATAATTTATATAAATTCAGTTAAAAATACAGTTTGTGTAACTTCACTTTTGACATTTTTTCTCTGTCGGTTAGAACGCTAAAAATGTGTGACCCGAGAGGAGATCGCGTTCGTCTTCGATTATAATTTTGTGCTAAGTGACGTAAGACTTGAGTTCAGATAACGGTGAACGTCCACTGGAGTGATTGCACATTGTGGAGCAGGACAGCGCATGTGGCCCTGCTGGCCGATTACATTGGTGACGTCAGGTTACATTTACACACTTTCTCACACCACTTACACCCACCTACTTACCCCTGACGGTACCTTGTGATCGACCTTACCTCCGGAACTCGGTAAGTTTGTGTTTGTATCCAGCCATTACATAATAATTATCCATAGGCCATTTGGGCCCGAACCCACTGGCTGCCCGTCGAGTGGGCTACTCATGGGCCCTAGTCCAGTTGACTTCTGTCGGGGCAACTGAGGGAGTTAACGATTTCTCGTAGCAGAACGTGGTTGATTGTTTCTCCAATCACGCCCGGCCGTAATATAAAAAAAAATATTTATCCTTTTTTTTTCTCTTTTTTTGTTTTTGGATCGGTTGTTAGAACCACTCCGTTAGGCTGCGCAAGCAGGAGTGTAGTTTAGGGTTAGGTACCTACGTGTCAGGTATTTCGGGTAGGTAGATTAAATTGCCGCCTGAGCGAGGTATCTTTGCTGACCGACTGTAGTGTGTACTTGCCGCGTAGTGTAATTTGTATCTAATTTAATTTAATAGTAATTTGTATATAATAGTGATGCCATCGCACAAGCCACCGGCGCTTCGCCTGCAGGCGGAGCTGCGCTTGGCCGCGAATGCCCATACTTTGATAGGGCGACCCAATCGGGTTCATAGTTTAGAGTAGAGTCTCGAGCAGGTCGCGGCCCGAAGGGCCGTAGTGGAGGAGGCTTACACTGAGCTCGTGGCGTCTGATGCGGAACAGGGAGTCCTAGACTCCTGCCTCGCAGACTACGAACAATTATTTTCGCTCACGGACGACTTGATCGATGCGGGGGCCAAGTATGCTAATGAAGCGCGTGAAGCTCGGCTGAGTGGCCTGCCCGAGTCCGCTCGGAAGCAGCCAACTCAGCCGGAGCTGTTGGGACGACTCCCAACTCTGAACCTGCCAAGGTTCTCCGGGGTCTGGCTGACCTATTTTGGTCTTTTTGATAGCCTAGTGGACGCCCGGAGACACTTGACACCAAGCCAGAAGATGGCTTACCTCGTGGCCTCACTGGAGGGGGAGGCCCTGTGCGTCGTGGGCCGTTTGAAATTGTCGGACGACGCCTACCAGACTACTCGGGACCTCCTCGCCGGAAGGTACGCCAACGTCCGGCGAATTGCGGACGAATACGTTAGGCAGCTTCTAAACCTGCCGCTGCTTAGGGACCGGGGCAGACTACGTCCGGATATCGTAAATTCAGTCGTGGTGGCCTGTAATTCGTTGAGGCGGCTGGATTTACCGGTGGACGAATGGTCCTTCTTGTTGCTCCACATCGTGCTGTCCCACCTGCCTCTAGATCTTTGGATCCATTTTGAGGAGAGATACGGCGGGGACGGCGCCTCCTATTTTCCGCCCTTCAGGGACCTGATGCGGTTCTTGGAGGAGCAGTGCCGGCAAATTGAGAACGCAGCGGACACCGTCGACGACCTACGGGTTGCCAACCGAGCCGTACTAAGGGAGAGGCGGAATCCGCCGGGCAAGTCGTCGCCAACCCTCTAAAGTTGAGCGGAGCTCCCGTGGGAGGGCGCCGCCCCCTACCATCTTATATTGGCCTAGCGGCCAGGGAGGCGCCCCTCTGCTCCTATTGTCAAACATCCGATCACAGGGTGGCGTCGTGCCCGAAGTTATTGGGTAAGCCGGTCCCGGCGAAACGAACCATCGCCAAGGAGCGCCGCTGGTGCTACTCGTGCTTGGAAAGGCACCTCCAACAAGACAGCCCGCAACAGCGGCCCTGTCCGCGCTGCCAGGGCATCCACCATGCCGTTTTGTGGCGCGAGAAGCCCAGCGATTCAATACAGGTTTTTGAGTTGAACACCACCACCTATGGACTCCGGTTCAGCCCGTATATCGCCATGCGAACCCTCCTTGAACTCGCTGAGAGAGAGCGTCTAAACTAAAACTAACTAAAACTAAAAAAGCGTCCGGGGGCTTCTATTTTAGAGACTTAGATCTACATGGGCGACATTTGCATGGGCGCCTCCACCGTCGAGGAGGTTCTTGTATTGCGAAACGAATTGATTGCCATCCTGAAGTCCGGAGGTTATGACTTACGTAAATGGTTGTCGAACTCCCCTCATATTTTGAAAGACCTCCCAGGAGAGGATCAACAAGACACTCATCTATTCGAGCACCCTGAAAATCCTAATTTGTTGAATGTGCTGGACATTCAATTTCAGCCTGTTCAGGATACTTTCATGTATCGAATCAAACTCGATCCCCCACCTAAAGCATGGACCAAGCGCTCCGTGCTGTCTACAGTAGCCCACGCCTTCGATCCATTAGGATGGATAACTCCGGTTATTTTTTTGGCTAAGTGCTTTCTTCAAAAGCTCTGGATATCCGGGTTGGGTTGGGACAAGCCTATTAGCGGTGCTCTCTTGTGAGAGTGGCTCCCCATTGTGTCCTCCCTTCCGAAAATTAACCGGGTCTCCATGCGAAGGTGCTTCCTCCCTCCAGGGAAATGCAGGGCTACCCTACATGGATTTTGCGACGCCTCTGAGAAAGGCTATGCTGCTGTCGTATATTTGCGGACTGTGAGCTCTTCTGGCCATACTTTCGTCCATCTCGTGCTTGCTAAAAGCAAGGTTGCTCCCATAAGGTCCCGTTTAACTACCCCTAAATTGGAACTGTCCGGAGTTGCTCTTCTCACGCGACTCCTCAACCACGTTCATTCGTCTTTGAAGTCTATAATCGACATTACGGACGTTTACGCTTGGTCGGACAGTGAGATAGTACTTTTTTGGCATAGAGCTGCACCTCACAATCTTTAGGTCTTTATGGCGAACCGCGTGTCTCAAATCCAGAATTCTGGGACGTCTCTAAACTGGAGACATGTCCCAGGGGAGTTGAATCCCGCAGACTGCGCTTCTCGCGGCTGTGAAGTCCCCTCTTTGGTTAACCACTCGCTGTGGTGGGGTCCCAGTTGGAGAGTCTCAGTCATTCTGGCCCCAGAATAAATACTCCAAACCGATTGAATTGCCTGGCCTACGAGCCCGAGTAGGAGTGGGCAAGGATAAGCCCACTCGGGATTTCTCCCTGCTAGAACGGTGCAGCTCTCTCGATAAGCTCTTAGGAGTGACTGCTTGGTTGCGTCGATTTGTCCGCAATTCGAGAGACCCGTTCAGTTAGAACTTGTAAGTGCCCTCAGCACTGAAGCCTTTGTGGCCACGCTGGGCCGCTTTGTATCGCTTCGCGGTTTGCCGGACCTGATCCGGTCTGATTGCGGAACGATTACCTTATAATTAAGGGCACGGATAAATATTTGAAAGAGGTCGTCGGATTTCTATCCAGCAACAGGAATTATTTAGGTACTGCGATGTCCAAGAAGGGCATCCAGTAGAAATTCGACCCTTCGGCTTGCCCATACTGGGGCGGTATTTTTAAGGCGGTGGTTAAGGTTGCAAAAACGCATCTCCGTCGCATTATTGGCGAAACTATTTTGACATTTGAGGAGCTTGCCACTGTATTCTGTAAAATTGAGGCGTTACTCAACTCTCGGCCCCTCTGTCCCCTCTCGTCCGATCCGAATGATTTGGAGGTTCTAACCCCGAGCCACTTCCTGATTGGCCAGCCGCTTAACGTCCTGCCCGAGTACCCCTTCAGGGAAATAAGCTCTTCGCGGTTGAGCAGATTTAACCTACTGCAACAGATGTCTCAGAGTTTTTGGCACCGATGGTCTCTGGAGTACCTACATCTTTTGCAGCAGCGCGTTAAGTGGTCTGACAAGACGGATTCTGCTCAGGTGGGAGACCTCGTGTTAGTTTAAAGAACCCAACGCTTTGCCTTTGTATTGGCGCCGTGGGCGCATTGTTAAGTTGTCGTATGGATCGGATGGGGTGCCTAGGGTGGCCGAGGTTTTGGTTGGAGATTCGGTCTTGCAACGTGCCGTCGCGACCTTATCCCGTTTGCCAATTTACTCGCGGAAATAAGTCCTTATGCCCGGGACGGGGGTTTGTTTAGGCCAAATCTTAACATTTAAAACTTGCATTCAAAACGCTCGTCTCGGCGCGTTCATTCGATGGTATTTAGGTCACCGCCTGGCCCGCTTTCCCGCGCGCATCTCTCTGCTCACCCTCAGTCGCCTGACGTGTGGGCGATCAACCGGTTTTGAGGGCTTGGGCCGGCGCGTAAGAGTATTTTGCACGCGGCCGCGGACGCATGCGCTCAACTTTGAGGTTATGTGCCTTACGGTGCCGAAAGTAGCATTTTTATTATTAAATATGTTATAATTTACATAAATTCAAAATACAGTGAGTGTAACTTCACTTTTGACATTTTTTCTTTGTCGGTTAGAACGCTAAAAATTTGTGACCCGAGAGGAGATCGCGTTCGACTTCGATTATAATTTTGTGCTAAGTGACGTTAGACTTGAGTTCAGATAACGGTGAATGTCCACTGGAGTGATTGCACATTGTGGAGCAGGACAGCGCATGTGGCTCTGCTGGCCGATTACATCGTTGACGTCCGGTTACATTTACACACTTTCTCACACCACTTACACCCACCTACTTACCCCTGACGGTACCGTGTGGTCAACCCTACCTCCAGAACTCGGTAAGTTTGTGTTTGTATCCAGCCATTACATAATAATATCCATAGGCCATTTGGGCCCGAACCCACTGGCTGCCCGTCGAGTGGGCTACCCATGGGCCCTAGTCCAGTCGACTTCTGTCGGGGCAACTGAGGGAGTTAACACAGCTATTATAAGATATTATGTACGTTAAATACTACTATAAGAATAAATGACAAATTAAATTCATAAAATAAAATATAATATAAAATACAGGAACATAAATTACTAAAACGCAACCAGATGGAAGACGTGTTTGACGTCCTGATCCTCATCTTTGTCCTTTGTCCGCTTACCGTCTGGTTTATGTCAATAGTTTTAAATTTTAATTGAAATTAGTTGTCAGAGTCAGCATAAATGATAGTCAAGGGTCGATTAGTTAATTTTTCTTATCTAAAATAAATTCGTACCGGAAGTTTCTGAACATTTAGTGACACCTAACAAATTTTTAACGGAATATTTCATAATATTTCACTATATTATTTTCTTATTAGAGATGCACAAAATTTTGAAGAAAGCTTTATAGCTTTCATTTATATTTTCATTTATTCTTTGTAGATTAAGAAATTATCTAATATTAAAACAAGATATATATTTTGTAGACTTTCCGTGATTGCAGAAAGGCTGGGTAAACATATTATATTACAAGGGCAACCAAAGTTTGTTACATAGTATAGCATATAGTGAAAAGTATTGTATTATTGATTGTTGATTAATCATAAAAATTAACGACAACTTCTACTTCTACTTTTTGGTCAGTAAATCAAAATCGGTCATTGTTAGGACTATACAAAACTTTATTGTTTAACTATCTAATAAAAGATTGATTCCTTCTCTAATGTTAGTTTTTTTTTTTTACTTTAGATAAGGTTGACAAAGGAGCACATATTCCACCTGATTGTAAGTGGTTGCTGTGGCCCATATACATCTTCATCTATTCTCGATTACGAATTAAAATGCAGATGCGTTGTCACTCATAGTATAAAGGGTCTCCGGTTCTTTACACATACGACTACCATACAAAATACAGCAGTGTTAAGCTACTATTTTACGCTGGTATTCTGTAAGAGCTTAGTCCTTTCCCAGTCAAGCTGAACTACAACTATACGAAGTATATTGTCTATGTCACAATTTCGTATCCATACTGACAATTAAATGAGAATACTTTGGCTTTAATAGCGCCTTATTACTGAATAAGAGCAATCCACGACTTAAAATATGAAGAGTCTCTAAGACAAAATTTTAAGAAAATGTATAAATTGAATTTGGTCTCTCCATACATTTACTAAAATGTGATGTATGTACACGAAAATAAAACTCCACAGGGTCAGTAATTCATTCTTGGGGCTTTGTTCACGCTTAAAAATCCCTGAAAATAAACAAAATTAATCCACTGAAAAGTTCATTTTTATTAAACAAAGATTTAGATATTAAACAAACTTTATGGAAGATTACCATTGGGAGTCAGGTGATTGCTAACAAACTATTTGTAATTTGTTTTGTGTTGCTAACTCTAACATGTATGATTTTAAGTTGCTATATTTTTTTTTTCAGAAAATAAAGTTCCGCTGGGTTTCTCTCTGGTCATTCACAGGGTAAAGATTTTTTCCCAACTAGTGGTAAATAAAACAAAAGGGTGTCTTTTTATTAAGTAATTTTATTAATATATTAAGTATTATTATATTACATGCCCTTAAGCGCAAAGTGCGTACGTACGTTCTACTAGAGCCTAAAAATCAAGATTACAACGTTTTATCGCATAAAATCGTATCTAAGAATCATATTGAACATATATATTATATAAAAACCACATTTTCAGAAAGATAAATTATTGTTGAACATAGTTTTTTTTAATCGATCATTTGCTATTTTTACATAAAAAGTGGTTTTAGTGGCATAAGGTGTAGATTTAACAAGTCCGCATGGAGTGGTAAACACGATAACTTTTGAAAATATCAATTGTTTAACTCTATCTATTTTTTTAATTTTGGCAGTTTAATTTTGTTTTGTTTAACTATAATTAAATTATTTTGGCTGCGAATTCTTCTTATTGCCTTACTACGCGCTTGTCCGCCGCCGTGAGTCAATTGCTGTACTAATATGTCTTGGAATTTATGGAGTAATCTGAAAGTTACTTCGGTGAATGCTACTGGAAATCCTCGAAGAGTAGAACTAGGTGCGGAGTTTGGCCTTATTTTGTTAGTTATTATGAGAACTTACCTCCGGACTTGATAGAATGACCTGAAACTGTACTTCGGTTAATGCTACTGGATCTCCTCGAAAAGTAGGACTTATTGTGCCGAGTTTGGCCTCGTTTTGTTAGTTAAGATGAGACCTTAACTCTGGAATTTATAAAGTGACCTAAAGGTGTACTTTGATGACTGCTACCGGAACTCTCGATGAGGAGAACTAGGTGTCCCGAATTTTGGGCTCGTTTTTTTAGTTATGAATAGACCTTACCTTCAGACTTGATGGAGTGACTTGAAGGTATACTTCTGTGACTGCTTCCGGAACTCTTTCACGAATGGAACTACAATTTACATTTTTTTTAATTTTTCACAATCATATGAGCATTATGAGTCATTACTTTTGGATTGATTTGGACAAGCGTTTCTTTAAATTGTAATTTGACATAAAATTATCGAAAAATTTGTACTATTGTAATAATTATAAGGTTTTAGTAAAAAATTGTGTATAAATAAAGTACTTTAAAAATTTACAAATAATCATGTTATACGTAGTTTTTTCAATGCGCTTAAGGCTTGCACAATTGGATTTACCAATAGTTTTTATGATCTTTATTCAAAAATAAAGTTTCTGTTTCTGTTTCAAGAGCGAGTTACGATTTAAAACCTTAAATGTCTCTAAGAAAAAAATTTAAGCAAATTAATATATTAAATCTGGCCTCTACATACAATTACGAAAATGTCTCAAATGCATGTACACAAAAATAAAAGTACATAGTTTAAAAAAATACATGATATTTACTCTGTAAATACTAGCAACAAACACAAGCTAGTAATACTAGTAAATCGGTTCCACAGAGTAAGTATTTTATCCTTGGGGCTAATTTTACGCCCACAAAAATCCCGGAAAATATACAAAATTTGTCCACTGCTAAGGTAAGGAAGAACTTTATTAAACAAAGATTGTTTAAAAAGGGTTATCAGAATATTTAAGAGTTTATGGATAATATATACTTTTGACGAATAACTTTTTTTTATAGGAGAGGAGGCAAACGAGCATGCGGCTCACCTGATGGTAAGTGTATAAAATACATAAAATAATATACCGTAATATAGAGCCACGTGACGGCTTTTGTTGCACGTATGGGCCGGTACCACGAGCTCACAGAATACCGGCGCGAAGTGGAAGTTCTGCTTCTGCGTTTCGTCTGGTGAGTACAGGTGACCGGAGGCCCAATTCCCACCCCCCCCCCCCTTCAACATGGTAGCGAAATTAAATAAAAAACTAACCCAGGAAGAAACCAGCACCCCTGGAGAATCCCTCGCTGAGCATCCACGACCATGCTACTCCACTCCGCTTAAAACAATAACTGCTCGGGGCAAACTAAGCAACAAAACCATGGCGACCTCTGCCACGCTACCCATGAATTTTTGCAATGTCAGGGGACTTCACTCGAACCTAAACGCCGTCCACTATCATCTCGAGATGGCGAAGCTGGCCTTGATCTTTCTGACTGAGAGCAGGTGTCCTCTCCGGCTGATACTTCGTATCTCTCCTACCCAGGGTACAAATTGGAACACTCATTTGAGCGTCGGGCTGGAGTTTACGTATACATCAGAGAAGACATCTGTCCTCGACGCCCTGACAGTCTTAAAGATTTAGACCTATCCTTTGGCTATGCGTAGTGCGTATACGCGTGCCTCTATAGGTAGGTCCATAGCGGTAATACCGAAACAGACCGACTCATCGACCACGTCAAAATGGCTACAGATTCTTTGCTACAACAGGTCCCATCCGCAGGGATCGTGATCCTTGGTGACTTTAACGCCCACCACGCCGAATGGCGCGTTTCCCGTTTAACCGATCATCAGGGAGATCTGTTTATGACTTTGCATTGGCATATGGTCTAACACAACTGGTTACTTCACCTACGCGGTTTCCAGATGTGGAGGGTCATACACATAATCTGTTGGACGCTCCTCTCGACTCTTCAGACCATTGTCTGACCGAACTGTGGTACCACTCACGCTCCCCTCGCGGTTGCGTCCTGCAGGTTACCGCCGTGTTTGGCATTATAGGACAGCGGATTGGACGGAATGCGGTCTTTCTTTGAATCCTACCCATTGGGGCGGATTTGCTCCTCGCAGGATGATCCCAGCGCTATTGCTGACTCTGTCACTGATGTGGTGCTACAGGAAATGGAACTATTTATTTCATCATCTGTGGTACCCATCGGAAGCAAATCTCAGTCTTGGTTTGGACGCTCCTATAAGACTGCATTAAGCACGTAACGCAGTAAGCAGGAGTGTTATTAGGCCTGGGCTGGGGCTTCGGCGTCTCGGGATGTAAACACCAGCGTGCTTTAAAAGAAATATAACTTCACCTCCAGGTCCTTCAAAAAAGTTATTGCCAAGGCAAAGTCAGAGCTCATAGGCAGAACTGTCGAGAAACTAGTTTGCCTTCCCTCGGGAACCCGTGAATTCTGGTCTCTCGCCAATGCTGTCCAAGGAAATTTCTGTAAGCCATCACTACCATCTCTGCACAGGAAGAACGACTCACTGGCCGAGCCGCAAAAGACAAAGCCGACCTTTTAGGCTCCCTTTTTGTGTCCAACTCGACTCTTGATAACGGGGGGAACACACCGCCGACCATCCCGCGGTGTGAGTGCTCCATGCCAGATTTGCGGTTCTCACGGCACTGGGTTAACAAAGCTCTCCTCTCCCTGGAGATCCACAAATCAAGTGGGCCTGTAAGAAATCCCCCAATTGTGCTGAGGACGTGTGCTCCGGTGTTGACACCATTTATAACGCGTTTTCTCCGTCACTCCTACTCCCAAGGCGTAATACCGAAATGATGGAAGACAGCGTTTGTCCACCCGATCATTAAAAAGGGCGACCGCTCAGACTCGTCCAACTACGGGCCTTTCGCCATCACCTCCTTGTTCTCCAATAGAATTAATTCCATAATAAACTGCCAGCTAATACGGTGCCTTGAGTATCACCAGCTGATTAGTGACCGCAAGTATGGTTTTCGTCGGGGTCGATCTGCTGGTGATCTTCTAGTCTACCTGACTCATAGATGGGTGGAGGCAGTAGAGTCCAAGTGTGAGGCATTGGCCGTTAGTTTAGACATTGTGAAGGCCTTCAATCGGGGACATATTGAGTGACGTGCAGTTTCGTGGTCACTTGGAAGAGAAGGCCAAATTGGCCTCTAAAAAGCTTGGCGTGCTCAGAAGAGCGGTACTTCATGCCGCTACAACATCTGCAAATTTACAAGGCGCAGGTTCGGGTTTCTTGCTACTTCTTCCCAGTACAGAGATATTTTTCGAACCAGTGGTAAATTTAACTTCCATATTGAATAACAAAACTCTATTTAGTTTTCTATTTTCATTTCTAATAGCCATCATAACCACGCTGACCTTTGCAGCACTTCATGATAGTGTTGTAACGTACGTATTTAATTTTTCATACATAATATGTACATATCCTTGTAATTGATTTGTTACACTAGAAGTATTGGCTCACTATTTTCGAGATTCTCTCATCACCTGAACAACTACTTATAGGATAACGTCGTATGGAAATTATTATTAATGATCGTTGGAATGAGTTAAAAGTAAAATAAATAATATACATTTGATTTTTGTTACAAAGGACCATAGTGTATGAAAAATTAGAGCAAATTAAAGTTAAATGATCAGATAATGGAAATGTTATGACATGTAAACCCTTCTAACGTACTTAAGTGTTATTTTATAAAGTATTCTAATCAAAAAATTTCTTATTCTAGTCACGTTCTTAATCTGGAACGGCTGTGGTTCCTGAGGCAAAGTAAGTTTGTGAAAATGACAACTAGTGCAATATTTCGATACAAAGGAATTGTCTTTGTTTTGTAAAATCTGCGTTTCACTTGTACAAATATGTTTAAATCTTTATTTCTACATTTATAAGCAAACGAAAAATATATTTTTGTTATTAAATTTATACTGAATAAAACTAAATATGAAGTGATTTATGATATTTATTGCATTTAATTTTAACGTCCTCATACTGCTAGCAGTAAAGACCCACATCACAAAGTATAGAGAGTCCATAAGTCATCTATTTGCGAAGCTCAAGGTCTCTCAGCGAGCTATAATTTATAGGAGAAAGCTATGCTATGAGTATTTCTGCGTTATAAACTTCGTGATGAGGATATCCGCCAAAGAACCAGAATAACCAAAATAGTTCTTCTGATCAGTTAGTTGAAGCCTCTTATCAGTAAGCGAAGTGATAGTTAAATAAATATATATAATAAATAAATAGAGTGACACCTGGAAGATGTAGGAAGTTGTTGATGCAAGTGACTCAGGACCGTGCGTTGTATAGCATTCCTCGGAGAAGGCCTACGTATGATAATAAAGAATTTTAAGATAATTAATATAATCAGTCGTTACTTTGCGGAAATTCATTATATAAAAGTTGGATTTTTTTTACTTTACTGTTTTTTTGCTTTTAGCGGATATTGGCAAAGTAAAATTTTTCCAACTTTAATAGAAGAATTTTAACTTAATGTATATTGGTATTCCCTACCAGTCAATCCTGAGTGTGGTGAGAATTTATGGTATATGCAATTAAAAAGATTATACAAAATTGTACCTACCACGTAATCGCCAGTATGAATGTCATAAAAAAGGTATACAAAGTACTTTTTACTACAATCTTTAATGATAGCGATGATCCGATTTTATGGCAATCCATAAAATTTAAGTGGAATGTGTAAAATAAAGTATCTCTTACCGTTTCATTTAGATACTAAAAATAAGTTCTTTATAACTTACAAAGCGTCAAGCTACTAAATGCAAGCCGTATATAGTATACAGTATCTAATAGCGTCATATAACTTTCAGTTGTAATAAGCTTGATTTTAGTTTGAGAAAGTAATATCCCTGTAATGTAAACATTCAAAAGTTTCAGTACTCAATTTGAAATCAACGTACCATAAATGCACACAAGTCCTGCAACTGCAGTCATTGCTACGCGGTTACTGCAATATCGCGTGGCAGTGCCACATACTCTAGTCTGCTGATAAGAAAATGAGCTTCGCGAACATGCAAGTTAACGGATAGTAAATTGACTAGAGCCTTATTAGCATAGTTATGTTATAAATTTGAAATAATTTATAGAACGTTGTAGAGTTAGATGACATCCTGTTTTTCTTAAATTTAGAAAATCAGTACTGCATTTTATTGCCTTCTCCCATTTCTGAGAGAGTGATGAAGCATTTATTCCACCGATCTAATCCATTGCGTGTTGACGAACTTCACATGTTGTTTATGAAATATTTTTATTCCTCAAGCATGCAAATTTCCTCACGACATTTTCTTTCACTGCCGAGCTCGAGGTAAATCAGCACTTAAAAATGCAATTAACAATTCCATTGGTGCCGGTTAAGATCGAGTTTACGTTGCTTACGTAATTTGACTTTTACTGCAAGCGTTTAGCTCCTGAATCCGCGTAGTGACGGTTTAATAATATCCACAACCCATATATGTCCCGTGGATCTCGTAAGAGGTTACAGGGGGAAACAATCCCGAAGATGAGCAGCAACGTCTTCCTAATTACAACTAAGAATTGAAAAATGCGGTCCCATACACGGCTGCCAAACGTGGCAACTATTACAAATATCGCCTTATGAGGCAATCTATCGTGGATGTTTTCAGCATTGGACTTTTGATAGACTGTCACGGTAACGTCTTAGCCCCTGGACTACAACGACTATGAGGTTTCGTTCGCGAATAATATAAGTTTATGAGCAGGAGGCACTTGCATAGTTTTAGTCATTTCTAGATGTGACGATTTAGGCAAACCCTCTTTAAAACTGAAGGGGCCTATGTCCAGCATAGGCCCTCATTCCTAACTATAAATAATTTTACTTAAACGTTGAATAAAACGTCGTGTGTAGTAGAGCCCCGCCGCAGCCGATGTTCTAGCCGCCACATGGGTCAGCTAGAACGGGGAAGGACCATTCTCTCACGGAATTCAAGCATGAAATAGCAGCGTAATGTGGCTGTGATTTATATGGTAAGTGTAAAAACCAGAGAACTATTTTTATTGATACCTTTTTACACAGGGGTAAAACGCGTCTGAATTTTGAATCTTCAACGAGGATAGATTTAGCTGTCTGTGGGCAGCATCCATATACCATCAGGTGGACTATTTTAGTATCTATTCAACTTAAAGATATTGGAGGTGGAAGACTTTCTAAGAAATTTAAAAACATTATATAATAAATTACTAGGTAATACCTTATATTTTAACCCTTGGTTCAATGCCATTTTCTATTAAGTGGGCGCATCATCATTGTTAGATAGAATTTGTCCATTACCGTGTAGTGACGGTGTAAGATTATCCACTACACAATATCGTCCAGTGGATGTCGTTAGTGTTGCCAGTGGAAAACTGAAACAGGAGATGGGCAACAGTATCTTCCTGACAACATAATAATAAAAACCTGGGGATGACCCGCCTGCCACGTGTGAGAACTATGGTAAATATCCCTTATCAGACAATCTATGGAGGAGGCCTATGTTCAACAGTAAAGGAACTTGTAAAACATTTTTTTAAATATTATAAGCAAGTGCTTGACCACAAACCCACCTGGTGGTAAGTGGTGATGCATCCCCGGATGGTAAATCGCATTGTCTTAGCGTAACAAATGCCTATTCGTTCTTGCCTCGAAGACGCCCAGATTGAATCCGGACAGAAAAATAGACACCGGCAAATTATTCCACTCCTTTGCTGTACGCATTACAATTTTTTTACTTGTCACGTTTATCTATGTAACAAACTTTGTAACAACAATATTAACAATAAGCAAATAAAGAAATGTTGCCCTCTGTTAGTAGGTCAAATTTTATCGAAGGGTCATAACGAGCTAGTCGTAAATCCTTTACTCTGCTAAATTTGATTTGCAATGAACTTGTTCAATTTGTTAAAAGGTTTCGTTTAATGTAATTATAAAAGTGTTCATTATATTATTTATTTAAATAACCTTAGCCATTTTAACAGACATTTTTGAAAGCAAACGGGCATACAGCTCTGCTGATGGTAATTGATCACCGTCACCTATGAACATCTGCAACACCAGGTGATTTACAGGTGATTTATAGTACTTTAAGAAAGGAGGAGGCTCTTTTCTAGAAAAAATCTTAGTCGTTTGATATACAGTATTATCTTAATATAAACCATTAGCCATATTATGGATAGATTAATTGTATAGGTTCCCTTGATAAATTGTACATAGTGCAGGAGTTTGGGAGTAGTAATTTTACGCTGATATTCTGTGAGATCGTGGTCTAGGGAATAGCCGAGTCAACCCATTCCTTTATAATAATTGCAAAAGAAAATATTGTTTAAATGGTAATAATATATTTTAGTATCTTTTATAATTTATAAAGCAGGTCAAGTTACAATAGGAATGTAACAGATGTAAGGCCGGCCGTGTGAGCTCGAATACAGGATACACATTGCAGGATTTTAACTCACGTAGCTTGGTGTGTCAGACCTACGCTTTATCTGTGAGAGCAAATCAAACTTTTCGATTTGTGCATGAAAACACAAAGAAAACATATTTTCCTAGAAATGGGACGTAGCCAGATCAACTTTCACCACCTGTAAACACCTTTGTAAATTTCTTAGAAATCTTTAGAGACATTTCCAACAACGATATGTTATAGACATATATATATACTAGCTGACCAGGCAGACGTTGTTCTGCCCTTTCCGAACGACCATATGCTTTCCCAAAAAATCTCCTGAAATTAGCAATAAAAAATTGAGGGTCACATATCGGGATAAAAACTATCCTATCTCTCAAGCTGGACCAAACTGCACACAGTCTGCATTTTTTTTTTTTTGAAATCGGTTCCATCTGTTGAATATTTACAGCAACACGTGGTGGTTATACTACTAAATTGTAGCTTATATTAAACGTTTGTATTTTTAACATAGCGCCATCTATTAAATATTTACTCAATCCAGTCTACAGATATCGTCATCTGACAGAATCGTTTGGGGCTAACAGATAATTGTGACTGTCAAATAATAGACAAATAATTTTCAATAAAATAATATTGTATTGCGACTATAAATTGAGATGTAAGCTATCCTATCTTTTAAGTTGGACCAAACTGCACATTGACCAAAAATTTCATTGTAATCAGTTCAGTAGTTTAGGAGTCCATCGCGGACAAACAACGTGACACGTACTTTTTATATATAAAGATATATATATATATATATATATATATATATATATATATATATATATATATATATATACGTTATATGTATATATAACGTATTCCATTCTAATCCGCAGGGGTGACGCATCTTCTTTTTGATTACTATTCAAAAGTAGGTAAGATGTAGATTTCTATGGGCCACAGCATCCACTTACCGTCAGGTGGATTATATGCTCGCTTGTCACCTTTATTCTAAATATAAAAAATGTAAAATATATATACGTTTTGTCGAGATATAACAAATCAAATGAAATTATCTAAATTTCTGTTGCTGTATTAACAATAAAATATCAAAGTATAAAATATATAAAGTATAATGACATTTAATTAATTAGCCTCAAACAAAAGTGTTGTTTCAATAACATAAACACAGTGGTACTCAGCAAACTCAAACACCATTATTTTACTCGCTCACTACTGTACTTATTCGCTACAGAGTTGGCTGTCCACACCTGAGCTCAGTAGGAAGTAACAACGAATAAAGACAAATACTATTACCCGTACACAACACGACCCTTGCATTTGTTTCAAGATATTTTCTTTTTTAAATCAAGTTTAAAAAGGAGGTTTTATATTTGATACCTACATGCTTTGTTTTATATAAAATGTTCATTGATTACTCGGAAACGTCTAAAATTATCTAAAAACTATTTTTTAATCTGTTACTGTTATACTTCAGAAGGTGTGCCCACGTAAAGAACAATGCCCATTTTTCACCTGACAATGTATAGAAATGAAATAAATCTTAAAATTCACCTAATTGAACTGAAAATAATTACGCTTATCACAATGTTAAAAGAAACGCAGGAAAAAAATATTTTTACATATTTCTACAAGCTTATTCTACGTCAAGGGTAAACGTATTATATATTTTGAACGCATCTCAACTACCCTTTTTCTAGGACGTTCCATTTTATACACTGCTACTTTACTTTATTTAACTCTGTTTCTGAGTTTTATACATTATTTTATGTTTCATTTAATCAGTAAGTATTTATTTACTTGTATTTGTATCGTATATATTAATATAAAATAATATAATAATAAAATAAATTAATCATTCAGTATGTCATGGAGTGCGGACGAATGAAACGGATTTTTTTGATATTTGACGGTTCTGCAATTTGCATCGGCGCAGTTCTTCGTTGTTGCGTTTGCGTCTCGTTGTGTACTGTGCCATTTTGTTTGTTACTTCTTTTTACAACCCTATATGGTATCAAAAAATATTTCTGCTCCAGCAGAATTCCTGGATGACGTAGTAGTGAGAGATTTAAGTGAAAATGATGATAATTAATAAACCATGCCACTTTAACATAGTGTTTTATTTATTTATCCCATTTTGTTCATCAGGTATGTATGTAAGTATGTACCATAGCCCAATGAAATGTGTTTGGTTGATAAGTGATTATTTTGACAATACAAGATGAACTAAATGTAGTTAGTAAGTATTTATGTGTGCTGAAGAAATAGCAGATAGAGCTAGACACTCAATTTATGGTGACAATCATCGAGAGTAAGTAGTGACTTAGGGGCAGTTGATTTTAAGAAATTCACAAAGTAAAAAAGACGTTTTAGATCATAACTAGATAAGTATTGCTATCTTAACTTCGAGAGTTAATAATAAGTTATAGCACATTTATTTCTTTATTACCTATTTGGTTACTGCAAATCCTAACCTAAAAAGTGACATTAGTATTTTTTGGGATTCGTAGCGTTTGAATCGTAAAAATAACTATAGGACATTATTTTTGAAGCTTACGTGTAGTTTTTCTACTATACTTTATAATTATACATCAACTTTCACTATCAGGGTTTTAAATGTATGGAAAGTGGGCATGATTCTTTGAAAAAAAATATCGCCTCTGGAAAACATTTTCACCTGTGGGAAAATAGGGAATGAAGATTTCAATGTATCTATTTAACACATTTCTAGTTTTTATCTCAAACTTATTATATTCCTTAGTTCACTGAAAAGTAGTGGTTAAGCAAGTACTCGGCGGTGAAGGAAAATTTTGTGAGGAAACCTGCATATCGGAGAAATAATAAAAAGAAATATTTCGAAGACATGTGAAGTTGGCCAACACGCATTGGAGCAGCACGGCGGACATTTCCTTGCCCTAAAACCTTCTCAGAAATGAGAGGAGGCCTTTGCCCATCAGTGCGACGTATATAGACTGTAACTTTAACTTTAACTCAAAAGCGTAAAAAATTAAGTTTATTGAAAAGTATAAATCGAATTCATACAAAAAATAATAAAATTGTTTCTACTACTATGTGGTGTACTTCTGAAGTCGGAGTTTTAACGATTGAACTGATTATATATATATATATATATATATATATATATATATATATATATATATATATTAACTGTGCGATTTAGAAGTAGTTTTCTCCCTCGCACAACTTCCTTGTGGAATCAATTACCACCAGCGAATTTCCGGACCGATACGACTTCAAGAAAAGAGCTTAGACCTTTCTAAAAGACCGGCAACGCATCTGCAATTCCCCTGGTGTTGCGGTTGTTCATGGGCGGCGGTAGTCACTTACCATCAGGTGAGCTGCATGCTCGTTTGCCCCCTATACTATAAAAAAACGCTTTGACACATTATGTCTTCATCATCATCATCATCATCAACATGACATCCTTTCACAAGTCCACTGCTGAACGTACGCCTCTTCCGAGGAACCTCACAAATCACTTACTTTCATATCTTGCCAATTCGTCATTCCTTGTAGAGGGAGGCCGCCCTACTCATTGCTTAACATTACGAGGTTGTCACTATCTTAGCATCGTAAAATTATTTTGTTATTTTTGTTTTTCAAGCCAGCTTTCACTTTTTTATTAAAAGTGAAATTTTAGGTAACAAATTATATTACAACTAGAATATATAAATTCACTAGCTTTTTCCCCGAGGCTTTACTCGCTAGAACAAAAAGATTTTGATTTCGCGTTATTGTTAAATCGTTGTCGTCATCAAACTGTAAAAAAGTGTTTTTGGGTTTGCAATTGTTCTAAGTACGTCCTTTGAAGGATTCGAAACAGGTCGTAGCTACGCATTAAAGGGACCAAAATAATGCTAGTTTTGAGATATTGATGTTTGAAATTTGCATTTTTATTGTACTTATTTTTAATACTAGCGGTCCGCCTCGGCTTCGTGCGGGTTATTTCTGTATCTCGATAACAGCATCATCTACCGGATCCAATTGTAAGCTTCCAAGTCATCTAGGGACTCACTGAAATGCACACAAAAAGTGTCTTCAATATGGTTCGAGCCATTTTCGAGTTAAAGCGAGAATAACTGACAGCAATTGTTTTTTATATGAAGACAAAGACTGCAACATCGCTGGTATTGTTTTACTATAATTATGAAAGAATATACCTTGGGGGTTATTTTGGCATAATATGTTACTTACTGCAAACCCGTATGAGTTGGACCCTTTTTGCAACCTATTTAAACTTCCGCATTTATCAACATTGCGGGCAAAATTGGTGTTGTTATGCGGTAATAATTAATCATTCTAAACGAAAAATTTTAACGTTCAAATGAATCATTGTCTATTTTTTTTTAATACAGTTGCTCAAAAACTGGCGTATTTCAGGGACGTATAGCGTTCGGGATGTGGGCTATTACATACTCGTGCTTTTTCTTTACCTTTTCCGAACTCGTGCGTTCTGTTTCCCAGCTGTCAAAATAATGTCTATTAAAAGGAAAAAACCAACCATGAAGTTTTACTAAAAAAAATTCATAGAAGTGTTTATTATACATGCAAATATTTAAAAAAAAAGCTCCTAATTTGTTTCAATATGAGATTTAATGATTTGATTCAATGAGTTAGGTTAAGTTTCATTTCATTTCATCACATTAAATTTCATTTTTATTTCATATCAATAAAAAAATTCTACTGAAGAATTGGCTGTATGTGTATAGTTCCCTTTGCCTACCCAGAATGGGTGAGGATAACAAAAAAATATCTGCTTATATTCTTTTACGGTTGGCGCCATTTTCCAAAAACGTTCTTCTTTAAATTTCTTCATTTTTTCGCAACTGTCAACCCTCACCTTCGACTGCGCCTCGGCTCGGGTAGACATTTGCCGGAACTCTTTGCAATGACAGGCTTTCCGCACTCATAATGAAATATACTAATGTATAATATTAAAACAACGTCTCATGTTTGACCGTGTAGTGGCGCGGCGTGGGAATAAAAATCCACTACTCCATATCGTCCCGTGGGTGTCGTAAGAGAGGATAACAAACCTGGAGATGGGCTGCAGTGTCTTCCAAATAACAACTAAAATATTTAAAAACTGTGGTTTCCAGCCCGTTGGTAAGCGTGGAAATTATGGCAAATATCCTGAGAGGAGCTCAATTGCTTGCAGTCTATGAGGAGTCTTATTTTCAGCGGTGGACTTCAGATAAACTGTAACGGTCTGATGGCTGTAGCGGCGCTATCGTCGCGACGGAGGTGAATCGCACCGAAGCCTAAACCGCTCTATCAAAGTTCGGAACTTAACGCGCTATATATAGAACAGCTCCGAAACAATGCACGGAGCATTGGCCGCTCCTCGAGCAGAATACCGTGCCCGACGGGAGATCTTCTCTTTTCCTTCCACGGCCAAATTGATGACCCCCACGTGATGAGAACACGCAACATACAACTTCGGAAATTTCAACTATCAAGTTCTCGTCACTATCCTCAAGTACCCAAACCATTCGTTCCGGGGCTGCGCGGCACATATTTTCTTGTCTTTATAACCCTCTCAGAAATAAGATATATGTTAGCTTTAACTTTGTGAACTTCAACTTTACGTTTTAACAGACACTAAGCCACAAACAAGCTAAAACACAAAACTATGGGTAAAGCAAATTGTGCATGTCCTAAGCGAATTAAAAAAATACTTATAACATGATTATACGTATTTTCTTATAGGATAGAGTGACAAACGAGCACACAGTCCACCTGATGGTAAGTGGTTGCTGTAGCCCATAGACATCTACATTTATCATCAATAAAGAATCAAAATGCAGATGCGTCGTCACCCGTGAGGTCTAAGATGGAATGCCTCTTTTCCAGTAAAATCGGGTCTCCGGTTCTCTACACTCACCATACGAAACACAGCAGCGTTAAGCTGCTATTTTACGCTGGTATTCTGTGAGAGCGTGGTCGTTCCCCAGTCAAGCCGACCCATTCGTGCTACAACTATACTACCAATATAGCTGCAGCATGGCTCTACCACGTATATAAAATATTTTTTTAAAGTAGTTTTAATACACACAAGTTTTCACTTTCAATTTTCCATTAATTTTATGTCAAACTTCAATTTAAAAAAGTTTGAAAAATCCAATATCATATACATTATATATATATATATATATATATACCATTCAGATAACTCCATAAAATCCAAGATGAATTTAAGTATAAATATACTTAAATACACATATCCTACCTACTTTTAGTACGTTGTACTATTATTTATTTTGTGCTTTTAAAATATTGTAATAAAAACCTCTGACTATTATAACAATGAAGTATGTATGAAATTTGGTTTTTTGAATATTTTTTATATGCACAACGATCTTTTTGATCCGCTGCAAACAATCAATAAATTATCCACTCACTCATTTCTAAGCCGAAAAAAATTAATAAAGACAGGCTATGTTGGTGCGAACACTTGTTTTACCGGTCATTGATTATGCTGATGTGTGTTACCCTGATGTGAGTACTTCTGTGCAAATTGGATCGTTTGTTAAATAATTGCATCCGTTTTATTTTTGGCCTTCGTAAATACGATCATGTACCCGTATATCGTTGTAAGCTTAAATGGCTCCCTATCCATAAACGTAGATGCATCAGAATTCTTCGCACGCTGTTTTCAATCCTATATGATCCATGCACTCCCCAATACCTGAAATGCAAGTTTCAGTATTTGGGTTTTTCCCAAGATCGTAAACTGAGATCCTCCGAGGGAACTACTTTATGTACCGCTCGGTCCGCAAAGCACTCTTCTCCCTAAACGTCAGCAAGTCGAGTGGGCCCGATGGAGTCCCTCCTATTGTGCTGAAGACGTGTGCTCCGGAGTTAGCACCGGTTTTAACGCGTCTTTTCCGGTACTCCTACTCCCAAGGCGTAGTACCGAATTCATGGAAGACAGCTTTGGTGCACCCGATCCCTAAAAAAGGCGACCGCTCAGACCCGTCCAACTACAGGCCTATCGCCATCACCTCCTTGTTCTCCAAAATAATGAAAGCCACTATAAACTGCCAGCTCATGAGGTACCTTGAGGATCACCAGCTGATTAGTGACCGCCAGTAACGTTTTCGTCGGGGTCGATCAGCTGGTGATCTTGTAGTCTACTTAACTCATAGATGGGCGGAGGCAGTAGAGTTCAAGGGGGAGGCATTAGCCGTTAGTTTGGACGTAGCGAAGGCCTTTGATCGGGTCTGGCACAAAGCGCTTCTTTCGAAGCTTCCTTCCTATGGGCTTCCCGAGAAATTGTGCAAATGGATCACCAGTTTCCTTGCTGATCGGAGCATCAAAGTCGTAGTAGACGGTGCATGCTCTGATCTCAAGCCAATCAACGCTGGTGTTCCACAAGGCTGCGTGCTATCACCAACGCTGTTTCTCCTGCATATCAATGATATGTTGCTAACTGGTAGCATTCATTGCTATGCGGACGACAGCACTGGTGATACCTTATATACCGGCCGTGCCAATATTTCTCGAGAAAACGTCGCCGAGTACCGGGACAAACTTGTGTCTGAAGTCGAGTCTTTGCTTAGAAAAGTCTCGGATTGGGGCCGACTAAATATAGTCCAGTTCAATCCCCAGAAGACACAAGTTTGCGCGTTTACCGCTAAAAAGAACCCCTTTGTCGTATCTCCTCAGTTTCAAGGCACTCCCCTTACTGCCTCAGCCAGTATCGGAATCCTTGGCGTCGACATATCGAATAGTGTGCAGTTTCGTGGTCACTTGGAAGGGAAGGCCAAATTGTCCTCTAAAAAGCTTGGCGTGCTCAGCAGAGCGAGACAGTATTTCATGCCGGCACATCGCTTGCAACTTTACAAAGCGCAAGTTCGGCCCCACATGGAATATTGTTCTCATCTCTGAGCCGGGGCACCCCAGTGCCAGCTCCTTCCACTTGACCCCATCCAGCGCAGAGCGGTTCGAATCGTCGACGACCGAGTTCACAGGCACTGCGTAGAGATGTTGCATCTCTTTGCGTATTTTATCGCATTTATCACGGGGAGTGCTCTGAGGAATTGTTCGGACTAATTCCAGCCGCTCAATTTCACTATCGCACATCGCGACAAAACTGGCGTTACTATCCATACCATCTGGATGATTGGCAGTCCACCACTGTGCGATTTAGAAGAAATTTTCTCCTTCGCACGACTTCCTTGTGGAATCAATTACCACCAGAAATTTTTCGGACCGATAAGACTTAGGAACCTTCAAGAAAAGAGCTTACACCATTCTAAAAGGTCGGCAACGCATCTGCAATTCCCCTGGTGTTGCGGTTGTTAATGGGCGGCGGTAGTCACTTACCATCAGGTGAGCCGCATGCTCGTTTGCCCCCTATTCTATAAAAAAATGTGTTTTTCCTCGCCGTACCAAATTTATGTCTCAGTCTTTCGCCGCTGAGGCCATAAGGCTATGGAATAAATTACCTTCTCATATCAGGAAACCGACTTCTGTCGCAGCCTTAAAAGAATGGTGACTGATCACTATATTTCTTCTTTCAGCAGCTGACCTTCTTATTTAAATGTTCCTGTATAAGTGTATTGCATACCTTAAGCGAAAGCGCAAGGTAATGTTCTACTATCGCAATCATATTATACATATAAATGATATAAAAAACACATTGTTAGAAAGTTAAATGATTGTTGAACTTATTAATAATTTTTTAAATCGATTAATTGCTATTTTTAAATAAAAAAAAGGGTTTTAGTGGCTTATGGTGTGGATTTATCATGTCCCTGTGGCTTGTAAACACTATAACTTTTGAAATATCAATTGTTTAACTCAATCTATTTTTTAATCTCTTCATCTATCATGTGGAAAGCCACTGAATGTAAATGGCAGTATAATTTTGTTTTGTTTAGCTATAATCAATTTTTTTCGGCACCAAAATGGCGAAATATTCGTTGATTTGGTTGCCTAGTATATAAATTGTTTCTGTAAATGGGGATCTACAGCCACAGAGTAGTTTAGTTCACAGAGTACCTTTGTATTAAGTTTAGTTCGGCTCACAGAACACATTCGGCTTCAGTCGCCGTCGTGAGTGGACATTGTTTCGGTTGTATTCAGCGGCTCAAAAAGATCGCTGTACAAATACAAAATATTCGAATAACCAAATTTCTTAAATAATTGATTATAATAATAATAAGAGATTTTTTTTATTACAATATTTAAAAGCACAGAATAAATAATAGTAGTACGTACTAAAAGTAAGTAGTATAATTTTTTTTGTCATGGGTGACATTTTCATGCTTTTCGAGGGTGTCGAAATGTAAACCCAAGATGGCGGCCGCAATAGGTATCAATATTTTCATCATGGGTGTCATTTTCATGGTTTTCGAGGGTGCTGAAGCCGATAGTGCTGTCGAAATGTAAATCCAAGGTGGAGGCTGCAATAGGTATAAAATTTTCATCATAGGTGTCATTTTCATGGTTTTCGAGGGTGTTGAAGCTGATAGTGCTGTCGAAATGTAAATCCAAGATGGCGGCTGAATTAGGTACCAATTTATTCATCATGGGTGTCATTTTAATGGTTTTGGAGGGTGTTGAAGCCGATAGTGCTGTCAAAATGTAAATCCAAGATGGCGGCTGCAAAATATATCAATTTTTTCATCTTGGGTGTCATTTTCATGGTTTTCGAGGGTGTTGAAACCGATAGTGCTGTCGAAATGTAAATCCAAGATGGCGGCTGCAATAGGTATCAATTTTTTCATCATGGGTGTCATTTTCATGGTTTTCGAGAGAGTTGAAGCCGATAGGGTTGTCGAAATGTAAATCCAAGGTGGCGGCTGCAATGGGTATCAATTTTTTCATCATGGGTGTCATTTTCATGGGTTTTCGAGGTTGTGAAGCCGTTAGTGCTGTCGAAATGTAAATTCATGATGGCGGCTGAAGTAGGTACCAATTTTTTCATCATGGGTGTCATTTTCATGGTTTTCAAGGGTGTTGAAGCCGATAGTGCTATCGAAATGTAAATCCAAGATGGCGGCTGCAATAGATATAAATTGTTTCATCATTGGTGTCATTTCATGGTTTTCGGGGGTGCTGATGCCGATAGTGCTGTCGAAATGTAAATCCAAGGTGGCGGCTGCAATAGATATCAAATTTTTCATCTTGGGTGTCATTTTCATGGTTTTCTAGGGTGTTGAATCAGATAGTGCTGTTGAAATG
>JAVANC010000013.1:8554077-8612370 GCA_033319125.1 Parnassius glacialis
CCATTGTAATGAAACTTCACAAAACGATAGAGAGCAACTTCAGAAGTGATATACATTATACTTTATCCGAAAAATTTTGTAAGATTTTTTGAGATATCGAATCATTTATAAAATATGTGGTAATCTTAAATCTAAATAATGCAATATTAATAGATCCTAGCCAGGCAAAACTGGAGTGGAATGCTTGTTATAAAGAAATTAACAATCAAAAGGAGTTTTTATACTCTTTATATTGCTTGACCTGTATGTTTATATGTAATCCTATCTATGTGTCAATGAAATGGAATTTCTTAATACAGCTTTTAAGCACTTCCAGCCGTCTGCATGATCTAAAATTTATAGACGTATGTATGAAGAACCGACGACAATACTACACTAATTGGTTGCAGTTGCAGCTGTTTATGAGCGGCATAAATATTAAGGATTATTGTATTAAAAAACGAAAGTTAATTTGAAAAGTACATAAAATTTCAAACTATGAAACTTCAAAGTTATTTTTAATTTAATTTATTCACGTTTTAACGAAAGTGTCTTAAAATCTCTCGGGAACAGATGGTGAGAAGTTTTCGGTTTAAACACCGGGCTTCACGTCGTTTATTGATCGTAATGTGCATCATTTAGAGAAGTTTTGTACGAGCTTAATGCACCAAGAAAATTCTTTAAATATTCCTTTAGTTTTGGAATTTTCTTTATAGCCTCTTTTTTCTTTCAAGTTCATAGCGGCTTGAATCCCAAAAAGTATTTCCAAAAACGAAATAATTATCTATTTGAGATATCAAACTATATCCCCATTTAAATAGTTATGAGTTAGAGAGAAATTGTTGAAGCATTGTAATCATAATATATAAGCCGATCTCAACTATCATCAGATCTAGGTAGTAAAAATTAAGTAGAACAACTGTGAGAATACTCTTTTGATACAAAAATTATCAAAATCGGTTAAATATCTTCGGAGATAATTTTTAACATACAATTATTTATATTTAATTAAGTAAACTACTTTAAAGACTGTAAAGCATAAAATAGTAAATACTTTGACCATAGAATGAATAGTTTAATGGACAGCAGCATCTAAAAAAATTCAAAATAATAAAAACATGCGATTGCTAACCAGCCTTCTAAGTGTGATAGGAGAGGCGAATGTTCAGAAGTAGACTTTTGAGAAGCTGTGATGATAATGAATAGTTTATCATATTATTATCAGACCTTTTAAATTTATTTTTGTTAAGTATATTATATTCTAATTTTTTAAGAATAGACTTGGTGCCATTTTATTAATAGTTACGTTACGTTTCTACGCTAGTTTGGGAACCTCTGGCTTATTATAGCCTCTGACATACATAGATTTAGATAAAGTTTATATTAGAACTCATTCGAAGTTAATTTATTTTGATACTAACCCTTCATATTTTTCATTGTATTTTATGAGTTTTGAAGAGGAAAAAATTTTCAAACGGCTTGTTTAAAGATCTTGAATCAATAAATATTAAAACGAAACTGTAAAAACTGCTAAGACTCTCAAAAGGTCATATAAATGAATCAAAAAACCTGTACAAATAACTTCGAAGTGTTTGAATCAAAACAATTTATATTACTTACAGGAGTATAATTCAAAGGCTAGATAAATGACGGCTTTTCTTTAAGTGAAATTTACTGTTTTCTATATTTTTTTATATGATAAGGGTGACAAACGAGCACACAGTCCACCTGATAGTAAGTGGTTGCTAGGGCACATAAACATCTACATCTATCCTCGATTACAAATCAAAATGCAGATGCGTTGTCACCCGTGAGGACTAAGATTGAATGCTTCGTTTCCAGTTAAAGGGTCCTCCGGTTCTCTACACTCACCATACGAAACACAGCACTGTTAAGCTGCTATTTTTCGCTAGTATTCTGTGAGAGCGTTGTCCTAATCCGATCGAACCGACCCATTGGTGCTACAACTATACCAGTAATATAGCTGCAGCATGGCTCTACCACGTATAAATTCTATATATCTTAGTACTTCAACAGAATTCAAATAATCATTTATTAAGTACATCCTACAATTTTTTCATATCTTACGACACTCACGTGATTGATATAGGTCAATGAATTCTTACGCTACTTCTGTATAGTAAATGAAATGTTACATAGGTAAAGTCAGACTCTATGAAATTAAAAAAAAAAAATACAGGTCTGGTAGCTGAACAGAAGGTTCCTTGTGTTTGGGAGGGCTTTAAATTTTTAAATTTATCCATATTTTGTTCTTTAATGTCCTGTAAATTTTAATTATATTTTATATAATTATTACTCACCTCTATAACGATCTGTTTTTAATATCGCTTAATGTTTAGAAAAAGAGAGAGAGAATAGCTTAAGCTGTTTCTTAATTGACGTCAATTTTTATGACTAGGCCAAAGTCCGCAATTTATTTTATAAAAAGTATTTTAGGTGATGATAAACGAGCACGCAGTCCACCTGAATTCTGTAATTAAGTGACCCGTGTCGCCTTTTATTAGCAAATCGTTTGATAGCGAGCTTTCAACCAATGCAACAACACAAAAATTCGCGATATATTAATAAAAAGGGTTCATGTTTCCTGCTAACTTCTCCCAAAAAACGTGATTAATATATTATGTTTGTCTGCTTTATTAACACTTTAGTCGACGGTGAATAAATTTTTATTGTGGCGATCTATAATTTTTTTTACTTCACTTGTGGTATATGTTAGGTTATCTAAAGTTAAATATTTTGTTTTAAAAATCAACCTCAATTCTACTTTTTAAATAAAATTGAAAGGTCTTTGGTATAAATATTAATATAATATTCGCAAAATTAAAAAACTGTTTCTATGTGCCTGTCCATTTATTAATATAAGGTGTGTAACAAAAAAATCATAAAAATACATTTAACCTTATCGCATAAGTGTAACATAAGTACCCGACGTGATGTTCGGATCAGGCAATTCCATGTTAAGCGTACTTTGGCACTATAATATCTCTTGCGCAGTTAATATCTTTCAGCGTTATTCAGAAATTGCTGGGTGGTAAGTCGCTTTTATTCTTAGGAAGTTCTTTTAATTGATGGACATGAGATTGTTTTTACCATAGTCGTCTTTTACGACACTTCCGAGACGCAATGGGATGATGGTTTCAGAATAATTTCTCTGAAAATTCAGATTCTGATAAATTTTAAATATTTGACTAATTTATTTTACCTACCTTAATAACAAAACAAATATTGTCACGCGCGAAAGGAATCCAGTTAAGTTTTTAAGTTAGGAAAATACAAAGATGTACGATTGTATCTAGCACAATTGAATTGGATGTCTTAAGCGCAAAATGCGAAGGTATGTTTTATAATTACTAGCGCGTAAAAATCAACAGTCCTACGTTTTGTCACAAGAAATCGTATCTAAAAATCATATTGAACGGTTAAGAACGATTAACGAGAAGATTGATGAACTTCTTTTTGTTTTAACATCAATTAATTGCTATTTTTACATAAAAAAGCGGTTTTAGTGGCGTAAGGTGTAAATTTATCATGTCCGCGTGGAGGCGTAAACACGATAACTTTTGGAAATCAATTGTTCAACTCAATCTATTTTTAAACTCTTCATCTATCATGTGGTAAGCCATGAAATGTAAATTAATGTTTAACTTTGTTTTGTTTAGTTATAATTATTTTTTTCTGGGCCTGGGAGAGAATAGTGAAATTTTCGGTATTTGGGGCAGCTTATATTAATTTATTTCACTAAATACACTTTGCCACACTCCGGGTAACAGACTACCTTTTTACTCCGGCTAAGCCGCCGTCGTCAGTGGTCGTTTCTTTACAGCCGTTCTTGCTGAAAAATATCGTCCGCTGTAGAAATACAAAATATTCCAAAAACCAATTTTGATACATACTTGACCAAGGTAAGAATATTATATTGTTTTTATAATCACAGATTTTTATTACAATATTTTGGTTTCGCTAAATGTACTTATGATTTATATATAAATATACTTATACGTCTTTGACTTTATGGAGACTCAAAGGTGTTCTTCGATATCTGTCACTGCAGCTACTCAACGAGTAGAACTAGGCGTGCCGAAATTGTGCTCGCTATGTTAGTTATGGTGAGATATTAACCCAGGGACTGACAGAGTGACTTAAAAGTGTATTTCGGTGAATGCTACTGGAAATCCTCGAAGTGTAGTCTCGGAAATCCTCGAAGTATATTAATAGGTGTTCTGAGATTGGGCTCGTTTTGTTAGTTATGATGAGACCTTACCTCCGGACAGTGGCGGATTATCCTTAACGTAGCCTTAGTAGCGTAGACCGGGCTGCATTTTTTCCATACAAATGTATTCCTCTATCCTCTTTCTGAATAATGCCTCTGGAGTAATCGTTTTTGTTTTTAAAAAATAAGATCTATTGAAGGTGAAAAAGTTATATAACTTTCCAAAAACCAAAAAAAAATGCCCCGTTTTTACCACCGTAATCAGACGACTACCAAAGAAATTTGAAAAGTTTTTAGATAAAATCCAGCAATAAGAGATTAGATCTATTCTCCCTTTAAATTTTGATACCAAAAATAATTTTTTGGCTTAGTTTTGGAAGTGAAAACAGGGGAATACGAACATCGATCGGTCATGGTTTTTGTAGGTAAAAACGTTCTGAGCTGCAGTTGTCCTTATCGCACTCTACGGGGGAAAATCATATATAGTGCGACGGCAATAATTTCTTCAAATACCTATTTCTCATTTCTCGCGCAGACCGACTATGCTCTGCCTTAAGAGGGCACGTCCCCTAGGAGTGCAAGGTTAAAAAGGCACGCGCGGGAAGTTAGAAAGAGAAAAGAAATCGTCATATTTGATTTTTTTTAATAGGATAGGGTGACAAACGAGCACACAGTCCACTTGATGAAAAGTAGTTGCTGTGGCCCCATAGACATCTACATTTATCCTCGTTTACGAATCAAAATGGAGATGCGTTGTCACCCGTGAGGACTAAGATGGAGTGCCTCTTTTCCAGTAAAAAGGGTCTCCGGTTCTCTACACTCATCACACGAAACACAACAGTGTTAAGCTGCTATTTTACGCTGGTATTATGTGAGAGCGTGGTCCTTCTCCAGTCGAGTAGACCCATTCGCGCTACAACTATAATATAACTACAACATGGCTCTACTACGTTATAAAACATTGTTTAAAGGAAAGCGAAAATACAGTTATAATATATCAATAATATAATAATAATAATTCAATATTACAATATTTTAGTTTAGAAATCCGCAGATAATTAATTCTATGCGGCTCCATTTCAGATGTTTTTAGTTTTACACAACATACTTTACATACTTATTAGTGGTAATCACAAAATTTAATAATAATACTTGTACTTTAACTCTTCAAGATTATTCTTTACGCTGACGATATGAAAATTTTATGTCGTATTACAGATTTAGAAAGTTGTTCTAGCCTTCAAAAGGAAACTTAATTGTAAAAAAAAAACTTGTTGTGAAAATAAATTAATAGGTCTGTGCAAAGATTGATAGTGTAGGACTGTCACAGTCGGTCTGGCAGTCTTGCCTGTTGAACGTCCGCGCGATCCCATTTTGACTGCGCGGGCACAGACGTGCCCGGTCTGAAACAAACTGATCATTCTGTGTAGACAGACATGCCGGGACAGACCATGCCCGCGGGCATGTCTATCAAGTGAATTCCTCTCTTTAGTCCAGGATGGACATGTGCTTTTTTAAGACAACAGTATCCAGTCAGGGCTCTTGGCAGAATGCGCAATTTATTTTTACCTAATCCCAGGGCTTCAAAGGCGAATTTTTGTTCAAAAGCCCGAATTAAGCTTGAGAGTGTTTTAAGCCTGGTGTATCAGATCAGATCTTGAGTGATTCATTTTGATAAAGAGTTTCAAGGGTCAATCAAGCGAGGCTTTTTGAGATTCAACAAAATGGCTCGGGTCCAAATGGTGTACTTTTTAGCCCTCCCGTGTAAGCTGTTGGCAAGTTTATTGCCTACAATACCCACGTGACCCGGAACTTATCTTAGAATGATCCTGTTGTTACCTCCCAGGGCGTTTAGACGGTTCACGCAGTTTCTTGACTTGTGAAGGGCTGTAATGTAAAGTGCAGTCCGCCAACAAGAATTGGAGCAACGTGGCGGACATTTTCTTGGCCTTAAAACCTGTGGTCATCAGTAGGAAGTATATATGCTGTATCTTTACTTTATTTGACTTTGCACTTAATACTCGTAGTTGTGCAAAATAGAACATTAATTTACAACAAGAAACTAAAAGATTAAAAAGTAATTTTAACGTACATACTCGGTTTTTCGACTTAGAAGCTCAGGTAAAAGTAGAAATTGGTACCAAGAATCATACATTTGAGAGAGCCGATGTTGGAGTCCTTTTTAAACATTAATTATCATTGTTACTACACATATCTAAATGTAATATGGATGTTTTCTTTTGAAAAGTCTTTAAGGGATTGATAACGACCTTTAATAATAAGTCTCCTGTAAGACTTTTTATATTATTTATTTATCAAAGAATATAATTTAATTATCTAATGGTTTTCCATAGCTACAGTAATAACTGTTTTTCTCAACACACAATTACAAAAGTAACCTCAAAAAGAACATCGCCGTAATCATCTTGAGCTCGATCAGTGCCATGCAACACGTCTTTTGCAAGGAAATTCTTCACGTTTTTGGGACCGTATTTGTATAATAAATTACACCAAAAATTGTCTATTATGAAGTCAACAAATGGTCATGTAAAAATAGACTCGTGGGATATCTTCAGACTCTATCATACACAGACACTGAACAATTACTCCAAATAATATCATAAATAGACACAAACATATACACAGATATACTAACAGTCACACACTCACATACATACGTACATAATTACATAGTTTTTATTTTATTTATTTCTATATACCCAAACTGTTAATTCGCTCTATATAATATAACTTCTAATCATAACATAAGTTACCTCTGTATATTATACTAAGTGCCTAGCAAATTTGGGGGGGGGGGCATGGTGACCAATAATACGGGTCTTTGAACCTACACGGGCACCAGTCTCCCACGAATGACATAATATTGTTTAATAGAGATGTAACACTAATGTATGCAATGTTCATGTCGTTTGTGGTGAGAAATAAATAAATTATTATTATTAAATTATTATTATTTGTTTTTCCTACTAGTTAAAAATCACAATGTTAGAATTATACACTCAAAAAACCAATGACGCTTCTTAAGCCTAAAGAGTGAGAGCGAGACAGATATACAAAAAGATTTATGACCCGTCGAGTCAGATGATAACGACCGGACTATAGCAACCCAGATAGAATACTAGACTGAAAAGGCGCTCTAACATCTAAATACTTTGTAATTTTATGTTCTTTATCTCAAGATTTAAACGTTTTGGTCATAAAGAGTTTAAGAGCCGACAGTTTTATTGTTTACATTACGCAAATGGCTACTCGTTACTAACATGTTTTGTAGTTTGTTTTTCTTTTCGGATTAGATTTATCAGCCCATAAAAGTCTGCTGCTACACACAGACCTCCTCTTAGATTGCCTCATAAGCGGGTTATTTTTCATAGTTTCTGTTGTATAAGATGTATGAATACTGCTTATGGTGAGAATATTGTAAGTATTGTCACTACATTTTAAACAAAAATAAACAAAAGAAATTATAAAACAAAATTATAAACCTCTTTGTTGTTAACAGTTGCCCCGCTTGGCAGGCGGGTAAGCAACGCCGTTTTATATTTTCTAGTTGATTTTGAGAAGACACTGCTGTACATTTTCTGGTTTAGTTTCCCTCTGTCGCCGTTTACGACATCCACGGGAACATATAGGATAGTGAATATTCTAACATCGCCGCCACTGCTCGGTATTTTCTGTTGCCTACTTTTAATTTATTTTCTCTGAGATACATATATAAATTAGTTTGAATTTTGAACAAAATACAAGTTTCAGTTTAAGGCTCCAGGTGTTCTGTAATAAAGTGTGTTTATTGGACTCTACGTATTATGTTGCTTCATCTAATCTCATAGCACAGTGCCATGCTGTGGTGGTGAAAAAAATTAATTGCCACATCTCGTTATGTGCTTTCCAAAACTGTTGACTAAGCATAATATCAGCCGGGAAATTAAAAGATTGGCGATTGCGGGAAATTTTTCAAACTAAAGGCAGTCACATATTCATTAGTATACCATTTCAAAGTCGAAGAAATAAATATTCAGTTTCAGACACATTTAAAGCTTTTGTAAACGTCAGATATTAACCCCATTTGGAATAAGTGAGAATGAGAGTACTTACGTCACACTCACGTGTAACAGCAATCGCTTCACAATCGACAGGAGCTGTATGGAATCAGAAGCTGCTGTTTTCTAGCAGATACTTTAATTTTAGACTAAATGAAGTGAGTAATACTGAAGTTGAACGATATTTTGATATTTTGAATAATGAAGGCGGTTGGTGTAGTCCAATGATAAAGACGAATCCAGAGGAATATATCATTTTGTCTTTAAGCCCGTTCAATTTGTCAACATAAATAACTACATAAACACTCATTTCTGTCACAAAAGGGGTAGGCAGAGACTATCATTTGTCATAATCCATGCATAAATGCTCGTTGAATAATGGCACTCATAAATTGACCCTTCATTGGCCTCTTGGCTTTTATTTATCGCCAATTTAGTCGATAAATTTCCGTCTCAGGCGTGCCTTGCCGACTCTGCCACTAATTTATGCAGCAAATATTTTTTGATAATCTGTTTAAGTTAGTAGTTTTTCATTGCCGCTACCGTTACAGCATAATTTTTTACGTGGTACGAGTAGAGCCATGCTGCAGCTATATTAATTGTATAGTAGTAGCACGAATGGGCCGGCTCGACCGTGGAAGGACCACGCTCTCACAGAATACCAGCGTAAATTAGCAGCTTAATGCTGCTGTGTTTCGTATGGTAAGTACAGAGCAGCGATTCCTAAAGTGGGTTCCACGGAACTTAGGGGTTCCGTAAAAAAGTCACCAGGAATCCGCGAAATCATTTTATTGCGCATAAATCTGTCAGACATAAAACCGACCTATAAAGCAATTATCGATAAAAAGTGAAACGATTTCATTCCTCATATTAAAAGTTGAAATAAAGTGTATTGTTTCACATTTAAAATATTTCTAAAAAAAGTTTTTGTTCTTACTTAAATTACATGGGCTTCTACGCTTGTTACGGCGCTACGATTTGAATTCGCGTGTGTAGATCTCGACGAGATACGCTGAAAAGTAAAAATAAAAATTTTCGATATCTCGCTTAGTTTCCGATAAATCGATACTCAACCATTGAATACTAAAACTGAATCAGCACGCCCCGACTCTACGTAGTCTTATCTGCCCTACCCCTAAAGTGTTTTTGTTAAGCCGTAAGTGCGGAGAAGGAGCAGCCGCCGCCCACTGTATCAAATAGCAAACATCTGTGCGAGTCATACTGGCTGAGGTTACGAGGTAATAAGCCAAATCTACTGAGGTGAGCATCCGGAAGACGGACGTCAGTGTTAGTCTGAGCGAGATTATAATGGCTCTCCAGCGCCTTAAAACGACAAGTCCACTGGCGAGGATGGAATTACAGCGGAGCTTCTGAAAGTGGGTGGAAAGCCGGTACTTGAAGTCCTTCAGAAGCTCTTTAATTCCGTGCTCCATAGTGGCACTACTCCATCGTGGAGCAGAAGTGCGGTGGTCTTATTTTTCAAGAAAGGCAACAAAGCTCTCTTGAAGAACTACAGAGCTATTTCCCTTCTGAGCCGCGTCTACGTGCTGTTTTCGAGAGTCATCGACGTATCGTCTCGCACGCAGACTCGACGACTTCGAATCTTTCAAACAAGCCGGTTTGCGAAAAGGCTTTATTTAGCACATAGATTGTACAGAAGACTGAGGATACAATCTACCACTATGTTTTGCGTTTGTGGAAATTTGGGCGGTTTTGCAGTCACCTCAGCGGTGTCAAGTTTAATGTCAGTATATCAAAGTGCTGAACTGTTTATATAGTAGGGCTAAGATTCGTATTTTTTTTATATAGGATACGGGTGACAAACGAGCACACAGTCCACTTGATGGAAAGTGGTTGCTGCGGCCCATACACTCTATTACAAATAAAAATGTAGATGCGTTGTCACCCGTGAGGACTAAGATAGAATGCCTCATTTCCAGCAAAAGGGGCCTCCGGCCACCTGCACTCACCAAGCGAAACGCAGAGGTAAACCTCTACTTCACGCTGGTTTTCTGTGAAGTCGTGGTACCACCCAGGTTCGAGCCGGCCCATCCGTGCGACAGCAAAAGCTGCCGCGTGGCTCTACCACTGTTAAACTGTATACAGAACCAGAGTACAAAACTTATCCAACTGCAGGAAGGCGTAAGACAGGGTGACGTTAAATGCTCTAAATTCTTTACCGCTACATTCGAAGACGTTTTCAAGCTACTGGACTTGAAAGGATACAGTATTAACACTAATGGTGAATGCATCGCTTACCTTCAATTTACCGACGATATAGTCCTTATGGCAGAATCACTGGAGGACCTTAACACTAGGGAGGAACTAATGAGGAACTTGAATTGAACTGACAACCGATGGGGAAAAACGGTTCTCGAGTGGCAGCCTCGTACCGGTAGGCGAAGTGTAAGGCAACCCCGCACTAAAGGGAGTGACAACCTAGTAAGACATGCAGGAAGGCGATGAAAGCAGGTGGCTCAGGACCGTGTATTGTAGCATTCCTTGGGGTAGGCTTAAATGTAGATGTCTATGGTCACATCATCTACTTACATTCAGGTAGACTGTGTGCTGGAGCCGAACCATTCGTGCTACAACCACAAGATAGCTGCAGCGTGGCTTTGCCACGTAAAATATGGTTTGGTATAGTTTGTTTTAGAGCTCCACCTTTTCAGAAGCCAAATATAATACTGTCTTATTCGCGGTATGCGACAAGCATTGTCATGGTGAAATAGGATGCAACTTCTTGGTCGTTTTCAAAGACCCTGAGCAAACAAATGGTGGCGTATCAAGCACCATTAACTGCCCTTTGGTCATCGGCTAGGATCGTGCTTTCTTTCCGGAATGTAACAACATTTCCATTTTTCATCTTTCATCTAAGTCCGTGATCGTACCTTAACAAAATGTTTTCACCCATATCGATAACCAAATGTTACGTTTAAATGGGTAATTTTCCGGCAACGCATCTGCAATTCCCTCCCTGGTGTTGCAGTTGTTCATGGGCGGCGGTAGTCACTTACCATCAGGTGAGCCGCATGCTCGTTTGCCCCCTCTCCTATAAAAAAAAGGTAATTCGCCAATTTATTCGCTGACACTAGCCAGATTTTCCACAGAGCCACGGAAAAATTTTGCTTACCAACACTGTACAGTGATTAAATGAGGTCCTTCCCCTCCAAAAGCATTTTTAAGGCGAGGAGTGCAGTCTTGCGATGAGAGTGAACTGTCAAAATTATAAAAAAATCTTCTCCCTAAGATGTTTTCGCATTTTTCCTACGGATGTTGAGTTTCAACTTATAATAAAAACAAATGACACGATGTGTCTCGCCAAAATTTATTTTAATATAAATAACTTTCATTAATTTAAAAAATACAACATTCGAAATTCAGAGCAGAAATTCAGAGCTTTCAGTGTGCCGTATGTACAACTTGTTTATGAGAGCGGACGCAGAAACGGCCAAACATGCATTCCAGTATTATTTTCCATTTGAAGACATGTGGTAATTAGTATACTTTATACATTAAAGTACTTATTTACTCAATGTAATGATACCCACACTTGAGCATACAGTATTAAGCTAGCTTATTGGGCTCATAAATTAATTACAGCACTGTAATGATTTAGTCACAAAAATGTACTTGTAACTAAATCGTAAACGCATGTGCGAAGCACATATATATCGATTCCTGTAAGAAATTATGGCGATTCAAATTTAAACTATAAAATTAAGTTGTCTTAAAATGTAATTAAAATTTTTGTTACATAATACCATAGAGAATGAGCATACACTGAACTTCGACATAAGTTTCTGTTTATAATGAAGTTTGTGCTTGCGAAACTCTATCCTAGATTGCATATTATATTGTTCACATAATATTATCCCAGATAATATTTATTCATTCACATAAACTTCATATATACTTAATGTTGTATTAAATGACTGATGCATTCTCTATCAGTCAACCAAAGGGCGATGCAGAAATTAAATATGCTTACGTGATATAGTATAATACTGTTTTTAACTACGTTAAACATGTATACATACATAAATATAGTGACCGTGCCAAATGGAAGTTCGCAGAATTTGCCTACTCCTTTGGGAGACAGGCCCAAGTGTTAATGTATGTATTATGAAAAAAAAAAAGAATAAGATGAAAACATTACTTAAGAACTTTCGTCTTGGAAGTGTAGCCTTTGCTAACTTTTCTTGTTTCAGAAGGAAATGCGTTCCACAAAAAATTCAAACGAGATTCTAATAATTAAGTAACGACAAAAGTTATTTAGCAGAGTACTTTTAAGGCAAGTTAAACCAGTCATTTGCACATTGCTAAACACCACTTATCGATAAAGTTGAGCCACAAAGATTTTTAAATCGTATTGCGGTTTAAATGATTTTCAACTCATGAATAGTTTACGGTGCAATTCAAATTTATTAAACTCAAAAAAGTCATATCTCATTACATCGTATTAAATTATCACCTGCGTAAGCTAAATTGCTGGCCAATTTTTGTGACACATTGCGAAGTGACTTATGCTCGGTTTCTGAGGTAATTTTATCTGCGGTTTATCTATGCGTTAGCGCTATTGGCTCCATAGCTTAAGAAAGTGCGTTTCCGAACATCGCAATGTAAATAAACTCCGTTTAAACTTAGGTTAACTTAACTAACCAATGTGTGCCGTTTATCGGTTCTATAACTTTAGTTCATGTTTTATTTCAAACTAACTCCATCAACGTTTAGTTTATAACGTGATATTATTAAAGTAAATTGCCAGTCAACGAGAAATATTAAAATATTCAGGGGATAAAACATATAAGTATATAGGCATATGTAAATGTAACTAATACGAGTAGCTCATCACTGTCTGATTTGGAAGTACTGGAGCTTACTTTGGTTATTATTATTTTTAATTTAATTATTATTATAAGTTCTAAAATACGTATAATACGTAATAAATAGTATTACGATTTGACGCTATGGGTACTTTCCAAGTACTATAACATTAACTTTACTGGTAATTTATAAAAGAACGGATACTTGCTAGATAATAAAAGGAATAAACAAAAACGATGAAAAAGGCCACTAAACTTAAAATCTCAAAGATAAAAAAAAATATAACACGTGCGGAATTGCGAAATAAAAAAAATTAGTCACCTTTTCTTTTTTAAATTTGGCAATGATGTCGTTCCAATATACTCACTGATAAATATGTAATTGTCATAATTTATTTTTAAAACTGTCCTTATTCACTTAATTAGACTTGAAAATATATTAAATGAAACTAGCATTAGTGAAGAATTGAAATAATAAAATCAATTATAAAGTCGATGTCTTGAACAGCCCCATCTAGCGGCAAATTATGGAGTTTGTTATTGGTTTCATAGTTGTTGAATGATTCGTTGCATATTTAGAAATGCAATAACAGTTAACCGACGTTTATCCTATAAATAAATTTAATGAATAAATAAGTAATGGGAATATAACTGAGAACTGCAGAAACCGGGCATTAGAGATTGCAGCTTGATTCAACAAACAGTAGTTGACGATAGTTTCTCAAGGTGCCTAGCCAAACAAAACAACTTGGGGTTCACCACCGCAGTACTTGTTTCATCTTTCCCAATATAAGTCAACATACATACATACATAATCATGTTATAATATATTAGTTGCGTATTATGTAATCATTGTAGGAAGTAACACAGTAACTAAAGGGACCCAAGCCACACTCGGATCAGAAATAAGTTAGCTATATATACCAAAATAATCATCGGCTTTTTATAATATAGTAAATACATCAAAACAAACGTATCAGTAACAAAAAGCAAAATTACAAATAAATCGAAACATGCCACTATCGTATATTACAGAATCAAATCTATAACTAAGCCTAATTGCGTTTTCTGAATCACAATTTTGTTTTAAATAAAATTTCAAAGATAAGATATTAGAGTTACCTTGTAGATTTCTTACTAGAGTGCTCTAACAAGGAGGTTGTTTTATAGAATAAAGGTACCAAACGAGCACTAATTACACATGTTTGTAACTGGAAGATTTATCTTTAAACACCTCAATCTCTTCTCGATTAAGAATCAAAACGTAGATGCGTTGCCAGGAAAAGTGTTTGCGGCGCTCTACACTCAACATACGAAACACTGGCACTACTTTACGCTGGTGTTCTCTATGAGTATAATCCTACACCTGTCGAGCCGACTAATTAATACTGTACCCATATATACGAGTATCTACAGCGTGGCTCTATCAGGTCATAAAGATAAAGATTTTTTTCAAATTAATTCAACACATAACCTGGTGATGTAAATTAACAAATTCATAGTGGATAGCACAGATTGATTGTGGAGTCAACTCTGGTTCACAATTGCATGGAGCGCGCGTTGCCCTAATTAACATACCAACTGACAATGAGAAGTAATTATTTGCGGCGAGTTCTTCACCGACAGCTAAATTTTCGTGTACATATTATGCAATTTTAAGAAGTGTTTTGATTAAGATTATCACCAAATCAACAGCCTTTTTATTTTAACTGACTTATTTTAAGAATAACAGGCTAAATAGTATGGAAATATATATATATATATATATATATATATATATATATATATATATATATATATATATATATATATATAGAGAGAGAGAGAGAGAGTGAGAGTATTAAGTCATCCGGTGAATATGGTCAATTTCTTTTAACTCAAAAACTACAGCTTTGTTTGTAGACATGGCTCTGTAATACGAGAACTCTGACTGACTGATGACAGTTAATTAAATAATAGAGGGACAAAAGGGCGCTGCCTTATTGACGCCATTTTAACAGTTGACATTAGAGTAAATATTTTAGTATTGTGTAGTATAGTATTTTTTTAAGTTGATTTTTCGAAGTTTTCCTAACTATTGCCAAAATTTGTTTATGATATTTTTTTAAATATATTACTTATAGTATAAGACTTTTTGTTTTTGTCTCTGTCCTCCTCCTAGTTTCGGTATCATATGGTGACGAAGCTTAAGGTGACCATATTACCCTCACGTACCTTATATATTTTTTAATAGTTACAACCAAAAATTTTTGTAATATTTCTTTATAATAAAGAATGTGAGGGGATACACGTGAACATGTAATTAAATAATATTTGTAAAATCCCACATATTTATATAGGATGTTTCATAATATTGTTAAATAATTGATCATGACATTAGTAGCACTATATTTTAATGACATATAAGTAAATAGTATTAAAAATAGGTTTAAAAAAGGTATTAAACACCTGGTTGTCAAATCGTGACTACTGTAGAAATTAACCCATCTATTATGAGTATATGACTTTTGATATTAAAGGTTTTTTATAATATGTAATCGAAGACCGGATAGTGACAGTTTATTCATCACATTCGTCACAATATATGGAGGATGCCTAAATTTAACAGTGGCTTTTATTGTTATTATTACGAATTTAAACTGAAAATAAAGCAATGCATCACTGATTTTCTATATTTAAGAATAAAACAGTATGTCATCTAACTCTAAAACGTTCTATAGAGTGTTTCAAATGTATAACATAACTATGGTTATAAGGCTCAAGTAAACTTACTATCCGTTAACTTGCATGTTCGCGAAGCTCATTTTCTTATCAACAGATTAGAGTATGTGGCACAGACACGCGATATTGCAGGAAACGTATCGCAATGACTGCAGTCGTAGGACTTGTGTGCATTTATGCTACGTTGATTTCAAATTGAGTACTAAAACTTTTCAATGTTTAGTGGTAGAGCCATGCTTTTTACGTGGTAGAGCCATGCTGCAGCTATATTATAGTAGGTATAGTTGTAGCACGAATGAGTCGGATCGACCAGGGAAAGACCACGCTGTCACAGAATACTAACGTAAAATATCAGCTTAACACTGCTGTGTTTCGTATGGTGAGTGTAGAGAAACGGAGGCCATTTTTACTGGAAACGAGGCATTATATCTAAGTCCTCACGAGTAACAACGCATCAGCATTTTAATTCGTAATCGAGAAAAGATGTAGATGTCGATGGGCCACAGCAGCCACTCACCTTCACCCTCACCTCTGAAAACTAAATGCAATGCTTCACAGCCTGTAATTATACTGGCTATGGCTATGATATATTATATATATTACTTATAATCCTACAGACATTTGGAGGCAGAAATAGGTGAGAGGATGATACGTATTATCATGGTCCGTCTTAGTTGACAGACAGACTCCAAGGCAGAAAAAACCCTACCACATTATCCCAGTGCTCGGTACAGGCCTCCTCCCATTTCTGAGATAGTCATGAAGCATTTAGTCCACCGATCTACTCCATTGCGTGTTGAAGAACTTCACATATTGTTTTTGAAATATTTTAATTCCTCATGCATGTAAATTTCCTCACGATATTTTCCTTCACTGCCATTTTTTAATCAGTACTTAAAAGCAATTAACAATTCCATTGGTGCCGGTTAGATCGACTTTACGTTGCTTACGTAATTTAACATTTACGGCAAGCGTTTAGCTACTACACGTCACTACACGGATTCACCGTGTAGTGACAGGATACACATTGCAGGATTTTAACTCACGTAGCTTGGTGTGTCAGACCTACGCTTTATCTGTGAGAGCAAATCAAACTTTTCGATATGTGCATGAAAATACAAAGAAAACATATTTTCCTAGAAATGGGACGTAGCTAGATCAATTTTCGCCACCTGTAAACACCCTTGTAAATTTCTTAGAAATCTTTAGAGATTATCTTTTTCAACGAAAAATTTTAACGTTCAAATGAATCATTGTCTATTTATTTTTTTAATACAGTTGCTCCAAAAGTGGCGTATTGCAGGGACGTATAGCGTTCGGGATGTGGGCTATTACATACTCGTGCTTTTTCTTTCCCAGCTGTCAAAAAAATGTCTATTAAAATGAAAAATCAACCACGAAGTTCTTATTAAAAAAAATCATAGAACTTTTTATAATTCATGCAAATATTTCTAAAAAGAAGCTACTAATTTGTTTCAATATCAGATTTAATGATTTGATTCAATGAATTATGTTAGGTTTTATTTCATTTCACCTCATTAAATTTCATTTTTATTTCATATCAATAAAAAAATCTACTGAAGACTTGGCTGTATGGGTATAGTTCCCTTTGCCTACCCAGAATGGGTGAAGAAAACAAAAAAAATCTCTGCTTATATTCTTTTACGGTTGGCGCAATTTTCCAAAAATTTTCTTCTTTAAATTGCTTCATTTTTTCGCAACTGTATTAAAAATAGTTGTTCAGTACACGCCCGGGTACCGTCATTGCAACTTGTTCCGACTGTCAACCCTCACCTTCGACTGCGCCTCGGCTCGGGTAGATATTTGCCGGAACTCTTTGCAATGACAGGCTTTCCTCACTCGCAATGATATATTCTTTTATTCAATAGAACTAACTACCAACAAAATTACATGCATTTTGATTGTACAAGGAGACAGTCTTAGGTTACTAAATACACATTCTTCTAGTTACGGGTAGTTACGTCATACATAAAACTAGTTGTATGATAACATAATATACAAAGAAGATCTGTAATTGTAACATATTACGTACGATAATATTATGTTTAATATATTTTCAATACAATTGCTCAAAAATGGCGTATTGCAGGGACGTATAGCGTTCGGGATGTGGGCTATTACATACACGAGCTTTTTCTTTACCTTTTCCGAACTCGTGCGTTCTCTTTCCCAACTGTCAAAAAATGTCTATTAAAAAAAAAACCAACTACGAAGTTCTTACTAAAAAAATCTTAGAAGTTTTTATAATTCATGCAAATATTTCTAAAAAGAAGCTACTAATTTGTTTCAATATCAGATTTAATGATTTGATTCAAGGAATTAGGTTAGGTTTCATTTCATTTCATCTCATTAAATTTCATTTTTATTACATATTAATAAAAAAAATCTACTGAAGACTTGGCTGTATGGGTATAGTTCCCTTTGCCTACCCAGAACGGGTGAAGAAAACAAAAAAAATCTCTGCTTATATTCTTTTACGGTGTGCGCCATTTTCTAAAAATGTTCTTCTTTAAATTGCTTAATTTTTTCGCAACTGTATTAAAAATAGTTGTTCAGTACACGCCCGGGAACCGTCACTGCAACTTGTTCCGACTGTCAACCCTCAGCTTCGACTGCGCCTCGGCTCGGGTAGATATTTGCCGGAACTTTTTGCAATGACAGGCTTTCCGCACTCATAATCAAATATACTAATGTATAATATTAAAAGAACGTCTCATGTTTGACCGTGTAGTGGCGCGGCGTGAGAATAAAAATCCACTACTCTATATCGTTCCGTGGGTGTCGTAAGAGAGGATAACTAACCTGGAGATGGGCTGCAGTGTCTTCCAAATAGCAACTACAAAATTCAAAAACTGTAGTTTCCAGCCCGTTTGGTAAGCGTGGAAACTATGGAAAATATCCTGAGAGGAGCTCAATTGCTTGCAGTCTATGAGGAGTCTTATGTTCAGCGGTGGACTTCAGATAAACTGTAACGGTCTGATGACTGTAGCGGCGCTATCGTCGCGACGGAGGTGAATCGCACCGAAGCCTAAACCGCTCTATCAAAGTTCTGAACTTAACGCGCTATATATAGAACAGCTCCGAAACAATGCACGGAGCATTGGCCGCTCCTCGGGCAGAATACCGTGCCTGACGGGAGATCTTCTCTTTTCCTTCCACGGCCAAGTTGATGACCCCCACGTGATGAGAACACGCAACATACAACTTTGGAAATTTCAACTATCAAGTTCTCGTCACTATCCTCAAGTACCCAATCCATTCGTTCCGGGGCTGCGCGGCACATATTTTCTTGTCTTTATAACCCTCTAAGAAATAAGATAAATGTTAGCTTTAACTTTGTGAACTTCAACTTTACGTTTTAACAGACACTAAGCCACAAACAAGCTAAAACACAAAACTATGGGTAAAGCAAATTGTGCATGTCCTAAGCGAATTAAAAAAATACTTATAACATGATTATACGTATTTTCTTATAGAATAGAGTGACAAACGAGCACACAGTCCACCTGATGGTAAGTGGTTGCTGTGGCCCATAGACATCTACATTTATCTAAACATAATTGACAAGTGAAGCTGGCTGCCTGGATCGCTCGCTAAGACGAGACTAGGCCGAAACGCATATAATATCTTATTTACTTTTAGTATTTGTACTGATTTTAAAGATAACATGTGTGGAGTGGGCTAAGCCCACGCTGGCCTTTTTATACTTGTCTTCAATAAAGGATCAAAATGCAGATGCGTCGTCACCCGTGAGGTCTAAGATGGAATGCCTCTTTTCCAGTAAAATGGGGTCTCCGGTTCTCTACACTCACCATACGAAACAAAGCAGCGTTAAGCTGCTATTTTACGCTGGTATTCTGTGAAAGCGTGGTCCTTCCCCGGTCAACCCATCGACCCATTTGTGCTACAACTATACTATTTATTTATTTAACAGTTTATGTACACAAAAAATAATGTTACAATGAAGAAAAAAAAAAGATATTTTGTACAAAGGCACTGCTAATTTCATATTGAAATTTCTTCCAGCAGGCCTGATACTGGACAAATTAAAAGAGAAGCTGATCTAGTGTGCATTCTCATAATAAAATTTTATAATATTAATATACTTAACATAAAGACAATAAAAACAAATATCCATGTAAACATACATATAACTAAATACCACTATAAATACATATACACACACACACACACACACACACACACACACACACACACATATATATATATATATATATATATATTACATATATAAATATAATAATATATTATATCATTGGGACGACAAAGAAAGATAGTGCTCATTGACTCGCCTTTTGAACACGGACACTGTTTTAGCCTCTTGAATTGCAGCAGGAAGAGAATTCCATAACCTAACTGCATGTATTGTAAAAGAGTGAGAATAGGACTTAGTTCTAGAGGAAGGGAAATTAATCTCTGCATAGAGATGAAAGTTTGAAGATATCACCTGGGTGATAGAGTTGATAAAGATGGAAAAGAGTAAAGGAGAAAGGAGAAAGGACGCCACCTTGAGGTACACCCGTGGCTAGATTGCACCACTTAGATAAAGTTTCATTGATACGAATACACTGAGAGCGGCCACGGAGGTAGGAATCAAACCATTGAATAGTTGAAGGAGACACATTAATAGAATGAAGAATGCTAAGAAGTAAATCAAAATCAATAGAATTGAAGGCACTACTAAAATCTAGCAGCACAAGTACCGTTAAATATTTTTGGTCTATACCGCACCGGATATCATCCGTTACCTTGAGGAGAGCAGTAGTTGTACTGTGACCAGGCCTAAAACCGGATTGAAAAGTACTTAAGATATTGTTACGGTTAAGAAACTTGGTCAATTGTGTGTGGACAATATGTTCAAGCACCTTTGAAAGAAATGGTAAAATGGAAATAGGGCGGTAATGTGTTGCAGATGAAGGATTCGAAACTTTGGGTATAGGAATAATATGAGCTAACTTCCATGACGACGGAAAGCAACAAGAAGATAAAGAGAAATTAAAGATATGAGTAAGAATAGGGAGCAGAAAGGGAAGAATCAACGTAATCATTTTAGAGCAGATGTTATCAATTTAGCTATATATATACTACCAATATAGCTGCAGCATGGCTCTACCACGTATATCATATATTTTTTTAAAGTAGTTTCAATACACACAAGTTTTCACGAATAGCCTTATTAATATACTTCCAATTTTCCAATAACTTTATGTCAAACTTCAATTTAATAAAAAGTTTGAAAAATCCATTATCATCATTCAGGTCACTCCATAAAATCCAAGATGAATTCAAGTATAAATATACTTAAATACACATATCCTATTTACTTTTAGTACGTTGTACTATTATTTATTTTGTGCCTTTAAAATATTGTAATAAAAACCTCTGACTATTATAACAATGAAGTATGTATGAAATTTGGTTTTTCGAATATTTTTTATATGCACAGCGATCTTTTTGATCCGCTGCAAACAATCAATAAAGTATCCACTCACTCATTTCTAAGCCGAAAAAAATTAATTAAGACAGACAGATGTTGGTGCGAACACTTGTTTTACCGGTCATTGATGATGCTGATGTGTGTTACCCTGATGTGAGTACTTCTGTGCAAATTGGAACGTTTGTTAAATAATTGCATCTGTTTTATTTTTGGCCTTCGTAAATACGATCATGTATCCTTATATCGTTGTAAGCTTAAATGGCTCCCTATCCATAAACGTAGATGCATCAGAATTCTTCGCACGCTATTTTCAATCCTATATTATCCATACACTCCCCAATACCTGAAATGCAAGTTTCAGTATATGGGTTTTTCCCACGATTGTAAACTGTGATCCTCCGAGGAAACTACTTTATGTGTTTTACCTCTCCGTACCAAATTTACGTCTCAGTCTTTCGCCGCTGAGGCCATAAGGCTAAGGAATAAATTACCTTCTCATATCAGGAAACCGACTTCTGTCGCAGCCTTTAAAAGAATGGTGACTGATCACTACCTTTCTTCTTTCAGCAACTGACCTTCTTATTTAAATGTTCCTGTATAAGTATTTTATAAATTACTTAATTTGTTTTTGTATAAAATGTTTGTACATATATGTATGTTTAAAATGTATGTATTATGTATTGTTTGAAATTATGTATGTTTATGTATCATGTATAGAGTATATTATTTAGGTTATTTGTAGCTATATATATATATTTATTTATTTATTTACAATTATAATATGTATATGTTTATATTTACATTCACGTATATATTCTCAAATTTTTATGGCACCTGCTTAAGTTACTCTGATTAACTCTTGGTTGAAAGGTAGAGAATGCCTAAAGGCATTAAGTCCGCCAATTGTACATCTTAAGTGCAATAAAGATTTTTAAATAAATAAATAAATAAAATTATAACTAAACAAAAGAAAATTAAACTGCAATTTACATTCCATAGCTTACCACATGATAGATGAAGAGGTTAAAATATCGATTGAGTTAAACAATTAATATTATCAAAAGTTATCGTGTTTACCACTCCATGCGGACTTATAAATCTACACCATAAGCCACTAAAACCGTTTTTTATGTAAAAATAGCAATAAATCGATTTAAAAAAAAATATTAATAAGTTCAACAATCATTTATCTTTCTGACAGTGTACTTTTTATATCATTTATATTTTCAATATGATTGTTAGATACGATTTTATGCGACAAAAAATTGGAATCTTGATTTTTATGCGCTAGTAGAACATATCTACGTGCTTCGCGCTTTAGGCCTGCAATAAACGATTTAAAATTTCTATTTTTTTCATCTCATATCAATCCCAGCTTCGGTAAAGCTTTGATATACGGGCGACGGGTTTCCCCAATCAAAAAGAAAATGTAATGCTCACACCGTAGAGATAGTAACGAAATTATTTTTGAAAAAATGTTCTAGCGAGAGCGTTTTACTCTGAAGTCTTACAAAAGGAATAAAAAAGTGCTTTTGCTTTTGAATAAAATTTTTCATTGTGGTAAATTGAAAAAGATATTCAGTTAATATATTTTAAACTTTCATTCCAATTTTTATCAATTCCAAGGCAGTATTGTTGGTCTTGTGTCGTAAGAAAGGGTACGAATCCGGGGTCGGGCTATAATTAGGTACTGGGTTATTCTGCCAAGAAGTTCACATTAACATTCCGAAGTCAAGTAGTTGGCGGTGTATCATCCCCGTTACTCGTAAAGAACGTAAAGCCGTTATTCCTCCGCTGCACTAGTCAAAAGTATCCGAATTTGGGATTTTACAAACATTTAAAAATTCATAACTCCGAAAATATAAACTGCATCGTAAAACGCTATAGAACCTTTTTTGATTAGTATTTTATCAGAAAATATTTTAAAAAACTGTCCCGTTTGGAAACAGCAATTCTTTCGCATTAATAAGCGGCCAGCTGTTTTCGAGAGTCATTACGAATCGTCCGCGTGCAGACTTGACGATTCCCAGCCTCCCAAACAAGCCGGTTTCCGAAAAGGCAAGTATGTGGTCTATGATGCTAAAGCACCGTAATCCACATACATACCCTTCGTCAAATTGTACAGAAATCCGAGGAGTACAATTTGCCACTATGTCTGGCGTATGCGGACTATGAGAAAGCCTTTGATTCCGTCGAAATTTGGGCGGTGCTGCATTCCCTTCAGCGGTGCCAAATTGACTGTCGGTATATCGAAGTGTTGAAGTGCTTGTACAGTAAGGCTACGATAGCTATCCGAGTACAGAACCAAACTACGAAACCTATCCAATTGCAGAGAGGTGTAAGACAGGGTGACGTCATATCCCCGAAACTCTTCACCGCTGCATTGGAAGACGTTTTCAAGCTTCTGGACTGGAAAGGATACGGTATCAACATCAATGGCGAGTACATCACTCACCTTCGATTTGCCGACGATATATTCCTTATGGCAAAATTGCTGGAGAACCTAAGCACTATGCTCAATGACCTCAATAGTGTTTCCCAACGTATATGTCTTAAGATGAACATGGACAAAACAAAGATCATGTTTAATATCCATGTCACACCTATGCCGGTAGTTGTTGGGAGCACTAAGCTCGAAGTTGTTGACGAGTATGTTTACCTGGGTCAAATAGTCCGACTAGGTAAGCCCAACTTCGACCGAGAGGTCAATCGACGGATTAAACTCGGTTGGGCAGCGTTCGGGAAACTACGGCACATCTTCTCGTCGGGTATACCTCAAAACTTGAAAACGAGACTGTACAACCAGTGCGTGTTGCCAGTGATGACCTATGGAACTGAGACGTGGTCCTTTACTGCTGGCCGGATGAAGAAGCTCAAGGTCGCTCAGCGAGCTATGGAGAGGGCTATGCTCGGAGTTTCTCTGCGTGATAAACTTAGAAATGAGGATATCCGCAGTAGAACGAGAGTGACCGACATAGCCCAACGGATTAGTAAGCTGAAGTGGCTATGGGCCGGCCATATAGCTCAAAGGACCGACAATCGATGGGGAAAAAGGTTCTCGAGTGGCAGCCTCGTACCGACAGGCGAAGTGTTGGACACTAGATGGAGTGACGACCTGGTAAGATATGCAGGAAGTCGATGGATGCAGGTGGCTCAGGACCGTGTTTTGTGCCATTCCTTGGGGGAGGCCTATGTTCAGCAGTGGACTTGTGAAGGGCTGTAATAATGATGATGAATAAGCGGCCAAGTGCGTTTCGGACTCGCCCATGAAAGGTTCCGTAGCAGCAAGTAACATAATTTACGATTTATGACGTTTAAAAAAAAACTACTTACTAAATCTCGTTCAAACCAATTTTCGATGGAAGTTTACATGGTAATTTACATCATATATTTTTTTACTTTTATCATTCTCTTATTTTAGAAGTTACATGGGGGGGGGGCACATTTTACCACTTTGGATGTGTCCCTCGCGCAGAATTATTCAATTCAGTTAAGAAAAAATGATATAAGGAACCTCAATATCATTTTTGAAGACCTATCCATAGATATCCCACATGTATGGGTTTGATGGAAAAAAAAGTTTTTTAGTTTCAAATCTAAGTATGGGGAACCCTCAAAATTTATTGTATTTTTTCTATTTTTGTATGAAAATCTTAATGCGGTTCATAGAATACATCTATTTACCAAGTTTCAACAGCATAGTTCTTATAGTTTCAGAAAAAAGTGGCTGTGACATACGGACGAACAGACAGACAGACATGACGAATCAATAAGGGTTCTGTTTTTTTCCATTTGGCTACGGAACTCAAAAAAGTTGAGGTGGAATAGTTTTCAATATTAATGCGCCGATTCATACCTATTAATAGGTACATACAAATTAGGTACCATGCTGGATTCGAACCCGCGCCGCACCACGCCACGGAACAGTCAAGTATTATGTAGAAGGTATTGTAACTATTTAATTTTTCTCTATAATTTAGAATAAAATATGATATAATAATTATAATAGCAGTACTGGTTTTACCCCAACCACTTAAATTACTTTAGTATAATATTAATTAATGCTAGAAGGGTTTTCGTATTATTCATCTAGTCTTAGTTTTCAATAACTAGTAGTTATTGAATAGTGCTAATGCTGTTCGGAAGTTGCGGTTCTTTTGTAGTTGATAATTTGAAGATTTAATAAGTTTGGTCAAGGCAGCCAGTCTCAACGGAGACTAGTCACCTACGAAAGATAATATGATAGTGCGCGAGTGTGTGCCCAAGCATAGGTTCACTCTCTATTGCGTCACTCTCACAGTCAAACCGGATGGCAATGCAACACTACCGGAGAGATCAGGTGCAGGACCAACGTCTTTACGTACATTTCAAAGCACGGGGTTGGAACACCGCCAACTTCTCCGCTGCTACTGAGATAAACCCAATTGCATGCCGAGTGCAACGCGTATACGTATGTGCTACTAGCGCCTAAAAATCAAGATTCCAACATTTTGTTGCATGAAATCGTATCTAGTAATCATATTATACATATAAATGATATAAAAAGCACATTTTCAGAAAGATAAATGATTGTTGAACTTATTAATATTTTTCTTAAATCGATTAATTGCTATTTTTACATTAAAAGGGGTTTTAGTGGCTAATGGTGTGGATTTATTAAGCCCGCTTTGTAAACACGATAACTTTTGAAAATATCAATTGTTCAACTCAATTCATTTTTAAAACTCTTCATCTATCATGTGGGAAGCCATTGAATGTAAATGGCAGTTTAATTTTGTTTTGTTTAGTTATAATTTTTTTTTTCGTCTGCTAAATATCGAAATTTTCGGTGTTTAAGGCTGCGACCTTGTGTTAGAATTTATTTCAGTAAATAGATACTGCCTGTGCCTCACTCGCTTAGTTCGGTGTCAACCGCTCTTGTGAGTGGATACTGTATCTGTTGTTTGCAGCGGCTCTAAAAGATCGCTGTACAAATAAATACAAAATATTCGAAAACAAATTTCATAAATACTTGATTATTATAATAATCACAGATTTTTATTACAATATTTTAAAAGCACAGGATAAATAATAGTAGTACGTACTAAAAGTAAGTAGGATGTAATATTTATACTTGAATACGTCTTGGAATTTTTTGGGAGTAACATGAATGATGATATGATGATCATATGAGCATTATGAGTCGTGCACTTTGGATTTTCCAAACTTTTTTAAATTGAATTTTGACATAAAGTTATCGGAAAATTGGAAGTATAATAAGGTTCTTAGTGAAAACTTGTGTGTATTTAAACTACTTTAAAAAAATCCGTATAATCATGCTATACGTAATATTTTTAATGCGAAGGCATGCTCAATTGGATTTACCAATAGTTTATTTTGTCTTTATGTACATTACTTACTGGAGCAATCAGACTTTCAAAATATTAAAAAAAGAGTTAAAACTCTCTTGATTAGCTCTACCCACCAAGCAAGGTAGTAAAATGTAAACAAAAAGATATTTCTTTTTGTATTTATTTGTTGTTTATTTAAAAAAAATATTGTACATAAAGTGTACAATTGCAGGACTTAATGCCTTTAGGCCATTTTCTATCAATCAACCATGAGCTCAGCAGAAAAACTTAGGATGGTGTCATAAAACGTATATAAGTATTTAAACATTTTATAAATTACAATTAAACTAACAACTAACAACTTTACTTTTCTTTTAAGCGATTGTAAACAAAATGAACACAGTTTTTTAATCAACATTTTATGAAAACAGTCTATAATTTCATCTTAATGTAATGGACAGTATCGGATCATTAGTCTTTATCAATCACTCCGACCTAAGGACTAATTGACGTAGATTTTGTAACGGTTCTTATAGTATAATCTAAGCAGCGATTGGTTATATTAACGAAGCTGACGAATGGTCGAAATAAATTCATGAAGGTTTTGTAAACATGTAATAGCTTTTTTTTCGACGAAATCCTGCAGGTAGCAATAGACAGATTCGTTCCCAAATCGTGAAAATCTTCAAAATCTTATCCTATCTGGTTCACACCCGCTCTAATTAAACTCATCAAACGGAAACTCAAATGTCATAATAAAATTAAACTGTTTAATAATCCATTAGATAACATTGAATTCTCTTACCTAAGGAAGGATTGCGATAAACTAATAAAACAATGTTATTATAATTATATTGAACACATCGAGGAAGCTATTAGCAATAATCCGAGGTATTTTTGGACACATATGAAGAACATGCGTCGTAAAGGCTCAAATTATCCTAATAAAATATCTCTGAATGATCGTGATGCAAATAGTAAGCAAGAAATATGTGATTTGCTTGCTAGTCATTTCTCATCTGTTTTTATTAAGGATGATATTAATAAAAATGTTGACACATAACCAGTCTCCAAAACAAAAAATATATAGGCAATATTTACGTATCTAAACGAGAAATTGAGAAAAGGCTGAAAAGGTTAGATACATCAAAAAGTGCTGGTCCAGACGATATTCCGTCTATATTTATATATAGGTGTGCAAATTCTTTGGCTGCTCCGTTAACTATTATATTCAATACCTCCTTGAGCTCTGGCATTTTCCCCGAAAAGTGGAAAGAAGCGCGGATTGTACCAATTTTTAAAAGTGAAAACCTACGAGTGTTACTAATTATAGACCTATACGAGTATCCTTATTATCTACAATGTCAAAGGTCTTTGAGATCTTAGTCTATGAATCTGAAATGAATGAAAACTGGCAGCAACATGGTTTTTTTTCTGGTAGATCTACTGTCACAAATCTGTTCTTATATGTCACCGATTTAATCGAGAACGTTCATAATAAACTACAAGTGGATGCTATATACACAGACTTCTCCAAGGCTTTTGACAAAGTAAATCACGCACTACTTGTCAATAAACTGAGAACTTTTGGTATTAATGGGACATTATTAAACTGGTGTACATCATACCTTCAAAGTAGATCTTCGACCGTGGTGATTGATGGGTACCCCTCGCAGCCATATATTGCCTACTCCTGTGTACCGCAAGGCTTGAACTTAGGTACAGTATTTTTATCATCTTTATAAACGACATTGTTTCGATATTTCAACACTCTAAGGTCTATCTATTTGCTGATGATCTCAAAATAGTTAAAACTATTAGAAGCAACTCTGACGTCGAATTACTACAAGATGATCTAAACAGCCTTATTCAATGGTGTAATAACAACCAAAATATTTCTCTATGCCAAAAAATGTCAACTTATTAGGTTTACCAGAAAACATAATTATATACAGAGTCAATACTATATTGATACTGAGAAACTAATTGCAGTTCGAGCGATACGTCATTTAGGCGTTATAGTAGATAGCGAATTAAAATTTACAAACCATATTGATAACATAATCACCTCAGCTACTAAGTCACTGGGTTTTGTATTGAGGAATTCCAAAGAGTTCAAGCAGCCCTCTACTACAATCAAATTTTACAGTAGTCTGGTAAGAAGTAAACTAGAATACTGCAGTCAAATTTGGAATCCGCACTACAAAATCCATAGCATTAGAATCGAGGGAATACAAAAGCGACTGCTGCGTCATCTTGCGTACCGTTCGAATAGCTATCAAACTAATGATTCCTACGAAAGAAAGTTGGCACAATTTAACATCACATCACTACAATCGCGTAGAAGTATCTCAGACATGATGTCCCTATACAAAACGCTCAATAATAGTATTGATTGTCCAGCAATAGTTCAATTATTTAACTTTAAGTTGCCATCAAGAATGCCTAGAAATCCGCACGCCTTTTTCGATGTATCACTTTATAGGTCTAACTTGGGAAAGTATTCCCCTCTAGCCAGACTGGCTCGCACTTATAACGAAATGTCCTCGAAGATTTTTGGCCTCGATATTAATTGCGATAGTTAATCCACCTTCAAATCAAAATTAATCAATTTCTATGGATTAACGATTTAACTAATTATTAATTATAACATTGGAATTGTTTTTGATGTTTATAGTTTAATAGAATATAATATGACAATGAAGATATTTATAATATTGTCAAATAATTCTATTTCTTTTTAATAATTTGTATTTATTCAATGATGTAATTCAGTTTTTATTCCTTACAAAATAATCAACGCATGTTGTGATTACCCATAAAAAGAAATACAATTATAATGTGTTGAATTTGTTAAGAAAATGATCTTTGTATTACTGTTGTAATTTCTGTTCATAATCCTGATAAATAAATAAATCAATCAATAAATAAATAAATAAATAAAAATAAATAAATAAATATTCGCAAATGTAGAAGAAGATAAGTATATATTTCAAATAGAGGAGATTTGAGATTTTATATTGACCAAGTATTGGAAGTGTTAAAATATACATCACTCTATATTACACCGTGGGTGTAGTAAGTACGAGAGCAAGCGGGTTCGATCCTCACCGGCACCAATGAAATGTATAAAATATAAGAAATTAAAAGTCAACTTAATTAGGTTAACAATGGCCGCAGTAGTGTAGTAGTACCATAGTTGCTTGCTATCGTAGTTTCTTACACCGCCACTAAACGGTGAAAATCACTATTAAGGAACTATTGATTTCTCTTCTGAGCCAAAAATCATAAAAAATATCTTACTTAATTATTACCACTCACTTGGCAATTTACAAAACAGTTGTTTGTTAAAGGCACAAGAAGCAATTGGGACACATGACAAATACAAATGTATGGAGCGTTTCTTTAACCTGATTTTGGAATAGAAAAACAAACGAGATATATTTTATTCCTCTGCGCAGTGACTTCTATTAATCAATGTCAAGCAAGTGAAATAGTTATATTGGTCAATTCACGGATGCTTACTCTTCTTTATATGAGATTTATTTCATTATAGTTAAGAAAGTTTCGTAAAATAACAGATGTACTTTGGTCTCGGACAACAGACATTACGGGGACATTTTATGCTGTCGTGTTATACTGCTGTGCTTAGTTTATTGAGTGTAGGTATTCGAAGACCCTTCTTACTGATAACGAGGCATTCTTTCTTATTCCCTAGGAATGATAACGGATCAGTGATTTTTGCACACAGTCTCAATATATAATCGTTGATTGTATAAAAAAAGTTTACTTGCAGATGTAAGTAGGCAATATGAAATACATATAACATTTATACATTTATTGCCGTGTAGTTGTGGCTTAAGAGAATCCACTAAAAATCTGGACCCCATAGGTCTAATGTGTCCAGTTGTTTATGATTTTTTTATTTATAAATAATTTGAAGAACGTCTGCTAAGTCAGCTAGTTTTTTTTAAAGAAATAGGGTGACAAACGAGCACACAGTCCACCTGATGGTGAGTGGTTGCTGTGACCCATAGGCATCTACATTTATCCTCCTTTGCGAATCAAAATGCAGATGCGTTGTCACCTAATATAGCTGTAGCATGGCTCTACCACGTATAAATTCTATATATCTTAGTATTGCAAGAGAATTCAAGTAATCATTCATACAGTACAGCATACAATTCTGTCATATCTTACGACACTCAATGAATGTCAATGAATTCATACGCTACTTCTGTATAGTAAATGAAATATTACAAAGGTAAATTCAAGACTCTATGAATATAAAAAAATATATAACAGGTCTGGTAGCTGTACAGAAGGTTTCTTGTGTTGGGAGGGCTTTAAATTTTTAATTTATCCATATTTCGTTTTTTAATCTCCTAAAAGTTTTAGTTATAACTTAAATATTTATTACTCACCTCTATACCAATCTGTTGTAATATCGCTTAATGTAGAGGGTAAGAGAGAGAATAGCTTAAGGTATTTCTTAAATTGACGTCAATTTTTATGAGTAAGGCCGAAGTCCATAATATCTTTTATAAAAAGTTTATTTGTATTTTAGATGATGATAAATGAGCACGCAGTCCGCCTGAATTCTGTAATTAGTGACCCGTGTCGCCTTTTATTTAGCAATATCATTTGATAGCGAGCTTTCAACCAATACAACAACACAAAATTCGCGATATATTACGAAAAGGGTTCATATTTCCTGCTAACCTCTCCCAAAAAACGTGATTAATATATTATGTTTGTCTGCTTTATTAACACTTTAGTTGACGGTGAATAAATTTTAATTGTGTCGATCTATAAGATTTTTTTTACTTTATTTGTGGTATACATTCTAAAATAAACCATAAAAACACAGCTTTGCAGAAACAGGTTAGGTAAAGTTAGTTGTAAATATTTTTTTTAATGAACCTCAATTCCACTTTTATGAATAAAACTGAAAGTTATTTGGTAATAATATTAATATAATATTATTCGCAAAACTAAAAACTGTTGCTATGTGCCTGTCCATTTATTAATATAAGGTGTGTAACAACATAATCATAAAAATACATTTAGCCTTATCGCATAAGTGTAACACACGTACCGGACTTGAGGTTCGGATTAGGCAATTCCGTATTAATGCGTACTTTGGCACTATAATATCTCTTGCGCAGTTAATATCTTTCGGTGCTATTCAGAAATTGATGGGTGGTATGACTGATTTTATTCCTAGAAGTTCTTTTAATTGATGGACATGAGATTGTTCTTACCATAGTCGTCTTTTACGACACTTACGAGACGAAATGGGATCATGGTTTCAGAGTGATTTCCCTGAAAATTCAGACTTCTGATAAATTTAAATATTTGACTCATTTATTTTACTTACCTTATTAACAAAACAAACATTGTCACGCGCAAAAGGACATCTAGTTAAGTTTTTATGTTAGCAAAATACAAAGATGTAAGTCTGTATCTAGCATAATTAAATTGCATGTCTTAAGCGCAAAACGCGTAGGTATGTTCTATACGTACTAGCGCCTAAAAATCAACATTCCTACGTTTTGTCGCATGAAATCGTATCTAAAAATCATATTGAACATATCAATTATATAAAAAGCACATTGTCAGAAAGATAAATGATTGATGAAGTTATTTTTTGTTTTTAATTTTTTTTTATAGAATAGGGGGCAAACGAGCATGCGGCTCACCTGATGGTAAGTGACTACCGCCGCCCATAAACAACCGCAACACCAGGGGAATTGCAGATGCGTTGCCGACCTTTTAGAAAGGTGTAAGCTCTTCTCTTGAAGGTTCCTAAGTCGTATCAGTCCGGAAAATTCGCTGGTGGTAATTGATTCCACAAGGAAGTCGTGCGAGGGAGAAAACTTCTTCTAAATCGCACAGTGGTAGACCGCCAATCATCCAGATGGTATGGATGGTAACGCGAGTTTTGTCGCGATGTGCGATGGTGAAATTGAGCGGCTGGAATTAGTCTGTAGGTACTTACTTCTAGATGTACTAGTTATTCTGAACTTTCTGAACAAATTTGGCCAGTTATTGCAAACTAACCTTGTACGAGTATATACATATTTTAGAGGTATGCAACTTCGAGTAACATGTAGTGTGGTTTCTTGAAGGACGTTTGAGATTTTAAATTTAGTCATGGCATTAAATTAGTAGTTGAGAAGTATAGTGAAATTTATGCAGACATATATTTCCTATTGCTCCGGAAGCTGAGTTGAACCCGAGAAATTTACATAACTCAACAGAACTGGAAAGCAACTGAAACGTCGGGAATATAAAATAACTTAATTAAACGCGATAAAATCCGTAAAAGTAGTTTTATTCAATAACTCAACAGAGTATCGCTCGACAGTTTGATTAACGACGCCGCTGACTTAAGTAGGATTTCTTGTTAGTTTAAATATGTACTGTTTCGTGTCAAAGTTTTAATCCCAATTTAAGTGTTAAATATTTTTAGAAAATATTTAAAATTACTATAACGATAAATCAAGGTATCAGTAATTTTTGTAATTAAATATTAGTTCTAGGTTAATTGTCATTTCAATTTCCATTTGTAGTGTTATTTTTTATTTACTCTACTGCAGAGGAGCCGAAATACGCAGTAATACTTTTAGCTGCTAAGAATTAGATGTTATTTTTCTTTTAAATGGTAACTGTTCATCATAGCAAGTTAGCGTAATTTAAATTTCATAATTTATATTGATCTTACAGCAAAAAACTATTTAATGCAAGAAACATCGTGATATATGCGTCTGTTAAAGTTTAAAGTGGCCGAACTTTTATCGTCATACAACATAGTCTTAAATAGCAAGCAAGCGCTACATGGATCTGCAATTTAATCGACTACTAATAAAAAGAAAACATCACATTTCTCAATAAGTTTTTCTATATCAATTTTATTCATATCGGCTTTACTGTCTTCAACTTCAAGCTCGATACATCTATACAATTGGAGCGAATTTTCCCGTCAATGTAGTCAGCATTTGATCTAAGACATCTCGCAAATTTGACGCTGCTCCCCGTTACTGCTCAGGGTCTTTACATCAGTCACACGAAATCACAATCAACGTGTATCATCGTTTATGATATTATATGATATCATTGTTGAGGCTATAAGTACTGTCTGGCCTTTTTCGAAAGTTCTTTTTACGATGTCCATGGGATACAATAGAGAAATTAATTCTCATATATCACTACTACAAGGCACGCACTATATTACGTGCACGTATTATGTTATTTACTTCTATAAACAATATTAACATTGCTTTGGCGGAGCCCCAATAATGCAACAAGTTATATATTGTAATCAGAGAGCGAATCACGAGTTAAGTAAATTAAGTGAGCTTAACTAACCCACATTACATCGTATTAGAGACAGAATGTTTTATAGGCAATGCATTAGCATAACGTTTTTTTTATCCGACCACCCTGCCTAACGAACTAGGGAATTGTGTTCGATGTATTGACATATAATTTAAAATTAAAAATTTTGTACAACCGACTTCAATATTAAGAATAACTCAAAATCTATTGGTCAAACCTTGATCAAACTTATATGGAACCACATGTGAAGCACCAGAATTCAAATAAAAAAGAATCAAAGAAATCGGTTTACACAGTAGAAAAATATGAGGTAACACACATAAAAAAACATACAGTCGAATCGAATACCGGCTCCTTTTTGAAGTCGGTAGAAAAACTGAATATTTACAAAAAAAGTAAGAAAGCTGCTTATCACGAATATTTTTGATAATGTAATTCTTGTGGATGTGCCGTGAACTTTATAAAAAGATTAGTAAACAACAAAGTTTTAGTCTTTGAATACGCATATAATTAATTCTATGCGGCTTAATTCAGATGTTTTTAGTTTTATACAGTATTCTTTACATAATTATTAGTGGTAATCACATTTTTTTTTAAATTATACTTGTACTTTAACTCTTCAAGATTATTCTTTACGCTGACGATATGCAAATTTTATGTCGTATTACAGATTTAGAAAGTTGTTCTAGCCTTCAAAAGGACCTCTATAATTTCAAAACGTGCTGTTGTAAAAATAAACTTAATTTAAAAAAAAAACTTGTTGTGAAAATAAATAAATAGGTCTGTGCAAAGATTGATAGTGTAGGACTGTCACAGTCGGTCTGGCAGTCTTGCCTGTTGAACGTCCGCGCGATCCCGTTTTGACTGCGCGGGCATAGACATGCTCGGTCTGAAACAAACTGATCAATCTGTGTAGTGTATTGCGGCGACAGACATGCCCGGACAGACATGCCCACGGACATGTCTATCAAGTGAATTCCTCTCTTTAGTCCCAGGATGGACATGTGCTTTTTAAGACAACAGTATCCAGTCAGGGCTCTTGGCAGAATGCGCAATTTATTTTTACCTAATCCCAGGGCTTAAAAAGCGAATTTTTGTTCAAAAGCCCGAATTAAGCTTGAGAGTGTTTTAAGCCTGGTGTATCAGATCAGATCTTGAGTGATTCATTTTGATAAAGAGTTTCAAGGGTCAATCAAGCGAGGCTTTTTGAGATTCAACAAAATGGCTCGGGTCCAAATGGTGTACTTTTTAGCCCTCCCATGTAAGCTTGTCGGCAAGTTTATTGCCTACAATACCCACGTGACCCGGAACTTATCTTAGAATGATCCTGTTGTTAGCTCCCAGGGCGTTTAGACGGTTCACGCAGTTTCCAACTACCTTCGAGTTCACCAAGTTTGATCTCAGCGCTAGCAGTGCTGCTTGACTATCAGAGTCAATATAGATTATATAGATGACATAGTGTTTTTCCAGATTGATTTCCGCTCACTGAAGTGTGGCGAAAATTTCTTCCTTGAAGATAGATGTGAATCTACCCAAATTCATACAATGTTTGAATTTGGAGCGTTCCCCATAAATTCCTAAGCCTACGTCGAGGTCCATTTTTTACCCATAGGTATACCATATAAGGCTACCGACCTCACAAATGACCTGTCAATTCAGCCAGTCTCCTCTAAAGGGGTAGTTCCACTGTATAGTTTTTATTAAATTACATACTGGACGCATGATATCTGAGATCATGCCTAAGACCGGTGTTTACTTAATTGAGTCGAGCATGGATCTCAATCTATAGGAAAGCAAGCTCAAATCGCCCTGAGCGTTATTCTTATACAAACTATTCCTCGCCTTCTTGTCTAAAGAAATATCAAGGGGCGTTAAGCCTAGAAGTGCATTAAGAGCCGCTCCAGGCGATGATCGCATCCCTCCAGTTGCCATTAAGCAGGCAGTCCTTTGTAGACTATTTACTTTGCCGCAGGCGTCGGTTGGTTGGCCTTATTACACCAGAAAGTAGCATCTTTATTTTGGCTCAACCACGTAGATGGTACTGTTACAAAGGCTAACAAAGCACTAGGTTTTATATTAGGTATATCGGCCGATTTTAAAAGCATAAATACCTTCAAAATTCTATATTGCGATTTTGTGCACAGCCATTTGGATTATGCCTATGAAATTTGGAATTCCAAATATAATGTGTATGTTGATAGGAGGATAGAGTAAATACAAAAAAGATTTTTGCGCTTTCTTCATTTAATATCAAAACGTGGTAGAGCCATTCTTTATTTGGTAGAGCCATGCTGCAGCTATATTAGTAGTATAGTTGTAGCATGAATAAGCCGGCTCGACCAAGAAAGGACCACGCTCTCACAGAATACTAACGTAAAATAGCAACTTAACGCTGCTGTGTTTCGTATGGTGAGTGTAGAGAACCGGAGAGCCTTGTTACTGGGAATAAGGCATTCCATCTTAGTCCTGACGAGTGACAATGCATCTGCATTTTGATTTGTAATAGAGGATTTCATTTTAATTCGCAAACGAAGATAGATATATATGTCTATGGGCCACAGCAACCACTTACCATCAGGTGGACTATGTGCTCGTTTGTCACCCTTATTCTATATAAAAAAAAGATATACCCAGCTACACTCTCCGATGTAAAAAAAATCACATATTACCTTTATATGAGCGAAGAAATATTGTAGATCTCTTTCCTTTTGAAAATTGTGAATTGAAATATTGATTGTCCTGAATTAATAGGTAAAATAGGTCTACATAGATCATCAGTTGGCTAGCGTAAACCTACTTTTTTATCTACGTGATAAATAATTACGGGCCAAAGTATTTTATTATTCGATCATGCGGATCTTTTAATGCTACAACACATATTCACAATTTCTTTTATTTTTGATAACGTTCTTTATAGTTAAGTATACTGTTACTTGCTCTATACTCGTATATTTCTATATTTAAGTATTATTTAATGAAAACTTGTAAATAGCCTTAATTTTTATTAAATTTATATTACTTTTGCAAATTAACTGTAAGTATTCCAAGAAAATAAAAATAAAATAAAATAGATGGAGAGACCACCTGGTAACACATGCAGGAAGTCAATGGATGCAGATTGCTCGAGACCGTGCTTTGTGGCATTCTTTGGGAAAGACCTATCTTCATCAGTTGACTTGTGAAGGGCTGTAATGTAAAGTGCAGTCCGCCAACAAGAATTGGACCAACGTGGCGGACATTTTTTTAGCCTAAAACCTTTGGTCATCAGTGGGAAGTATATATGCTGTAACTTTACTTTATTTTACTTTGCACTTAATACTCGTAGTTGTGCAAAACAGAAACCCTAATTTACAACAAGAAACTAAAACGATTTAAAAGTAATTTTAACGTACATACTCGGTTTTTTGACTTAGGAGCTCAGGTAAATGTAGAAATTGCTACAAACAATCATACATTTCAGAGAGCCGATGTTGAAGTCCTTTTTGAAAATTAATTATCATTGTTACTACAGATATCTAAATTTAATATGGATGGGTTCTTTTGAAAAAGTCTTTTTAAGGGATTGATAACCACCTTTCATAATAAGTCTCCTGTAAGACTTTTTATATTATTTTTTATCAAAGAATATAATTTAATTATCTAATGGTTTTCCATAGCTATAGTAATAACTGTTTTTCCTAGTAGTTAAAAATCACAATGTTAGAACTCATCATTATACACTCAAAAAACCAATGACGCTTCTTAAGCCTAAAGAGTGAGAGCGAGACAGATATACAAAAAGATTTATGACCCGTCGAGTCAGATGATAACGACCGGACTATAGCAACCCAGATAGAATACTAGACTGAAAAGGCGCTCTAACATCTAGATACTTTGTAATTTTATGTTCTTTATCTCAAGATTTAATCGTTTTGGTCATAAAGAGTTTAAGAGCCGACAGTTTTATTGCTTACATTACGCAAATGGCTACTCGTTACTAACATGTGTTGTAGTTTGTTTTTCTTTTCAGATTTAGATTTATCAGCCCATAAATGTCTACTGCTACACACAGACCTCCTCTTAGATTGCCTCATAAGCGGGTTATTTTTCATAGTTTCTGTTGTATAAGATGTATGAATACTGCTTATGGGTGAGAATATTTTAAGTATTGTCACTACATTTTAAACAAAAATAAACAAAAGGAATTATAAAACAAAATTCTACACCTCTTTGTTGTTAACAGTTGCCCCGCTTGGCAGGCGGGTAAGCGACGCAGTTTTATATTTTCTAGTTGATATTGAGAAGACACTGCTGTACATTTTCTGGTTTAGTTTCCCTCTGTCGCCGTTTACGACATCCATGGGAACATATAGGATAGTGAATATTCTAACATCGCCGCCACTGCTCGGTATTTTCTGATGCCTACTTTTTAATTTATTTCTCTGAGATACATATATAAATTATTTGAATTTTGAACAAAATACAAGTTTCAGTTTATGGCTCCAGGTGTTCTGTAATAAAGTGTGTTTATTGGACTCTACGTATTATGTTGCTTCATCTAATCTCATAGCACAGTGCCATGCTGTGGTGGTGAAAAAAATTAATTGCCACAACTCGTTATGTGCTTTCCAAAACTGTTGACTAAGCATAATATCAGCCGGGAAATTAAAAGATTGGCGATTGCGGGAAAATTTTCAAACTAAAGGCAGTCACATGTTCATTAGTATACCATTTCAAAGTCGAAGAAATAAATATTCAGTTTCAGACACATTTAAAGCTTTTGTAAACGTCAGATTTTAACCCCATTTGGAATAAGTGAGAATGAGAGTACTTACGTCACACTCACGTGTAACAGCATTGCTTCACAATCGACAGGAGCTGTATGGAATCAGAAGCTGCTGTTTTCTAGCAGATACTTTAATTTTAGACTAAATGAAGTGAGTAATACTGAAGTTGAACGATATTTTGAATAAATGAAGGCGGTTGGTGTAGTCCAATGATAAAGACGAATCCAGAGGAATATATCATTTTGTCTTTAAGCCCGTTCAATTTGTCAACATAAATAACTACATAAACACTCATTTCTGTCACAAAAGGGGTAGGCAGAGACTATCATTTGTCATAATCCATGCATAAATGCTCGTTGAATAATGGCACTCATAAATTGACCCTTCATTTGGCCTTGGCTTTTATTTATCGCCAATTTAGTCGATAAATTTCCGTCTTAGGCGTGCCTTGCCGACTCTGCCACTAATTTATGCAGCAAATATTTTTTGATAATCTGTTTAAGTTAGTAGTTTTTCATTGCCGCTACCGTTACAGCATAATTTTTTACGTGGTACGAGTAGAGCCATGCTGCAGCTATATTAGTTGTATAGTAGTAGCACGAATGGGTCGGCTCGACCATGGAAGGACCACGCTCTCACAGAATACCAGCGTAAACTAGCAGCTTAATGCTGCTGTGTTTCGTATGGTGAGTACAGAGCAGCGATTCCTAAAGTGGGTTCCGCGGAACTTAGGGGTTCCGTAAAGCCGGATCTTGCGGAACACCAGTTTTGGTTTCCACAAGAGGCGCTCTACGGTGGACGCCATCATGCGCGTGAGAGCCCTCACGACGGGGGATGCAGTGGCCAGGGGGGGGGGGTTGTTTTGGCGGTGTCTCTCGACATCGCCAACGCCTTCAACTCCATGCCCTGGAGCTGCATTAGGGAGGCACTCCGGTATCACCGGGTGCCGACCTATCTCCGTCGTATAGTCGGGGACTATCTGACGGACAGGGCCGTCATCTACCCCGGTCGCAACGGTGAGTGGAACCGGCGAGAGATGTCGTGCGGTGTCCCACAGGGTTCGGTTCTGGGGCCGCCCCTGTGGAACATCGGTTACGACTGGGTGCTGCGCGCCGACCTCCCTACCGGCGTCAGCGTAGTTTGCTACGCTGACGACACGCTGGTACTGGCACAGGGGGGGTCGTACGAGGCGGCGGCGGAAAATATGACACGCGGGGTTGCGATAGTCGTTGAGAGGATCCGGCAGCTGGGTCTTAAGGTGGCTCTGCACAAGTCCGAGGCATGCACTTCCATGGTCCTCGGAACAAGCCACCACCGGGATCCTCAGTGATGGTAGGAGGGGTATCCGTCGGCGTCGAGTTGACGTTGAAATACTAGGACTCGTCCTCGACAGCCGATGGAACTTCGTTGAGCACTTCCGACGTTTGGCTCCCAAACTGGAACGGACCGGGGCTACCTTCAGGCGGCTCCTGCCGAACCTGGGGGGGCCAAACGCCTCCTGCCGGAGGCTCTACGCGGGGATTGTGCGGTCCATGGCCCTTTACGGGGCCCTGGTGTGGGCGCGTGGTTTGGCGCGGCTTGCCGTCCACCACCTGAACGCACCCCAAAGGGTGGTCGCCGTGAGAATGGTTCGCGGCTACCGCACGATCTCCCGCGAGGCGGCGTGCCTCCTTGCCGGATTGCCGCCATGGGATCTGGAGGCGATAGTCCTCGCGCGCCTGCACGAATGGCGCACGGAGGCACTATGCCGGGGGGAAACCCCGCTGCCGCGGCAAGTTGTCGTGCAGCGGACAGACTTCCGGCGTGATCTCATGGCGACATGGAGAGAGCGACTGTCGCAACCCCCGTGCTGGGCACGCCACTATAGCGGCGATAAGACCCCTCTTTGAGGAGTGGCTTGAGAGACGCCACGGCGTCCTCACCTTCCGCCTGACGCAGGTCCTCACCGGACACAGTGTGTTCGGGAGGTTCCTGCACCGAATCGGGCGGGAGGAAACGCCCGGGTGCTCCCACAGCGAGGATCGACCGGAGGACACGGTGGAGCACACCGTGGAGGTGTGCCCTGCTTGGGCGGAGCACCGCCGTGTCCTCGTAGCGGCGATAGGCGGCGGCGACCTCTCGCGTCCGGCCCTGGTCGAAGCCATGGTCCGGAGCGAGACGTAATGGGATGCCGTCACCACCTTCTGCGAAGCAGTGATGCTAGCGAAGGAGGTGGCGGAGCAGGAGAAGGAGAGAGCAGCAGCTTTCCTTCCCGGCCGCCGCGGGAGACGCCCCGGGCGTCGGGGGCTACGTCGTGGCCCCCGCCACCGTAGGCGCGGGCCTGTGGATGGCGAGCAATGGGTAGCTCGCCGTCCGTCCGTCTAACGACTACAGGCCGTGTCGACGGCGCGTTTTGTTCCACGCGCGCCTCAAAGAGCTGTCAGCATCGTGAAGGGGCCCGCAAGGGCCGACGTCTGCCGGGGCTGCGGGCTGTTCGAAAGAGATACCACGGCTCCGGAACGTAAGGGCACTGAAGGAACACGGATGGTTTTTAGTCAGTAAAAGTCTGACACTCCCTTCCGCTCCACCCAGAGCGAAAGGCGTCATTTGATGATTTTCCATCCGCAAAAAAAAAAAAAGGGGTTCCGTAAAAAAGTCACCAGAATCCGCGAAATCATTTTATTGCGCATAAATCTGTCAGACATAAAACCGACCTATAAAGCAATTATCGATAAAAAGTGAAACGATTTCATTCCTCATAGTTGTTGTAGTAGTAATAAAGTGTATTGTTTCACTTTTAAAATATTTCTAAAAAAAGTTTTTGTTCTTATTTAAATTACATGGGCTTCTACGCTTGTTACGGCGCTACGATTTGAATTCGCATATGTGGATCTCGACCAGATACGCTGAAAAGAAAAAAAAATTTTCGATATCTCGCTTAGTTTCCGATAAATCGATACTCAACCATTGAATACTAAAACTGAATCAGCACGCCCCAACTCTACGTAGTCTTATCTGCCCTACCCCTAAAGTGTTAGGAGAAGGAGCAGCCGACGCCCACTGTATCAAATAGCAAACATCTGTGCGAGTCATACTGGCTGAGGTTACGAGGTAAAAAGCCAAATCTACGGAGGTGAGCATCCGGAAGACGGACGTCCGTGTTAGTCTGAGCGAGATTATAATGGCTCTCCAGCGCCTTAAACCGACAAGTCCACTGGCGAGGATGGAATTACAGCGGAGCTTCTGAAAGTGGGTGGAAAGCCGGTACTTGAAGTCCTTCAGAAGCTCTTTAATTCCGTGCTCCATAGTGGCACTACTCCACCGTGGAGCAGAAGTGCGGTGGTCTTATTTCTCAAGAAAGGCAACAAAGCTCTCTTGAAGAACTACAGAGCTATTTCCCTTCTGAGCCGCGTCTACGTGTTCTTTTCGAGAGTCATCGACGTATCGTCTCGCACGCAGACTCGACGACTTCGGACCTTTCAAACAAGCCAGTTTGCGAAAAGGCTTTATTTAGCACATAGATTGTACAGAAGACTGAGGATACAATCTACCACTATGTTTTGCGTTTGTGGAAATTTGGGCGGTTTTGCAGTCACCTCAGCGGTGTCAAGTTTCATGTCAGTATATCAAAGTGCTGAACTGTTTATATAGTAGGGCTAAGATTCGTATTTTTTTTATATAGGATAAGGGTGACAAACGAGCACACAGTCCACTTGATGGTAAGTGGTTGCTGCGGCCCATAGACATCTACATCTATCCTCTATTACAAATAAAAATGTAGATGCGTTGTCACCCGTGAGGACTAAGATAGAATGCCTCATTTCCTGCAAAAAGGGCCTCCGGCCACCTGCACTCACCAAGCGAAACGCAGAGGTAAACCTCTACTTCACGCTGGTTTTCTGTGAAGTCGTGGTACCACCCCGGTTCGAGCCGGCCCATCCGTGCGACAGCAAAAGCTGCCGCGTGGCTCTACCACTGTTAAACTGTATACAGAACCAGAGTACAAAACTTATCCAACTGCAGGAAGGCGTAAGACAAGGTGACGTTATATGCTCTAAACTCTTTACCGCTACATTCGAAGACGTTTTCAAGCTACTGGACTTGAAAGGATACGGTATTAACACTAATGGTGAATGCATCGCTTACCTTCAATTTACCGACGATATAGTCCTTATGGCAGAATCACTGAAGGACCTTAACACTAAGGGAGGAACTAATGAGGAACTTGAATTGAACTGACAACCGATGGGGAAAAAAGGTTCTCGTGTGGCAGCCTCGTACCGGTAGGCGAAGTGTAAGGCAACCCCGCACTAAAGGGAATAACCACCTAGTAAGACATGCAGGAAGGCGATGAAAGCAGGTGGCTCAGGACCGTGTATTGTAGCATTCCTTGGAGGCTTAAATGTAGATGTCTATGGTCACATCTTCTACTTACATTCAGGTAGACTGTGTGCTGGAGCCGAACCATTCGTGCTACAACCACAAGATAGCTGCAGCGTGGCTTTGCCACGTAAAATATGGTTTGGTATAGTTTGTTTTAGAGCTCCACCTTTTCAGAAGCCAAATATAATACTGTCTTATTCGCGGTATGCGACAAGCATTGTCATGGTGAAATAGGATGCAACTTCTTGGTCGTTTTCAAAGACCCTGAGCAAACAAATGGTGGCGTATCAAGCACCATTAACTGCCCTTTGGTCATCGGCTAGGATCGTGCTTTCTTTCCGGAATGTAACAATATTTCCATTTTTCATCTTTCATCTAAGCCCGTGATCGTACCTTAACAAAATGTTTTCACCCATATCGATAACCAAATGTTACGTTTAAATGGGTAATTTTCCGGCAACGCATCTGCAATTACCTCCCTGGTGTTGCAGTTGTTCATGGGCGGCGGTAGTCACTTACCATCAGGTGAGCCGCATGCTCGTTTGCCCCCTCTCCTATAAAAAAAAGGTAATTCGCCAATTTAGTCGCTGACACTAGCCAGATTTTCCACAGAGCCACGGAAAAATTTTTCTTACCAACACTGTACAGTGATTAAATGAGGTCCTTCCCCTCCAAAAGCATTTTTAAGGCGAGGAGTGCAGTCTTGCGATGAGAGTGAACGGTCAAAATTATAAAAAAATCTTCTTCACACGATGTGTCTCGCCAAAATTTATTTTAATATAAATAACTTTCATTAATTTAAAAAATACAAAATTCGAAATTCAGAGCAGAAATTCAGAGCTTTCAGTGTGCCGTATGTACAACTTGTTTATGAGAGCGGACGCAGAAATGGACAAACATGCATTCCAGTATTATTTTCCATTTGAAGACATGTGGTAATTAGTATACTTTATACATTAAAATACTTATTTACTCAATGTAATGATACCTACACTTGAGCATACAGTATTAAGCTAGCTTATTGGGCTCATAAATTAATTACAGTACTGTAACGATTTAGTCACAAGTATGTACTTGTAACTAAATCGTAAACGCATGTGCGTAGCACATATATATCGATGCCTGTAAGAAATTATGGCGATTCAAATTTAAACTATAAAATTAAGTTGTCTTAAAATGTAATTAAAATTTTTGTTACATAATACCATAGAGAATGAGCATACACTGAACTTCGACATAAGTTTCTGTTTATAATGAAGTTTGTGCTTGCGAAACTCTATCCTAGATTGCATATTATATTGTTCACATAATATTATCCCAGATAATATTTATTCATTCACATAAACTTCATATATACTTAATGTTGTATACTGGTGTATTAAATAACTGATGCATTCTCTATCAGTCAACCAAAGGGCGATGCAGAAATTAAATATGCTTACGTGATATAGTATAATACTGTTTTTAACTACGTTAAACATGTATACATACATAAATATAGTGACCGTGCCAAATGGAAGTCCGCAGTATATGCCTACTCCTTTGGGAGACAGGCCCAAGTGTTAATGTATGTATTATGAAAAAAAAAAGAATAAGATGATAACATTACTTAAGAACTTTCGTCTTGGAAGTGTAGCCTTTGCTAACTTTTCTTGTTTCAGAAGGAAGTGCGTTCCACAAAAAATTCAAACGAGATTCTAATAATTAAGTAACGACAAAAGTTATTTAGCAGAGTACTTTTAAGGTGGCGTGTCATGGAGGGGGTGGAGACCTACTCCGACCACCGGTACATCCGGTTTGACGTCTCCACCCAGCCCTCGAGCGCGCCAGTCCTACAGGCCCCGAGTGGTCCGCGTTGGGCGCTGAAGCAGCTGGACCGGGAGCTCCTCCTGGAAGCCTCGATCGTGTAGGCCTGGGTGTCATCACCGGACAGGCCTGCCGACGTCAATGATGAGGCAGGGTGGTTCCAGGAGGCCATGTCCGAGATATGTGACGTGGCAATGCCCCGCGTCCGGCCAGGAAGCGCCTGGCGTCAGGTGTATTGGTGGTCGCGTGAGCTGACGTCTCTGCGCGAGGCGTGTATCGCCGCGCGGCACCTGTACGCCAGGCATCGCAGGCTCCGCATTCGTCCACCGAATGCGGCAGGCATTGAGGCGGAGCTGTACGAGGGATACAGAGCGGCGAAGACCGCCCTCTGGGAGGCTGTCCTGCGGGCCCGGGATCGGGCCCGTGAGGAGATGCTGGAGACTCTCGATAGAGATCCGTGGGGGCGCCCTTACAAGATGGTGCGGGATAAACTCCGCACCTGGGCCCCCCCGCTGACGCAGAGTCTCCGGCCTCAGCTCGTGGAGGATGTGGTGAGCGCTCTGTTCCCTGCGCGCGGGGAACATCCGCCCCCGCCTATGGCTCCGCCACCTGCGGTGCCGGAAGCGGACCACCAGGACGACGACGACGACATCCCGGAAGGGACCGGGGTAGACCTGAGAGTGGCGGTACGTAGGCTCAAGGCCAGGAATACCGCCCCAGGACCCGATGGCTTGCCTGGCAAAGCCTGGGTCCTGGCCTCGGAGGCTCTCGGGCCCCGACTGGAGGGGCTCCTAAGCGCATGCTTGGAGAGAGGCCAATTCCCGCTTCGTTGGAAGACGGGGAAGCTGGTCCTCATTCGGAAGCCGGGGCGCCCTGCGGACTCTCCGTCCGCATACCGGCCCGTGGTGCTGCTCGACGAGGTGGGCAAGCTCTTTGAAAGAGTAATTGCAAACCGCCTCGCCGAGCACCTTGCGGGGACGGGGCCGGATCTTGCGGAACACCAGTTTGGTTTCCGCAAGAGGCGCTCTACGGTGGACGCCATCATGCGCGTGAGAGCCCTCACGACGGGGGATGCAGTGGCCAGGGGGGGGGTTGTCTTGGCGGTGTCTCTCGACATCGCCAACGCCTTCAACTCCATGCCCTGGAGCTGCATTAGGGAGGCACTCCGGTATCACCGGGTGCCGACCTATCTCCGTCGTATAGTCGGGGACTATCTGACGGACAGGGCCGTCATCTACCCCGGTCGAAACGGTGAGTGGAACCGGCGAGAGATGTCGTGCGGTGTCCCACAGGGTTCGGTTCTGGGGCCGCCCCTGTGGAACATCGGTTACGACTGGGTGCTGCGCGCCGACCTCCCTACCGGCGTCAGCGTAGTTTGCTACGCTGACGACACGCTGGTACTGGCACAAGGGGGGTCGTACGAGGCGGCGGCGGAAACTATGACACGCGGGGTTGCGATAGTCGTTGAGAGGATCCGGCAACTGGGTCTCGAGGTGGCTCTGCACAAGTCCGAGGCCATGCACTTCCATGGTCCTCGGAACAGGCCACCACCGGGATCCTCAGTGATGGTAGGAGGGGTATCCATCGGCGTCGAGTCGACGTTGAAGCACCTAGGACTCGTCCTCGACGGCCGATGGAACTTCGTTGAGCACTTCCGACGTTTGGCTCCCAAACTGGAACGGACCGGGGCTGCCTTCAGGCGGCTCCTGCCGAACCTGGGGGGGCCAAACGCCTCCTGCCGGAGGCTCTACGCGGGGATCGTGAGGTCCATGGCCCTTTACGGGGCCCCGGTGTGGGCGCGTGGTTTGGCGCGGCTTGCCGTCCACCACCTAAACGCGCCCCAAAGGGTGGTTGCCGTAAAGATGGTTCGCGGCTACCGCACGATCTCCCGCGAGGCGGCGAGCCTCCTTGCCGGATTGCCGCCATGGGATCTGGAGGCGATAGTCCTCGCGCGCCTGCACGAATGGCGTGCGGAGGCACTATGCCGGGGGGAAACCCCGCTGCCGCGGCAAGTTGTCGCGCAGCGGACAGACTTCCGGCATGATCTCATGGCGACATGGAGAAAGCGACTGTCGCAACCCCGTGCTGGGCACGCCACTATAGCGGCGATAAGACCCCTCTTTGAGGAGTGGCTTGAGAGACGCCACGACGTCCTCACCTTCCGCCTGACGCAGGTCCTCACCGGACACGGTGTGTTCGGGAGGTTCCTGCACCGAATCGGGCGGGAGGAAACGCCCGGGTGCTCCCACTGCGAGGATCGACCGGAGGACACGGTGGAGCACACCGTGGAGGTGTGCCCTGCTTGGGCGGAGCATCGCCGTGTCCTCGTAGCGGCGATAGGCGGCGGCGACCTCTCGCGTCCGGCCCTGGTCGAAGCCATGGTCCGGAGCGAGACGGAATGGGATGCCGTCACCACCTTCTGCGAAGCAGTGATGCTAGCGAAGGAGGTGGCGGAGCGGGAGAAGGAGAGAGCAGCAGCTTTCCTTCCCGGCCGCCGCGGGAGACGCCCCGGGCGTCGGGGGCTACGTCGTGGCCCCCGGCCACCGTAGGCGCGGGCCTGTGGATGGCGAGCAATGGGTAGCTCGCCGTCCGTCCGTCTAACGACGACAGGCCGTGTCGACGGCGCGTTTTGTTCCACGCGCGCCTCAAAGAGCTGTCAGCATCGTGAAGGGGCCCGCAAGGGCCGACGCCTGCCGGGGCTGCGGGCTGTTTGAAAGAGATACCGCGGCTCCGGAACGTAAGGGCACTGAAGGAACACGGATGGTTTTTAGTCAGTAAAAGTCTGACACTCCCTTCCGCTCCACCCAGAGCGAAAGGCGTCATTTGATGATTTTCCATCCGCAAAAAAAAAAAAAAAAAAAAAAAAAAAGTACTTTTAAGGCAAGTTAAACTAGTCATTTGCACATTGCTAAACACCACTTATCGATAAAGTTGAGCCAAAAAGATTTAAATCGTATTGCGGTTTAAATGATTTTCAACTCATGAATAGTTTACGGTGCAATTCAAATTTATTAAACTCAAAAAAGTCATATCTCATTACATCGTATTAAATTATCACCTGCATAAGCTAAATTGCTGGCCAATTTTTTGTAACACATTGCGAAGTGACTTATGCGCGGTTTCTGAGGTAATTTTATCTGCGGTTTATCTATGCGTTAGCGCTATTGGCTCCATAGCTTAAGAAAGTGCGTTTCCGAACATCGCAATGTAAATAAACTCCGTTTAAACTTAGGTTAACTTAACTAACCAATGTGTGCCGTTTATCGGTTCCATAACTTTAGTTCATGTTTTATTTCAAACAAACTCCATCAACGTTTAGTTTATAACGTGATATTATTAAAGTAAATTGCCAGTCAACGAGATATATTATATTATTCAGGGGATAAAACATATAAAGTATATAGGCATATGTAAATGTAACGAATACGAGTAGCTCATCACAGTCTGATTTGGAAGTACTGGAGCTTACTTTGGTTATTATTATTTTTAATTTAATTATTATTATAAATTCTAAAATACGTATAATACGTAATAAATAGTATTACGATTTGACGCTATGGGTACTTTCCAAGTACTATAACATTAACTTTACTGGTAATTTATAAAAGAACGGATACTTGCTAGATAATAAAAGGAATGAACAAAAACGATGAAAAAGGCAACTAAACTTAAAATCTCAAAGATAAGAAAAATATAACACGTGCGAAATTGCGGAATAAAAAAAATTTGTCACCTTTTCTTTTTTAAATTTGGCAATGATGTCGTTCCAATATACTCACTGATAAATATGTAATTGTCATAATTTATTTCTAAAACAGTCCTTATTCACTTCTTTAGACTTGAAAAATATATTAAATGAAACTAGCATTAGTGAAGAATTGAAATAATAAAATCTATTATAAAGTCGATGTCTTGAACTTGTTTCATAGTTGTTGAATGATTCGTTGCATATTGAGAAATGCAATAACAGTTAACCGACGTTTTTATCCTATAAATAAATTTAATGAATCAATAAGTAATGGGAATATAACTGAGAACTCCAGAAACCGGGCATTAGAGATTGCAGCTTGATTCAACAAACAGTAGTTGACGATAGTTTCACAAGGTGCTTAGTCAAACAAAATAACTTGGGGTTTACATCACCATCGCAGTACTTGTTTCATCTTTCCCAATATAAGTCAACATACATACATACATAATCATGTTATAATATATTAGTTGCGTATTATGTGATCATTGTAGGAAGTAACAAAGTAACTAAAGGGACCCAAGCCACACTCGGATCAGAAATAAGTTAGCTATATATACCAAAATAATCATCGGCTTCTTATAATATAGTAAATACATCAAAACAAACGTATCAGTAACAAAAAGCAAAATTACAAATAAATCGAAACATGCCACTATCGTATATTACTGAATCAAATCTGTAACTAAGCCTAATTGCGTTTTCTGAATCACAATTTTGTTTTAAATAAAATTTCAAAGATAAGATATTAGAGTTACCTTGTAGATTTCTTACTAGAGTGCTCTCACAAGGAGGTTGTTTTATAGAATAAAGGTGACAAACGAGCACTAATTACACATATTTGTAACTGGAAGATTTACCTTTAAACACCTCAATCTCTTCTCGATTAAGAATCAAAACGTAGATGCGTTGCCAGGAAAAAGTGTTTGCGGCGCTCTACACTCACTATATGAAACACTGGCACTACTTTACGCTGGTGTTCTCTATGAGTATAATCCTACACCTGTCGAGCCGACTAATTAATACTGTACCCATATATATCTACAGCGTGGCTCTATCAGGTCATAAAGATAAAGATTTTTTTCAAATTAATTCAACACATAACCTGGTGATGTAAATTAACAAATTCATAGTGGATAACACAGATTGATTGTGGGGTCAACTCTGGTTCACAATTGCATGGAGCGCGCGTTGCCCTAATTAACATACCAGCTGACAATGAGAAGTAATTATTTGCGGCGAGCTCTTGACCGACAGCTAAATTTTCGTGTAATTATCACCAAATCAACAGCCTTTTTATTATAACTGACTTATTTTAAGAATAACAGGCTAAATAGTATGGAAATATATATATATATATATATATATATATATATATATATATATATATATATATATATATATATATAGAGAGAGAGAGAGAGTGAGAGTATTACGTCATCCGGTGAATATGGTCAATTTCTTTTAACTCAAAAACTACAGCTTTGTTTGTAGACATGGCTCTGTAATACGAGAACTCTGACTGACTGATGACAGTTAATTAAATAATAGAGGGACAAAAGGGCGCTGCCTTATTGACGCCATTTTAACAGTTGACATTAAAGTAAATATTTTAGTATTGTGTAGTATAGTATTTTTTTAAGTTGATTTTTCGAAGTTTTCCTAACTATTGCCAAAATTTATAGTATAAGACTTTGTGTTTTTGTCTCTGTCCTCCTCCTAGTTTCGGTATTATAGGGCGACGAAGCTTAAGGTGACCAGATTACCCTCACGTACCTTATATATTTTTTAATAGTTACAACCAAATATTTTTGTAATATTTCTTTATAATAAAGAATGTGAGAGGATACACGTGAACATGTAATTAAATAATATTTGTAAAGTCCCACATATTTTTATATAGGATGTTTCATAATATTGTTAAATAATTGATCATGACATTAGTAGCACTATATTTTAATGACATATAAGTAAATAGTATTAAAAATAGGTTTAAAAAAGGTATTAAACACCTGGTTGTCAAATCGTGAATACTGTAGAAATTATTCCATTTATTATGAGTATATGACTTTTGAAATTAAAGGTTTTTTATAATATGTAATCGAAGACCGGATAGTGACAGTTTATTCATCACCTTTGTCACAATATATGGACGATGCCTATATTTAGCAGTGGCTTTTATTGTTATTATTACGAATTTAAACTGAAAATAAAGCAATGCATCACTGATTTTCTATATTTAAGAATAAAACAGTATGTCATCTAACTCTAAAACGTTCTATAGAGTGTTTCAAATGTATAACATAACTATGGTTATAAGGCTCAAGTAAACTTACTATCCGTTAACTTGCATGTTCGCGAAGCTCATTTTCTTATCAACAGATTAGAGTATGTGGCACAGACACGCGATATTGCAGGAAACGTATCGCAATGACTGTAGTCGTAGGACTTGTGTGCATTTATGCTACGTTGATTTCAAATTGAGTACTAAAACTTTTCAATGTTTAGTGGTAGAGCCATGCTTTTTACGTGGTAGAGCCATGCTGCAGCTATATTATAGTAGGTATAGTTGTAGCACGAATGAGTCGGATCGACCAGGGAAAGACCACGCTGTCACAGAATACTAACGTAAAATATCAGCTTAACACTGCTGTGTTTCGTATGGTGAGTGTAGAGAAACGGAGGCCATTTTTACTGGAAACGAGGCATTATATCTAAGTCCTCACGAGTAACAACGCATCAGCATTTTAATTCGTAATCGAGAAAAGATGTAGATGTCGATGGGCCACAGCAGCCACTCACCTTCACCCTCACCTCTGAAAACTAAATGCAATGCTTCACAGCCTGTAATTATACTGGCTATGGCTATGATATATTATATATATATTACTTATAATCCTACAGACATTTGGAGGCAGAAATAGGTGAGAGGATGATACGTATTATCATGGTCCGTCTTAGTTGACAGACAGACTCCAAGGCAGAAAAAACCCTACCACATTATCCCAGTGCTCGGTACAGGCCTCCTCCCATTTCTGAGATAGTCATGAAGCATTTAGTCCACCGATCTACTCCATTGCGTGTTGAAGAACTTCACATATTGTTTTTGAAATATTTTAATTCCTCATGCATGTAAATTTCCTCACGATATTTTCCTTCAATGCCATTTTTTAATCAGTACTTAAAAGCAATTAACAATTCCATTGGTGCCGGTTAGATCGACTTTACGTTGCTTACGTAATTTAACATTTACGGCAAGCGTTTAGCTACTACACGTCACTACACGGATTCACCGTGTAGTGACGGTTTAATAATATCCACTGCCCACATATCGTCCCATGGATGTCGTAAGAGACGATATAAGGAAACAAACCCGGAGATGAGCAGCAACGTCTTCCTAATCACAACTAAGAATTAAAAAATGCGGTTGACTACACGGCTGCCAAGCGTGGCAACTATAACACACAGCGCCTTATGAGGCAATCTATCGTGGATGTTTTTAGCAGTGGACTTTCGATAGGCTGTCACTACTGTCTTAGCCCCTGAACTACAACGACTTTAAGGTTTAGTTCGCGGATAATATGAGTTTATGAGAAGATAACACTTGCATAGTTTTAGTTATTTCTAGATGCGACGATTTAAGCAAACCCTCTTTAAAACTGAAGGTCCCTATGCGAGCTTAGGGGCTTCATTCCAAAATATTAATAATTTTACTAAAACGTTGAATTAAACGTTGTGTGTGGTAGAGCCCCGCCGCAGGGTATTACAGTTACATAGGTCGGCTAGAGCGCGGAAGGGCCATTCTCTCACGGAATGTAAGCATAAAATAGCAGCGTAATGTAGCTGTAATTTATATGGTAAGTGTGAAAACCGGAGAACTATTTTTATTGATACCTTTTTACACAGGGGTAAAACGCGTCTGAATTTTGAATCTTCAACGAGGATAGATATAGCTGTCTGTGGGCAGCATCCATATACCATTAGGTGGACTATTTTAGTATCTATTCAACAAAAAGGTATTGGAGGTGGAAGACTTTCTAAGAATTTTAAAAACATTATATTATAATTTCCTTATTAGGTATATTACCTTATATTTTAACCCTGGGTTCAATGCCATTTTCTATTAAGTGGGCGCATCATAATTGTTAGATATAATTTATCCATTACCGTGTAGTGACGGTGTAAGATTATCCACTACCCCATATCGTCCAGTGGATGTCGTTAGTGTTGCCAGTGGAAAACTGAAACAGAAGATGGTAGGTAGTATCTTCCTGACAATAAAATAATAAAAACCTGGGGATGACCCGCCTGCCACGTGTGAGAACTATGGTAAGTATCCCTTATCAGACAATCTATGGAGGAGGCCTATGTTCAACAGTAAAGGAACTTGTAAAGCATTTTTTTTAAATATTATAAGCCAGTGCTTGACCACAATCCCACCTGGTGGTAAGTGGTGATGCAGCCCCGGATGGTAAATCGCATTGTCTTTGCGTAACAAATGCCTATTCTTCTTGCCTCGAAGACGCCCAGATTGAATGTACGGAAAAATAGACACCGGCAAATTATTCCACTCCTTTGCTGTAGGCATTACAAATTTTTTTATTTGTCACGTTTATCTATATAACTAACTTTGTAACAACAATATTAACGATAAGCAAATAAAGAAAGGTTGCCCTCTGTTAGTAGGTCAAATTTTATCGAAGGGTCATAACGAGCTAGTCGTAAATCCTTTACTCTGCTAAATTTGATTTGCAATGAACTTGTTCAATTAGTTAAAAGGTTTCGTTTAATGTTATTATTAAAGTGTTCATTATATTATTTATTTAAGTAACCTTAGCCATTTTAACAGACATTTTTGAAAGCAAACGGGCATACAGCTCTGCTGATGGTAATTGATCACCGTCACCTATGAACATCTGCAACACCAAGTGATTTACAGGTGATTTATAGTACTTTAAGAAAGGAGGAGGCTCTTTTCTAGAAAAAATCTTACTCATTTGATATACAGTATTATCTTAATATAAACCATTAGCCATATTATGGATAGATTAATTGTATAGGTTCTCTTAATAAATTGTACGTAGTGTAGGAGTATAGGAGTAGTAATTTTACGCTGATATTCTGTGAGATCGTGGTCTAGGGAATAGCCGAGTCAACCCATTCCTTTATAATAATTGCAAAAGAAAATATTGTTTAAATGGTAATAATATATTTTAGTATCTTTTATAATTTATAATGCAGGTCAAGTTACAATAGGAATGTAAAAGATGTATATCCGGCCGTGTGAGCTCGAATACAAAAACACAAAGAAAATATATTTTGCTAGAATTGGGATGTAGCCAGATCAATTTTCGCCACCTGTAAACACCTTTGTAAATTTCTTAGAAATCTTTAGAGACACATATATATATATATATATATATATATATATATATATATATATATATATATATATATATATTTATTTATATATATATATATATATATATATATATATATACGTTATATGTATATATAACGTATTCCATTCTAATCCGCAGGGGTGACGCATCTTCTTTTTGATTACTATTCAAAAGTACATTTCTATGGGCCACAGCATCCACTTACCATCAGGTGGATTATATACTCGCTTGTCACCTTTATTCTAAATAAAAAAATGTAAAATATATATATACGATTTGTCGAGAAATAACAAATCAAATGAAATTATCTAAATTTCTGTTGCTGTATTAACAATAAAATATCAAAGTATAAAATATATAAAGTATAAAGACATTTAATTAATTAGCCTCAAACAAAAGTATTGTTTCAACAACATAAACACTGTTGTACTCAGCAAACTCAAACACCATTATTTTTTCTCGCTCACTACTGTACTTATTCGCTACAGAGTTGGCTGTCCACACCTGAGCTTAGTACGAAGTTACAACGAACAAAGGCAAATACTATTACCCGTATACAACACGACCCTTGCATTTGTTTCAAGATATTTTCTTTTTTAAACCAAGTTTAAAAAGGAGGTTCTATATTTGATACCTAAATGTTTTGTTTTATATAAAATGTTCATTGATTACTCGGAAACGTCTAAAATTATCTAAAAATTATTTTTTTAATCTGTTACTGTTATACTTGAGAAGGTGTGCATACGTAAATTTGAAAAAAAAAATATCACCTCTGGAAAACATCTCCACCTGTGGGAAAATAGGGAATGAAGATTTCAATGTATCTATTAAACACATTTCTAATTTTTATCTTAAACTTATTATACTACTTAGTTCACTCAAAAATAGTGGTTAAGCACGTACTTGGCGGTGAAGGAAAACATCGTGAGGAAATCTGCACATAGGAGAATTAATAAAAAGAAACATTTCGAAGACATGTGAAGTTTGAAGTTGAAGTTTGAAGTTCATCAACACGCATTTGAGCAGCACGGCGGACATTTCCTTGCCCTAAAACCTTCTCAGAAATGAGAGGAGGCCTTTGCCCATCAGTGCGACGTAAATAGACTGTAACTTTAACTTTAACTCAAAAGCGGAAAAATTTAAGTTTTATTGAAAACTATAAATCGAATTCATACAAAAAATAATAAAATTATTTCTACTACTATGTGGTGTGTACTTCTGAAGTCGGGGCTTTAACGCTTTGACACATTATGTCTTCATCATCATCATCATCATCATCATGACAGCCTTTCACAAACCCACTGCTGAACGTACGCCTCTTCCGAGGAACCCCACAAATCACTTACTTTCATATCTTACCAAGTCGTCATCCCATCTAGTGGGAGGCCGCCCTACTCATTGCTTATCAGTACGAGGTTGTCACTGTCTTAGCATCGTAAAATATTTTGTTGTTTTTGGTTTTTAAGCCAGCTTTCACTTTTTTATTAAAAGTGAAATTTTAGGTAACAAATTATATTACAACTAGAATATATAAATTCACTAGCTTTTTCCCCGAAGCTTTACTCGCTAGAACAAAAAGATTTTGATTTCGCGTTATGGTTATATGGTCGTCGTCATCGAAACTGTAAAAAAGTGTTTTTGTGTTTGCATTTGTTCTAAGTACGTCCTTTGAAGGATTCGTAACAGGTCGTAGCTACGCATAAAAATGACCCAAATAATGCTAGTTTTGAGATATTGATGTTTGAAATTTGCATTTTTGTTGTACTTATTTTAATACTAGCAGTCCGCCTCGGCTTCGCGCGGGTGATTTCTGTATCTCGATAACAGCATCATCTACCGGATCCAATTGTAAGCCCCCAAGTCATCTAGGAACCCACTGAAATGCACACAAAAATGGTTCTAATCAAAATTTCTAATTAAAATCTTCAATATGGGTCGAGCCATTTTCGAGTTAAAGCGAGAATAACTGACAGCAATTGTTTTTTATATGAAGACATAAAGACTGCAACATCGCTGGTATTGTTTTACTATAATTATGAAAGAATATACCTTGGGGGTTATTTTGGCATAATATGTTACTTACTGTAAACCCTCTTAAAAGCCTCTTACCCATACGGTAAGAGGCTTTTTGCAACCTATTTAAACTTCCGCATTTATCAACATTGCGGTCGAAATTGGTGTTTTTATGCGCTAATAAGTTATCTTTCTCAACGAAAAATTTTAACGTTCAAATGAATCATTGTCTATTTATTTTTTTAATACAGTTGCTCAAAAAGAGGCGTATTGCAGGGACGTATAGCGTTCGGGATGTGGGCTATTACATTCTCGTGCTTTTTCTTTACCTTTTCCGAACTCGTGCGTTCTCTTTCCCAGCTGTCAAAATAATGTCTATTAAAAAGAAAAAACCAACCACGAAGTTTTTACTAAAAAAAATTAATAGAATTTTTTATTATACATGCAAATATTTAAAAAAAAGCTCCTAATTTGTTTCAATATCAGATTTAATGATTTGATTCAATGAGTTAGGTTAGGTTTCATTTCATTTCATCTCATTAAATTTCATTTTTATTTAATATTAATAAAAAAATTCTACTGAAGAATTGGCTGTATGTGTATAGTTCCCTTTGCCTACCCAAAATGGGTGAAGAAAACAAAAAAAATCTCTGCTTATATTCTTTTACGATTGGCGCATTTTCCAAAAATGTTCTTTATTAAATTGCTTCATTTTTTCGCAACTGTATTAAAAATAGTTGTTCAGTACACGTGCGGAACCGTCATTGCAACTTGTTCCGAATGTCAACCCTCACCTTCGGCTACGCCTCGGCTCGAGTAGACATTTGTCGGAACTCTTTGCAATGACAGGCTTTCCGCACTCATAATGAAATATACTAATGTATAATATTAAAATAACGTATCATGTTTGACCGTGTAGTGGCGCGGCGTGGGAATAAAAATCCACTACTCCATATCGTCCCGTGGGTGTCGTAAGAGAGGATAACAAACCTGGAGATGGGCTGCAGTGTCTTCCAAATAACAACTACAATATTTAAAAACTGTGGTTTCCAGCCCGTTTGGTAAGCGTGGAAACTATGGCAAATATCCTGAGAGGAGCACAATTGCTTGCAGTCTATGAGGAGTCTTATGTTCAGCGGTGGACTTCACATAAACTGTAACGGCAGTCTGATGACTGTAGCGGCGCTATCGTCGCGACGGAGGTGAATCGCACCGAAGCCTAAACCGCTCTATGAAAGTTCTGAACTTAACGCGCTATATATATAACAGCTTCGAAACAATGCACGGAGCATTGGCCGCTCCTCGGGTAGAATACCGTGCCCGACGGGAGATCTTCTCTTTTCCTTCCACGGCCAAATTTATGACCCTCACGTGATGAGATTACGCAACATACAACTTCAGAAATTTCAACTACCAAGTTCTCGTCACTATCCTCAAGTACCCAATACATTTGTTCCGGGGCTGCGCGGCACATATTTTCTTGTCTTTATAACCCTCTCAGAAATAAGATATATGTTAGCTTTAACTTTGTGAACTTCAACTTCACGTTTTAACAGACACTAAGCCACAAACAAGCTAATACACAAAACTATTGGTAAATCAAATTGTGCATGTCCTAAGCGATTTAAAAAAAATACTTATAACATGATTATACGTATTTTTCTTATAGGATAGAGTGACAAACGAGCACACAGTCCACCTGACGTTAAGTGGTTGCTGAGGCCCATAGACATCTACATTTATCTTCAATAAAGAATCAAAATGCAGATGCTTCGTCACCCGTGAGGTCTAAGATGGAATGCATCTTTTCCAGTAAAATGGGGTCTCCGGTTCTCTACACTCACCATACGAAACACAGCAGCGTTAAGCTGCTATTTTACGCTGGTATTCTGTGAGAGCGTGGTCCTTCCCCGCTCAACCCGACCCATTCGTGCTACAACTATACTACCAATATAGCTGCAGCATGGCTCTACCACGTATATAAAATATTTTTCTAAAGTAGTTTCAATACACACAAGTTTTCACGAATAGCCTTATTATTATACTTCCAACTTTCCAATAATTTAATGCCAAACTTCAATTAAAAAAAAAATTTGAAAAATCCAATATCATCATTCAGGTCACTCTATAAAATCCAAAATGAATTTAAGTATAAATATACTTACATACACATTCCTACCTACTTTTAGTACGTAGTACTATTGTTTATTTTGTGCTTTAAAAATATTGTA